>OY759218.1:26050017-26636607 GCA_963662175.1 Aradus depressus | reverse complement strand
CAGAAAGGTGTTGAAAAATGTTCAATTGAGACTGAGTTCTGAGTTCAGTGTGAGTTTTCAGATGTAGAGACGGTGATTGGAGCGAACGGTTGGCTGCTCGTCCGTGACTTCCCACCTCTACAAAAACAATACCTCCTCTTCTCAGAGCTAGTGGCGTAACTACACTGTGGGGGTGGGTGGGGGGGACAGACAAAGGGGGGCCGATCACCTAAGAATTTTTCCCTTTTATTTATTTTTTCCTTCAGTCCATTTTTATTCTATTTGTTTACTATCATATTTAAGTAGATCCTTTCTTACAGTAACAACACTCTCAAATTAAATTAAAAATAAACCTTTAAAAAAGTCAATTTAAAAAATTTTCTTGTTCATTAATTTTTTTTTACTGAAACCTTGTTGTGGAGGGCTTTTTTGGGGGGTGGGGGGGGGGGGGGGGCTTGAAGGGCTTAGGGGGAGGGGCTTGGCCTCATAAACATTTGAGCTCTATGTCTCTAGCTGTAATAGAGGCCGAGATCCTTACACAGACTCTGATGAAACCTGAAGATCTTGGAAACGGCACACTTGATTTCCACCAATCATGGCTAAGAACCATCTCGCAAATACCAGCTTTTGAAACAAAAAAACCGCTTTGAAATCGGTTCAGCCGTCTTGGGGCTACGATGCCACAGACAAAGGCTTCAAACTTATAACAAACTCCTTTTGCGTCGTGAGAAAAACACCTAAAATTTGAAATCACATCACAATAAAATCAACTTTTTCATAATAAATAGAATGAACTACAAGTGCGGCTAAACAAGGAATAAAGCATAGAAGAATGAACAAAAACTTCGATTAGACATAATTCGAGGGAAATCAGAAAAATTCAAAAAGGTTTAGTTACCAAAAAATATTTTAGATAATATTTCAATATTTTATATATATATTTCAATATATATATTTTAATTCATTCAGATTGGCATTTGTCATTTATTTAGACAAATAATATTTTTATGCTCTCCACATAAACATTCAGCACATTTCGCACAAAACGCCCTTTCGATCTCTTTTGATACCTCCTTCAATGCAGACGTCCCATATTCTTGATTTCTTTGTTTCCTGAAATTCATTGTCGGATTAGAACAATCGAACAACCCAACTGAAGCGAAATGTCAAAAATAATTTTGATCATATACCTTGCCCTCCTGTGTTCCTTAACAACAATCCCATGCCTTATACTTGACAAACGAATGACATGGAATCATCACACCAGACTAAAAAGACCTAGTAAGCCCCCCAGGGTGTGCTCCCAGATATGGTTTAGCCACTCCAGGTTATGAGAGAAGGAGACAAAAATTCTAAACATTTAGAATGGAAACGAAATCCGTTAGATGGCAGAATGTATGAGTCAAGGCTGACCTCTATATAAGCTTAATAGACCCAGGAATAGAACCAGGCAATCCTGCTGTCCATTGTCTATCTTCTGTCTAGTGTCAACCAGAATAACAGCTTTACAATGACACTTCGCTCCATATTCAGATTTCGCTGAAAATTGATAATTGTCGTCCTTATTAGGTCCTGGATCCACATATAATATTTCGTGTATTATATGTCATTAGATAGGTTCTTATTAGGTTTTTTTGAAGTGAACTTTTTTTAAATCGTTGTGCCTCACGAAATCTACCCGAGCTGTAATGTCGTTCGTGACAAACGTGCAACGGATGTGACGCACAACAATGACTCCCATTGTTATGCCCATTATAATATTTATATTAACAGAAGCTATTGCTTTATTTTTAGAGTATTCTTCTGTAAACGCTGTAACTGGTAATGAACGAAATGTCAATGGCGTAAAAAATATGTAAATACATCATTAAATATCGTCACCTTAATACTACAACTAGATAACTCGAAAATCGGCATGTATGGGATAATTGTACCATTAGTTGTATTTTGCAGGTATCTTTGTTGTGCTAGAAGTAGACAACTCTAAGAAAAAATGTTAAGAACTTATGTAAAAATGTCAGTAGTTCAATTTGGGTCATTCTACAACGGCTGATTAAAAAAAAAAAAGAAGATTTGCGTTTTTCTCAAAACTAATAATTTCGAGATGTCTAGTTGTAGTATTAAGGTGACGATATATAAAACAAACTTTGATTATATAAAATTTTATAAATTAATTATTATATATCAATTGTATATTTTATCGATACACCCTATATGCACCTTTCAATTATGAAAAAAAATTAACCTAGCTGGCAAACAATAGAAGTTTCACTTCGAGCATGCTGATTCTGTGAACTAACACACCAATTTTTAATTCCTTCGTAAGAAATTGAAATTAACAAGGTAACAACATATATAATATATTACAACAAACGTTTCCCATTTATTTGTTGCCTTCTCAAAAAATAGCAATTACATAAGTTTCGGAAAGCATTCCCATCATCAGTATCTATAATTCATGGGTTCTTCATGTTAACTGTAACTTCTGTCAATCAGAATCTTACTTTTATAGAACTTATTTATTGAGTCGAGTTTTGACTAGGTGTTTTTAAATGTATCAGCTTCCCGAAATGTTTTTAATTGCTATTTTTTGAGAAGGCAACAAATAAATTGGAGAATTGTTGCTGTAATAATGTATTATATATGAATTCAGAATCTCCTTACACAACCCAAAAAGTAAGGTAATAACTAGGGCTGTGATTTGTATGCAATTAAAGCAGCGAAATATGCACATATATATGCAAATATATTTGACAAAATATGTAGTTAAAAACTAAAAATATGCGAAAGGCTGCAAAGAAAAAAGTACCTATAGAACAAAATAAACTACAGAAGTAAATAGAAAATCTTTATATATATATGTAATTTATAAAATAAAAAATATATAAGCAAAAAAATATAGTGATATAAAAAAATATTTGAACAGAGAAAAACTTAATCGCTTAAAAAATGTTTACAATTACACAATAAGTTTTTTTAAAATTTCAAACAAAAAGGATCGCGTCTGGCCTCAAAATTGATTTGCATCGGCTGAATGAGCGCTCCACATCAATTGAAGTAACTGGCGCATAATTGAAAACCCCAATATCCATTGGGCTCAATTCAACCCCTGACTCTTCGCTCACCACCACTACTTCATTTCAACCAAACGTTTAAAACTGTTCTGAGAATAAATTATTGAAATTAACAATCAGAATAAAAAGTTCGCAATATGAAGAGAAGCATTGAAGTTCCTGGAATGTACTCATCTCAATAAAAGGCGCGTACACATGGCCAAACAGAAGTTTTAGTGGAAAAATTTGGAAAAAAGTGGGATTAATCGTCAGTTTACTAAAAAAATTTTAATGACAAGTTCAGATATGGGGAAGTAAGTCGCCGGTGATTCATTTAATTTTGTTGTCACTTAATGCTTGCAATAATAACTATTGGGATAAAAAATAGCCTACAGATATAGTGAACGCGAGTTATACCGCGAATTTAGACGTAGATATCGACGCAGATCTACGCTACGCAATGGTCCCGAGCCTATGCGAATGTCAGGTACTCGTTAAAGGGCCCTAACCTAGGTGAATAAACCTATGTAGGCAACATTTAGGACTCCCAGAGTAAAGTCGGACTCAGGTTCACCAGAGTGACCAAAGAGTGCTCTGGTAGTAAGCCCGGGCATGAGTTACAATAACTAACTCGTAGCAGAACACCAATACTCGTCCTTGTTCATTCTAAAATGTTTACTCGTTTATAAAATGAAAAACTGATTTTGAAAATAACACCTATTGCTTGGAAAATTGAGTTAATTGATTTATTTAATTATAATAACTTTTAGAGGTATCAAATTGACGAAAAATCCGAAATTTTAGATCAATTGATCAAGGAGAAAAAAAGTACTAACAATTTGAAAGGGCGAAACCGCAGCGTTCCTTTGGGGAGCTGTGACCAAATATGGACGCTGCTGCACCAGACGTACGTGTGCATCATCCACTAAGTGAAGTTGCAGCGCCGCAGTTATGAGTACATCTCCCAACTAAAGCCCTCTACACTATGCACCATTCTTAGAATAATGAAAATAGTTTTAAAAAATTAAAAACAATTGTATATAATTATTTTTTTTCTTAATGGAACTAGTTTTCATTTTTTTTATGTTTGTGAAAAGACGTCAGTGGACGACGCAAGTGGAGTACTTACGGAAGTAACTCGTTGGGGGCAGCGATGGGGCCAACTGATGAGGTACAGCCAACCTCTCATAGTGCAGGCGGGAGTGGGGTCACTGCAGGTGGAGTGGGGCCACCACAAGCGGAGTGGGGCAACTGCAGGTGGGTGTAGGTTCACTGCAGTTTGCAGCTCTACGGTTGGAGTGAGTTCACTGAAGACCAACCCTCTGGTATGAGTTCACTGCAGACTGTAGTTTTGGGGTAGGAGTGGGTGACTCCACTGAAGACTTTAGTTCTCCGGCAGGAGTGGGACCACTACAGACTACTGCTTTGCGGTGGGAGTGGGTCCACTGAAGACTTTAGTTCTCCGGCAGTAGTGGGACCACTGCAGACTGCAGCTTGGCGGTATGAGTGGGTCCACTGAAGACTTTAGTTCTCCGAGGGAGTGGGACCACTACAGACTACTGCTTTGCGGTGGGAGTGGGTCCACTGGAGACTTTAGTTCTCCGGCAGTAGTGGGACCACTGCAGACTGCAGCTTGGCGGTATGAGTGGGTCCACTGAAGACTTTAGTTCTCCGGCAGGAGTGGGACCACTGCAGACTGCAGCTTGGCGGTATGAGTGGGTCCACTGAAGACTTTAGTTCTCCGGCAGTAGTGGGACCACTGCAGACTGCAGCTTGGCGGTATGAGTGGGTCCACTGAAGACTTTAGTTCTCCGAGGGAGTGGGACCACTGCAGACTGCAGCTTGGCGGTATGAGTGTGTCCACTGCTATTAAAAGGTGGTTACCGATATTCTTTAACCCGCAATCGAAGGACTGGTTTTCTATTGGAATACAACTGTTGGCCCAAAGATGCCTTAAGATCACCGGACATGATGAACCATATTTTGGTCATTTGATATAAGCACTTAGCATTAGATAAAACAATTAACATTATCAATGAAAATGTATATTTTCTTGACTCAGCCCATTCTAAGCCAGATATGGACACAGCTATGTTTGGTAAAGAAAACCCACGCATTGTTTCTCCACACCTACAGACATTTTCCTAATGGTAGCTCAAGTCCCACGTACAAATATGGTCTCACAGCTGAACAGATAACTCCACCCTCCCTCTCATTACAAGGTTACAATTTCAAGTGTGAATCTCTTTTTTAAATATAAGATAAATTATATAATTATATCATAAACATTGTGTGCGAATATTCACAAAACAAAAACAAAAAGTCTTCGGTCAATCACCGGCTATGTACTTCCCCAGCATAAAATAATCAATTATGTTTTCACTCTCCCTCCAAAGCCAATTTACCGTTTGGACTAAAACTCAGTATTTGACTCACATAGTGGTTTTTGAATCTACATACTAAACGTTTTGTCGATACGTTTATTACAGTATTTGAGTCGAGCCCCTCGAGTTCTATGATTCCTCTCTTCCCTTCAATCGATTTCGCGGAAAATTATTATGTGCCATCCTTATGAGGTTTGAATTTAAATATGAAATTTCGTGTCAATACATTCATTACAACCCATTACTCTCCCTAATCTCCCCTTCCATTTGGTCGATTTGGCTGAAAATCAATGTGTCATTCTTAGAGGGTTTTGGATACACATAAAATATACATTCATTGCACCGGCAGTTATTACTATTTTTGAGTTGAGCCTCCCCCTAATTTCCCCTTCCTTTTGGCCGAAAATCAATAGGTGTCGTTCTTAGAGGGTATTAGATACGCATATAAAATTTCGTGTCGATGCATTCATTCTATCTGAAGTTATCGTGTTCACAGACACTCACAAAAGCAGATAGACAGAATTTTTTTTTCACTTTTGTAATCAGGAGGTTGGAAAACATGAAATTCCTTTGAAAATTCACATCGAATCCCTGGCAAATTGCATAACTTCCTCCATACTTTGTATATCTGGGGAAGTTATATATTATAGAACTATAAAGTTTCAAACCTCATATGCTCTGATAGAAGGTTGCAGCTCCTTACTATAAATTTTCAATATAAGAGGTACAAGGCCGTATTTAGGATCTGTAGACCCCTAGGCTGAACCTTTGGTGGGGGGTTTGAAAATTAACCTGCAAAAATCGCATTTTAGAGAAATTTTTCAACCAAAAACCTTAAGTTTATTATTAAATTGCAAAAAAAAATTTACTATACAGTATTTAGAAGATAATGAATTGATGAGATAATAAAAAAGGAAAGAACAGAAAATCATTAAGCTATTCAATCATTAAGGTAAGCTTTTTTTTTTTTTTTGTATTTATTTATTTAAAGCCACAACTATGTAAAAGATGCACAACCAGCGGCTGGGCTGACATGTAGGTACTATACAGAAATAATAAAAATAAAATAAAATAATAAAAATAAATATGACATGAGAGGCTTGAGAGAGGAAAAACACCCAGCGGTGAACCCTCATGGCATCACTTCGTAACAGGAGATCTCTATGCCAAACTCTCTTTAATCTTCTTGGGGGATTGTGGGGTAAATTTGTACTTAAGATTTTGCGAACTTACGGATTGGTGTGTAAGTAAATTTTGGTGTAGAAACGTTGGTATAAATGTTTAATGGTTGTGTCTATGGATGTGATGTTCAAGTCGCGGTGTAAAGTCTTGTTGCTAACGTATGGTGGGCATTGCGTGATCAGTCGAAGAGTCTTGGATTGAAATATCTATATTCTTTTGATGTTTGAAGTCTTGGCTGTACCATATATTTGTAAGCCATAGGTCCAGAGAGGTCGGAGAAGATAGGTATAACAATTTAGTTTTTGTCGAGTAGATAATTTAAAACGCCTATTCAAAATACTGTACAATAGTACATATCAACTGTAATAAGTGTCGAGATGTAGGTAGGTGTAGCTGCAGACGAACATTTATTCGTTCCACGAAATTTAGAATGCGGCAATAAAAACCATGATCTGAAGTAAACAATGACGCTCGATTTGTTTTTGTTTACAATAGGCAAAAGCGCATGTGCGCTGCACAAGCGTTGGTTTTTTTTTTGTTATATTATTTTATAAATTGATATGCTAATGGTTATAATTAATTGACAATTTAGAAATTTAATTTTTACTGTCATTTTTTAGTGAATGCAATAACTTTCTTAATCAGGAAGTTCGTGGACTGACCTCTGGAGGTCTCACCCATTAAGGCTTGTTTTTATTTTCGTCTATTCAAAATTAAAATTAAAAACTGTACAAACTTTCCAAGTTAAAAGCCATTTTGGAATCCAGATCGTTGACTTGACCACAGATTAGTTGTTTATTATTATTATATCAATCTCTTATTTTTTAGCTGTTTTTTTTCCTATACAGTAGCAGACTGCTACTTAATTTAAAAAATAAGTTATTCACTGACAGGAATGGAGATTACAGTAAAACCTCGTTATAATTCTTCTCTAGGGCACAGGAAAGAAGCGCGTTAAAACCGGAAAAATAAAAAAATCCAATTATTTCCTTTCAAACATTTATTTTACATCATTACTAGAATAATAAACAAATATGCAACAAAACAATAAGTCAGGTATGTAGTAATTAGAATAAAAATGAACTACAAATTAATTAATTAAATAATAATTTAAATTAGCATATGTAATTACAGTGTACATAATTAAGAATTCTTAAAATAGTTATCAATGTTTTTTCGTTTACTCATCTAAAATTACGATTTAAAAAGAGGGCTTTCTAAGCTACCTATTCATTACCTATATCAAAAATACCCTGTCTACGTTTTATAATGTCGAAGAGCTAATGTTTTTGAAAGCGACAAAATCTTTTGATTCATCGAGGTTTTTTCGAAATCCCCTGAAAAATTACATATTTTTCTACATATATGTAGAAATAGAACATTCTACGTGTCATTACCCAAACTTGAACATTACTGAGTTTTCGGAAGTTTGGCCACTTCTCAAAGAATGTTCTACAATTCATTTTTTGGGACTACCTCATCTATTAAAATGAATAATACTGAATAATTTTCATATTAAAAGCAATATTCTAATACATAAAATTGTCCTATACACATGTTTTAAAAATCATACACTTTCAAAGATAAATGAACATTTAAACTTATCTCTGGTGTGATCTGGGGGAGGGGGGGGGGGATTGTTAATGTTATTGAATACAATTATTGCACTTGTAAAAACAATTATAGTAATAGAATAATACTTAGATTTATTACTTTTTATTTAATAAAAACACACTGGTAGAGTTAGTTTAATGTGACGGTGGTACCAAAACTAAGGTTAGAAAACGATTGTCAACACTGCTCCAACGAATGAAGTTTCCACAACAGGTCTTGACAACTTTGGACGTCATTATAAATTTTGTAATAAACATTTTTATTCTTCTAAAGGAATTAATTTGTCAATACAAAGAATAAACCAACTTTTCAAGAAGCTGTTCATTCGTGTTATCAAGTAAGTATGCTTGGATGACAGACAATTTATAACTTATACCAAGAAATGATTTGCCTGTTGCCCAGCTATGAACTTTCTTAATTATGAGTTGAGATTGCTTAAAAACCTTGTTGATCTGTTATTATTATTGAAAAAAATATTTTCATTATTATATTTTTCTTTTTGTAAATTTAATATGATGTAGAGTAAGAAATGTTTGCTATGCCTAAAAACGCCGAAAAGTTATGTCAGTACAGTTCTATAGCTGTTTGTTTTAATTTTGTTGATGAAGACTTACTTATTTGTTGTTAGTACCTTATCGACGTGATATTTATCAAAAGCAATCAGACGGCTTTCACAAATGATAAGTTTGATATCAGTGTGAAAATACAATGAAATGATACTTGTGTTTATCGTCATGCCTAATTCAACGAAATACGTGATTAGTTATAAATACCCTTTTAAGATTTTAACGTATGAATTATGTTTTGATTCGATGTTCGAGCTTCACTTTAATTCATAAATTGCTATTATTTATAAGAAAGCCAATTTCATGTATTCCGCTAGAAACTTTAAGTTAAGTAGCTGATTTGAAGTTTGCGTGAAGTACATATATATGGTGATTTGAAAATTAGTTTTAATCTCAATGTCAATAAAGCTGTGCTTTCAAAATACATGTTGGGCAATACCCATTTGGATAATAATAAATAAATAAACAAAAATACGCTGTTTATGTTGAGTTGAGCAAGATCGCGTCAAAATGCGCGAAGTTAACTGACAAGAGAATCCAATTTAACCACCCAGGAAGGTATTCATTCATTATTGTCTTAAGTTGCACTAATAAGATTCTCTGAACATAATTGCTGTTTCTGAAATATGAGTTTTTTTAAAAATTCGACACCTGGCATTACTGACTCGATAATTTCTATTCGTATTGTTGCATTGCATAGGTGTCATGCCCATTAAATATTTTATTTAAAATTCAAAACATGTGACCTCTTAGCCTTGAGAACATTGCATTTTTTAAGTGGATTATATTTATTAAGCTATTTAAATTACATTTTTTAAACTCTTGTAATTTATTTCTGATTACATTTTGTATTGTTTTCAGGTTTCATATAGACAAAGATTGAAACTGATTTAAAGAAAAATGTGTAAAGACTGTGAAAAAACTGTTTTGAAGGTTATTGATAGGTCTATTGAACAGGGTTTTTGGAACAAAGAAATCTATATCCATGTTATTCAAAAATATGAGTTACTGGAGACTGGTTCAGGTTCCTCCAAGACACCGAAAATGAAAGAAAGCCCTCTCATTTTTCCAGATGATGATTATTTCATCAAATGTGAAAATTTTTACGTTTTTGAAACGCATTCATTTGACGGAACTGACGAAGTGATTCAGGTTACCGAAGACACATACGTTCCAGAGGTTAGTCTCATTTTTGATATTAGATTGACTTCCTTTTATATGTACATAAAAAATGTGGTACTTGTTAATTAGCTCGACCACACCTCGTATATACGGGTAAATATTTATGTAAATCATTCATCATCATATACGGGTAACTTACGAAATTTTAAAAAACGTCAACAACTCAAAAAGAAGCAGAGAATCCAGCGATGTCACGAAGTAGTGCGTGGAATGGGTCACTGCTGAACGCCACATATACTCGGACAAGTATGAATCAAGATGTTGTCGGGCAGTACCCCTATGTCTTGTTTCTCCACTTCGCCGAACCCCACATTCGCTCAACTAGTTGTGTACTAGCTCCGGTGTCGGGGTCCACGAAATTATATTTATGGTTTACCGTGAAGTGCTGAAAACCCGCAGCCTGAAGATCTTCTGTTTTGTAAGCCTTCCAGCAGGAGGAGACGCTTATCTTATCGCTGTTAGACAGCTTACAACAATGGAAATTGAGGTGTGGTCGAGCTAATTAATAAGTACCAAAAATGTTGATAGTTATAATTAAAACTTTTATATCTATGAATATCTACAATCGAAAATAATATGAAGATGGCTGATGTAGTGAGAAGGGATTATTTCACAGGTTGTCAAATAAAATTTAGAATGACTCATAGATTTTTATTAGAAGTAGCTAGCCGGCTTTCGAGGTTTCCCTCATCATCAGGCACTGATAAAAATAATAAAATAATTTTATATTAAAATAAATAAATAAAACAATGTAAAAACGTTAACAATTTAAAATATCAATGGATGGGGACAGACGAGTTATTCCTGTGACTCAGATGGTGGACAGGAACAACTCGTCTGTCCCCATCCATGATATTTTAAATTGTTGTGTTTGAATTAACTGTTTTCTTGTCGTAAATTTTTCGTTATACTCTAAAAAAAGTTTTTCAAACATCAATAAAATAAATTCAAAAACTAAAAATTCATACCAATGAATGTATATGACATAATAAAAAGTTTTGTAAAATTGGGGAAAGGCATTAAGAAAATTAATTCCTTTTTCGGTTATAATTTTTTCAAAAAAAAAAAGCAGCAATGTTTAGTTTTTCGAAAATATCCTTTCTATCTGGTTTTGTGAATATATAAATTTGTAATCCCTACGTTTAGATTTGTCTGCCACTCGCAAGTATATAAAGTAAGTTTACATTAATTAATTAATTCATATGTGTAAGTTTCAAATGAGCTCGGTCCTAGAAAATGTATTTTATTTTATGTATTGTGTAGTTTATTTATTACTTATTACGTTTGTACAGTTTTTGTTAGTTGACATCATATTTATTTACGATGATATACCGATTATAAATATTCAAAATAAAAAGCACATACATATATAAGTACGTATATTGAGCCGGTAACATGCTAGCTAGTCTATTGAGCTCTATATCGAGGATTCGAAACCCGGCCGAGGCCTTAGGTTATTCATCTGGGAGGTGAAAAAAGTAATATATGTATTTTTTCGAATTAATGTAATACTTATTTACAAGACACAATGGTGTGAATATCGAATTTTAAGTAATTTATTCATATATAAACACGTAGATTATATCTTATAAATGAATTATTTGTCGACAAAGAATTTAAGATTACCAACCCAAATATACATTCTATGACAATTACAATGTATAAAACAGTTGTTTCTTTTACTGTCACGTTGGTATTAAAAGTAATGAAACTTAATGGAATTGATTATAATGTACTTGAATATCATTTTTATAAATGCTTGAATATATATTTTTTTGCCCTGTTATTTCTTTCCCCATGGATTTCTTCTTGATTATGTATTTATTGTATAAAATGAGAACTGTCGACTATTGGTTTGAGAACTGTCGACTATTGGTTTGAGAATTGGATCACTTAATTCAGATCATTTCAAGAAAGTAGTTTCTTTTTAATGCAATATTAACACAATATTTTAAATTGTTGTCTTCTTTCTTTTTTTTTCTGTACGTTTCATTTATATTATTTTTAACATTTTCAGGAGCTGAAATGGATACGGGAGTTTTCCAAAATAAGTGGTGGAATTTATTCCAATTGGTAAATATTTGTTATATAATTTTTTATTATAATTTTTTTAGGATGGCTCTGGATGTCATCTAGCAAGAATATAATGCAATATCTCCCAATGAAAGATACAAAATTTGGGCTCTGGTAGCAAACGAAATTCTAAACAAAAAAAATATGATATACCAAGTACATTCGAATGTTAAGTGGGATTATGGGGTCCCCTCAGAAATCTTTGACACCTATAAAGATATATTAATGAGGTATTCACCTAGAAATGATTAAAGTTTCATGTTATTTGGTTGAGTATTAAGAGAGATATCTCACTAAACCGAAACACTGGGATTTAGTAGGTGTAACCGCCAAATGCATGGATACGTACATAGACCTTGTGTGTCGTAAGGGCACCTAATGTCATCGTTGTATGATGATCTGGGACACGAGATCTGAGATTCTGATCCAATAATCGGCTGCAGAAGATGCGAAGGGTGCGGACCCCTACCTGGTCTCTAATCTGTGAACAAGTTGGTAAGGGGCGTTCTTACAATCCGACGGTGGTCTTCCGAGAACCCCCAGAGCCTGCTCTTCGACCAGTTGCAATTTCACACTGAGATGAGCGACATGCGACTGGTTGAGCCTACTCTCAGTACTTCATGCTTTATTGTAAACATTATTTTCGCCCCCCCCCCCCCCCCCCTCTTCCATAACCCTCCCCTAATGGAGTTTTCTTGTGTAATGAGCGCAATGTCTCATTCTACTGTTATTCATTCTAATGAATGTGAAACATTCAAAATGGTTCCTGAGTCTGAACGTTATTTAAAAATAGCTTTTATCTTGTTTTTCCTATTTAATTCCTCTTCTCCAAAATGTTATACTTTGTAATTGTCTTCTCGAGACCTGGAATATTATGCGCTTTTATAATTATCGATCCAGCAGTGACCAAGAGACAATGTTTGGATTTTATGTTTTTGGACTGACTAGTAGAACTGTTGTTTGCAGGCTGTCTCGTATGAGGTTGAGGAATCAGCTGCCGGGCTTGAAGTTCGGGAAGCTGTTGAAACTGAAGGTTAGCCGCAATCACTTCGAAGATCAATTAATAAAGCGTTTTACTATTGAGGACAGCAAATTCAAGTATATTTTCTACGTTGGAAAACTCAACAATCCAGGTAAAACAGTAAAAATTTGTGTTTTCAAAGTTGGAAAGATTTGTTTTTGGTTTCTAAATACAGTTGGTGCAGCTAGTTATAATTGTTCTATTTTGTTGCATTTTTAATCTTTATTTACCCATAAAGATTCGAATTTACTCATTCCGAAGTCTTGTTATTGAATGTTTTGCACAGGTTTTAACGCACGAAAATAATGTCTTAGTTGGGACAGAGTCTAAGAACTGTTTATTTATCTAATTTATAAACTATCTCGATGTATACATTGTTATGACTTTTACCCCGTTACGGTTTAACAGAAGTAAATATTATTATTATTATATAAACCAAAAGTGAGTTATCCACTATTTACTTTACTAATATTTCTTTATTTACGCATATAAATAAATTTTTACGTATATTTCGCGTGATCGCACCGAAATATCGTCCTGTTGAGAAGATTTATCTTACAGAAATAAATATAAAATATCTATAATTAAGCATATAAATAGTACCTACCTATTGTATTAGGAATTTTATATTCATTTATCTTTTATTATTTATAAATAATCATCATGTTATGGTTTAACTGATATAAATATTATGATTATAAACGATTGAGTGAAGCGCAGTAATGTCAGGTCATCTTCGCACTCTGATTCTATACAAATGCCACCAATAAAGTCTCTGCAATTAATGGTTTTTAGGTCAGATAGTTAAGATGTATCTTAAGTTGCATTTTATGGTCTAGATTCACTCTTGACTGGTCTTGTTTTATTTTTTATTATTAAATTTTCATTTGTATTTTTTAGATAAGTTGACCGTGGAGGATGGAGCAAAATCGAGAAGACAAAAAGATGAAGAAAGGCGGCAATTTTTTGAAGAATTGTGGAATGACCCAAACACTATTGATTTAGGAGAAATCAAAACCGATTAGAAAATAACTAGTAAAATCAGGAAATATATTGAGTTATGAAGTTTGGAGCGTGGTGAGTGTTGAAGATGGGTGGAAAACAGAAGTTGCTCTGAATGCAGGGTGTCCCATCATCGGAGGACCAACCACGTCTCTCTTGGCCTGAAACATAAACCATTCTTGTTCTTTCATATTTAAACGGCGTATCAACCTGGTCGATGATCCCCTCAAGCTTTTTAGGATGAATAGAATATTAGAAATATTTCAACGTTTAATTATTCAAAACTACTACTGGGAGAGGAACCAGACTGGGCCTAGCAGGAAGCCGAGAGGTCTTCACCAGTCGCGTCCCAATTAGGCCAGGTGCAAATGTATAATTTAATTAACTTCCATAATTGTTATAGGAGGCTTACTTTACTATATTGCCAAATTTATCTTATATAGAAACGGAAGTCTTAAAATTACTATAATTTCTTATTATAAATTGTGTTGGGCATATGTGCAATTAATCAAAAGAGTAACTATGGTGTGTGGATACTTAGACTTTTAGAGCTCTTTGGTGGGAGACGTAAAGGTCGGTCCCCAGCTAATCTTGACCATCCAAGATTTGGAGGATAGGGTGTGGCTCCTGACTTCTTCGTGGGATGCCGTGATAATGTGAGGTTCCTCAGGGCAGAAGGCATACTCAAGTCATCTCTGGAGAGACGGTTGGTAGCTGACTCCTGATCCCTGACTCCCAACTGCTAGTGGAGTCTAATCACTGACCTATGACTGGTTCCCATCTTCCCGGTTGCTGGCTCTCTATTACTCACGTCCGTTTCCGCGCCTCCTGGTATCCTTATCATCCCCCTCCTGTACTCCAATCCTCTTTTTAGAAATGTCTTAAACATGCACACTTGTTGGTTCGATTGATTATTGTCCCAACATAATAATCCTTTTTGCTCTGAACTCCTATATTTTAGAATTATAGTTGTGTAACTTATATATTTCTTTGGGGCATTAGTCTTGCAATGACTCGCTTTGCCCCCTTCACTAATACTGCCTATGTCGAATTAACCAATGTGAATCCAAGTTCGCTGGCAACCCTGTATAAATCCCATAAGGTTCCCCAAAAAAAAATTCAATGTCATCAGTTTAGTTAAGCCAACAGAAAAAGCGTGTGGTCCTTCGAAAATAGGACACCCTATATTTAAAAAATCATTTCCTGTTATGGCCTGTGATTATTGGTGTTATACCGAAATTTAAAATAAAATTTCAAATGGAAGTGCCATTGTTATTTTTGTATGTAGAGTGGAGTGGACTTAGGAGAGACTTAGAATTGTGAGAATATGGAGGTCTGTTTCAGCAATTGTTATAATTTTTTCAACACAATGTTCAGTACAAAACTTTTTTTATCTCTAAAAATTAATAACGTAATAATTTCAGTTTTTTAAAAATAATGAATTACTTAATTTTACAAAAAGTCTATCTTTGTGTAAGTTTGGTTTACCCATGTTTTTCATATTTTCTGCTGTCTCATTCCGGCAATGGTCGACAATGAAGAACAACATTAGGTATTTTTAAAGAGTCATGTTTTTGCTAACTTTTGGTGAATTTGGGACATCCTAGCGAATAAAGAAAACAAATTACGGTAAACTGAAAATTTGCCAAACAATTTAAACAGGTGTTCGTTTTGAAATAAACGTTAGCCTCCTATTTCTATCTTTTCGATTTTCATGTCAAAAAATATGTCACCTATTAGGAATTTTAACGTAGATTACAACAGTGTAGTCAGATTTCACTTTACCTTAACCAGAAAGTGATATTTACGGACATTTTGCTAAAAAAACGTGGTTATCGTAAAAAAATTTAAAATCTCATTTATTTCTACACTAAGTTGAAACGGATTTTTATTACCCCGGTTTCTTAGTGTACTTGAGTGGGGCATTCACCCCCCGAGTATTGTCATCTGCTTGCGATACACCCTGTATATTATATTTCGCTGCCTAAGTTCTAAAAGTATTAGAGGAATTAAAAATCAACCTGGGGGTGTCACTTACGTTCAGTTGTTAGTAAAAATTAGTTCTTTTGTTCCGCATCCATTTTTCATTTCCCCAGCTTTATATAGAACAAGGAGTCTTAACAGTCATGTCTGTGTATGAGTGAGTGTGTGTCTGTGAATATGATAGTACCCAGACAGAAGAATATATTCTAGGAAATGTGGATTCAAAATTGCCAGAATGAGACACCTATTTATTTTCAACCTCATCTAGCAAAACCAGGGGGTTTAGAGCAGAGTTTGAAATTGAAAATTATTTTTTATGACTGATAAATTAAATCATAACTTGATTTTTATTTATAGCTTTTAAAAATCATTTTGTGATTTCTCTCAAAAATTAATTCTTAATTTTCTGTCAAAAAATCAAAAATCACCCCGCCATAATTATTTCTGAGCGAAATTGTTTAGATCAGAAATAACACTTGTTACTTGAGCGATATTTTTTTCACTCAAAATAAAACTCAAAACGCTCTATCTCGCTTACGATTAAAGCTATCTACTTGTGGTTAGTCTTATTCGATTCAGCTTGAAAATATGTATAAGAATCAATCTCTGCGGTTTCTTCAAAAGTAAATTTTTTCAAAAATTCTTTTTAAAAGTAAGATACAGTCATAATATGACTAACGTCAACTGTATCCTACTTTTATATTCTACTTTTATATCCGGATGAAAAACGAAAAGACGAATTTGCTTACTAACCAATGTGTTGAGGCCTGGCATTTCCTTATTCCTCCCCCGCCCCCCCCCCCCCCCCTCCCCTGCCTTATAGTGAGTGTACATCGCAGCGCCACTAGGCCGTTGCAGCTAGCGCAATCTATCTATGAGGAGAGGAGCGGACCTGAACTCATCATTAGTTGTTGATCATCTGACTGGATCCCTCGCTGATCTGTCGAACATCAATTGTTGACCATCTAACCTGGTCCATCACCTAACCTTGACCTCGTTCACCCATGCCGTGAGTAGAGGCCATGCTTTCATTTTAACCTTTTTTTATATACAGTCCACTTTTATCAGTTATACATACACCCGGCGTGTACATATTGGTCCTACGCCGCCGGATCAAAACAGTCCTATAAAAATAATAAGTTATTTTCAAAGTTTTTAATCATTTTTATTTAAACTTTTTTTTGAAAAATTGGGAATAGTTTAATTTCATTTTTTTCAAAGTGTACCTTTCTTTACCTTATACAATTATATCTTATAGGTACCTTAGGAAGTATTATTTACGTTTTCTATCTTACGTTTTATCCTTTACGAAATATTGTTTACCTTTTCTTCACCATATAATCCTTTCCTTCACCATATACTCTTACGTATATATATATTTGAGGAAATATTATTTACGTTATTTCTATTTCGTACATTTTATATTTTACGAAATATCGTTTACATTTTCTTCATTGTATACATATATATACATATATATATATTTTTTTCCTCTCCATGCCAAAAACAATGAAGACAGAGTCCCAGTTAAAACGTTTTGTAGCCAAGAAGGAGAATAAGTTTCGAAAGCTGCAGCTATTATATGATGCGTCCGTTGCTGCGGGCAGTGATCAAAGTAAGATCGCGATTTTCAAAAGTCGGTATGAAGATATAGAGGAGATCCGCTCAGGTTTCCAAGACCTGGTGGAGCATATCAATGACTTGGAGATCACCCTGGACCCGGATCATGTGCCCTCCTATCAAAATTTGGAGGCCTTTGAGGAGATGTATTATGCCATCAAAACAGCAGCTGGAAACTTGCTCAAGCCGGCTCAGTGTCCCGTAGAACAGACAGTAAAGGCAGTCCAACCTCGGCTACCCAAATTGTCACTGCCGACTTTCGACGGATATCTCAAGGGGTGGACCCCCTTTTATGAACAATTCAAATGTCTCATCCATGAGAATCCTGCCATCACCGCTGTGGAAAAGTTTCATTATCTGATTTCGTCAGTTTCTGGCCCAGCCTTGTCTGTGGTTAGAACCTTGCCCATCAGTGAGGACAACTATCCCATAGTTTGGGCCGCTCTCCTGAACAAGTATCAGAATAAAAGAATACTCGGTGCGGACATATTAGAAACTATATTCAATTTTCGTCCTCTTCACACTGAGTCACCAGAGAGTCTTAATCAATTTTTGGAGGTATTTTGTGAGGCCGCTACCGCCTTACATAATTTAGAAATTGTAGACCTGCCTGGTTTTATATTGATGCATGTTGCCTTGCGCAGCCTGCCTTATGAGACAAAAAAGAATTTTGAGCGCCATCATATCAATCAAGAAATTCCAACTTGGAATAATCTTGTGACATACATACAGCACCAGACTCATATTTTGGAGGTCTCTCAGACCACTCAGCAGATCAAACTGAACCCTAGAATTCAATTTTCTGTTGGGAAGAAGACCTTATTAAAATCACCAGACAATAGGCTCGCCAAACGAGGATTTGTATCGACATCAGCGCAGTCGCCTACTAATGCCTGCCCTGTCTGCAAACTTCATCATACTATTTATAAGTGTCCTGACTTTCTTCAATTGAAGCCACATCAGCGCCAAGAACGGGTTCAAGCCCTCAGGCTGTGTTTCAATTGTCTTAAAGGGACCCACTTACAGCCTAGATGCTCTTCCATGACATCATGCCTCACATGCGGTGCTCGCCATCACACTTATTTACATTCCAGTAGTTACCCATCTAGATTCAATACCATTATGAAGTCTTCTGAGCCCAGCACTGCGGCAGTTGATGCAGCTTTACATGCCTATAATCCACAGTCTCAAACAAGCTTCAAAACTGTGTTATTAGGTACTGCTTTAGTACATATACAGGACTATCTAGGTGAGTATCAGACCATCCGAGTATTGATCGATTCTGGGGCGCAAACATCTTTCGTCACGGCAGCATGTCTACAACGTTTGGGGTTACGTATTAAAAAAATGTAATTTCCCTGTTGTAGGCCTAGGTCAGCATATTGTAGGTGACACTAAAGGGATGACCAGTTGTCGCATCAAGCCTCGAGATTCTGACCAACCGCAGTTCCAAGTGGAGGCAGTCATATTACCTGAAATCACATCTAACATGCCAGGTACAAGTATTCCTTGTAATATTTATGATAAGTTTAAGCACCTGCCATTAGCTGATCCGAACTTCTGCACGTCAGCTCCAGTTGATTTCCTCATAGCCGCCGACCTTTTTCCTCATGTCTACGATGGTCAACGAATTGTACCAGGGTCAGAATACCCTGCTGCCTTGCACAGCATTTTTGGGTGGGTTATCACAGGAAAGATCGAACCTTGCTCTTCGCCATCTTCCCCTGTGACATCTCTTCATTCTACCTACAATTTTCAGTTGGACGAAATTTTGAAACATTTTTGGGAAAGCGAAGAACCTCCTACCCTGCCAATAATCAATGAGGATAATATGAGGTGTGAGGAGATTTTTACTAATTTACATTACAGACAAACCGATGGACGTTATGTTGTTCCTTTGCCCTTCTCTACTTCCAGACTCCCAACATGGACTGGAAGCTCTTACAGCTCTGCGCTGACTCGCTTGTTCGCTGTGGAACGTCGCCTTGCCCGACATCTTGACCTCAAGCGAGCTTACCAAGATTTTCTCGACGAATATGAAACACTTGGTCACATGACCCAGGTGCCTGAATATTCTCGTCTTGGTAACCCCCAATCTTATTTTATACCGCACCATGCTGTTTGTAAAATCTCTAGTTCTACGACTAAACTAAGAGTGGTGTTTGATGCCTCTTGTAAGTCTTCTAACCAGCCATCATTAAACAGCTTACTCTTAACTGGTCCCAAATTGCAACGGGACATTGTTGATATTATTTCTCGTTTTCGATTACATCCTTATGTTTTCACTTCAGATATATCTAAAATGTACCGGCAGATCATAATCCGTCCAGAAGACAGGTTAAATCAACACATCTTGTGGCGACGGTCCCCTGAGGAGCCCGTCAAGGAGTATGAACTCAATACTGTTACCTATGGCCTTTCTGCGTCACCGTATCTCGCTCTTCGTACTCTTCAACAACTCGCCAACGACGAAGGTGCGCGATTCCCTCAAGCCGCCAAGGTCCTATTGCAGGATGTTTACATTGATGATGTCCTCACTGGAGCTTCTACCGTGGAGGACGCCCAGAACCTCAAACGAGACCTTATCAACTTGTTTCAGGCTGGAGGATTTCATCTTCGCAAATGGAGCAGCAACTGCCCCGAACTGATTCGTGACATCCCAAACGATCACCATGAGACACCATTATCATTTGATCCTGACGGCCATGAAGTAATAAAGGTACTAGGTCTGCAGTGGAACTCCACCACCGATGCGTTTTCCTACGATTTGGCTGAGATCCAACCTATATGCACCAAGAGGTCAATACTTTCGCATATTGCTCGTACATACGACCCTCTCGGCTGGCTGTCTCCAGTTATTTTCAGATCCAAGTGCCTCATACAACATCTTTGGCGTCTAGGGATCGGATGGTATGAACAGGTGCCTTCCTACTTGACAGATGAATGGACTTCTTACTGCGAGCAGTTGCATCATCTATCTAGTATTCAGATTCCACGCTATATACTACAGCCAAACAGCACGTCATCCTGTTTAGTTGGATTCTGTGATGCGTCAGAGCGTGGGTACTGCGCAGTGGTGTATCTAGTTACTGTTGGAGAAATTAATAGCACAAGCCATCTCCTTATGGCGAAGTCCAAGGTAGCTCCCCTCAAGACATTAACTGTACCTCGGTTAGAGTTGTGTGGAGCCTTGCTTCTTACTAAACTTTTGAAATTTCTCTTGTCAACATTTGAAAATGTCATGACTCTGTCTAGTATCTTTGCCTTAACGGATTCTACGACTGTCTTGTCATGGCTAAAGACGTCACCCCATCTCTTGAAAACATACGTGGCCACTAGAGTTACTCTTATTCTTGAAACACTCTCACCTACTTCGTGGCATCACGTACCCTCCGAATTAAATCCGGCAGACTGTGCTTCTCGAGGATTGCAGCCCAAACACCTCGTGAAACATCATCTGTGGTGGACAGGGCCTCCATGGCTCACTTCACACTCTTCTAATTGGCCGATTTATTCACTTTTTGACTTGCCACCTCATCTTCCCGAGCTGAAGAATTTAACCACTGTTAACTCGTTTGTCCAAACCTCATGCAGTTCTTGGGACATATTAGAGAAGTATTCCTCTCTTTCAACACTCCAACGAGTAACAGCTTGGTGTTTGCGGTTCAAATCTAATCTCAGATTGCCATCTGATCAACGATGTCGAGGCCCGTTGACCTGTTTGGAACTTAATAATGCTCTGACCTTCATTATTAGAGGCGTCCAGCTAGAACATTTTCAGCAGGAGCTTTTAGCGATTTCGAAGAATCAGGATTGTCACGCTTCCATTCAACGCCTCCATCCGTTCGTCGACTCCGTGGGTCATTTGAGGGTGGGGGGCACACTCAAACATGCCTCGCTCCCTGAAGCCTCTATTCACCTTTTCATTTGGAAGGAAAGCAAGCGGCGCCCCGCAAGGACATCGCATTTCCTTATTGGGGCCCCCCTTCTAGCCGTACCGGAGTACAACGTTCAAGAACTCCAAATGAACCACCTCAACCGATGGCAACTGATCCTGCGCTCCAGTCAGCATTTCTGGATACGGTGGTCCCGCGATTATTTGCATACCCTCCAGCAGAGATGCAAATGGTTCACCGCCCCACCAGATCTGAAGATTGGCGATCTGGTTCTGCTTGTCGAGGCGAAGACTCCGCCCCTGCAGTGGCGCCTCGGAAGAGTGTTGGAGGTTCACCGAGGACAGGACGGTGTAGTGAGAGTTGCTACTGTGCGCACCTCTCAAGGGACCTATCTTCGCCCTGTGGTGAAGCTCTGTCCCCTGCCTACACCGTAATTCCCAATTCTTCCTTCCTCCTTCCTTTCCTTTCCTTTCCTTTCCTTTTCCTACTTTCCCTGTTTTTTATTTCTTTTATCTAACCGCCGGTGGTTATTTTTTATTTTTGAAGAGTTCTTTTATTTTTTTGTACTTATATTATTTGACTAGAAATCCCAAGCGTGATTTCGGTGGGGGGTATGTTGAGGCCTGGCATTTCCTTATTCCTCCCCCGCCCCCCCCCCCCCCCCCGCCCCCTCCCCTGCCTTATAGTGAGTGTACATCGCAGCGCCACTAGGCCGTTGCAGCTAGCGCAATCTATCTATGAGGAGAGGAGCGGACCTGAACTCATCAGTAGTTGTTGATCATCTGACTGGATCCCTCGCTGATCTGTCGAACATCAATTGTTGACCATCTAACCTGGTCCATCACCTAACCTTGACCTCGTTCACCCATGCCGTGAGTAGAGGCCATGCTTTCATTTTTACCTTTTTTTATATACAGTCCACTTTTATCAGTTATACATACACCCGGCGTGTACACAATGAGTATTCAATTTTAAAAGCATGCTCTGCTCAAGATTAATATTAATAATATAATAATTTTGATTTAATTAATTAATCATTATCATTGTGCCAAAATGGGACGCAAAAAAAAGTGTGTGATTCGTGATGCGTTTGTGTACGATCTCAAACGAGGAGTGAGCCAGTGCAGAAACTGTGAAAAGGTTATTGCCGGATCTTACATGACAAATCTGCAGCGCCACTTACAGAAAGCCCATCCGGCCCTATGGAAGAAGCT
Source organism: Aradus depressus (assembly GCA_963662175.1). NCBI lineage: Eukaryota > Metazoa > Arthropoda > Insecta > Hemiptera > Aradidae > Aradus > Aradus depressus. The sequence continues at coordinate 26,613,838 of OY759218.1, read as the reverse complement.
TTTGGAAGATATTGAGGACGAAGGCACTATTGTGTCTATGAAGAAGCGTAAAATTGAGATCGACATATCACAACACGAAGTTACGAATGCCTGCCTCGACCTTATCACGGTTGATGGCAGGCCGCTTAGTTTTTTAGATAGTCCTGCTTTCAAAACATTTTCAGACCCAATTTTCAAGGGCCTACAAATGAATGTTATCAATTCGCACTCTGTTTTAGAGTTGTTGCGAGAAAAATATCTTTCATTTGTTGAGCGAATGAAAAAAAAATAAAAAAGAAGGTAGTTTCTCTCAAGATTGACGCCGCGACCCGAGATGATCAACAGATATTCTGTGTAAACATGTAAATGGTGGGAAAATAGACGTTTATACGCTTGGTGTTATTTCAATGGAGCGCAGGTTGACCACAGAAAATCTCCGCTCCGACCCACATTCGGATTCGGATGAATCATATGGAGATAAGTCGACGACTCATTCATCTGAACTTGTTCTAGCTGTGCGTGAAATAAAAGAATATGTGCCGAAAAGGTTGAATTTGAACGATAACCTTCTAAAATATTGGGCTTCGGCTAAATATAAGTGGCCCTTTCTCTCGGACATAGCCGCAGTCATCCACGGAGTTCCAGCCACACAGGTGAGCGTAGAAAGGGCATTTTCGGCCGTTAGATACGTTTTTAGTGATCTTCGTGGCCGTTTAACACCAGCACATCTCTAGCAGATCATGCTTTTAAAAATGAATACTCAATAGTGTCGTGGTTAATGAGAAAATTAGTATTATCGTTTTTCATCCCACTTAATTATTTTTTTATGTCATATTTGTATATTTTTGAAATAAAATAAATATTTCTTTGTAGTTGCCTTTAATTTTGTCTTTGTATACTTTTCTTTTTGAATTTACACCTAATAGTTTTGTCAGGCCTATTACACGACTGGTTACAACTATTTCCTACTTTTCATATTGACTATTGTGGGAATCCTAAATGTTGTCTTCCCAATCATAATTAACGTCCGCTGAAGGACGGCTTGTTCAAGGTTTTTTACCTCCCAAATAAAAACTTGAGGGCCACTAGTGAACTTTTAGCGCAGTAGACAAGCACATGCTACCGCGCTCTCATATAATAATACACTTGTGGTTAGTTAAATATTTCCAGCTGGGGAAATCCTTTACTGGTGATTCACCGTTGGGCTCTCTACCTTTCCTATATCCACTCTACCGTGTATATTTTTTATTTATTTTTTCATGAAAAATTTATTGTAGGTAAATTAGATAAGGTATGTGCCTCCAAATGTGTTTTTCCTTCTGTTCCTATGGTATGTTTTTTGTTTTAGTTCCTAATTTTACTTTATTTATTTTTTTTTTTTTGTTTGTTTGATTCACAAACAAAACAAAATAAGGACATTAGTCCTTCTTGTTTACTTCCAATTTGGGAAGAAGGGACAGAATCAGGATGTAAATGACATTTTTATAAAAAATGATCACTTTATTACTACGTTTTATAATTGTGTTTTTTTAAATTATTGAATTTAATATATTTTTAATTATTGTACTTTATTGTTCTGTACGTGTTATTTAACTACAGTTTTTGAAAAGGATTTATTGTGTTATCTTTTATTTTTAAAGGTTTACCTTAATGGCGCCTTGCTGTATATGTAAATACATCTCGTGTAAATAACCCTGCTTAGAATGATATAATATAATGTATTGAATACTAAAAATATCAGAATTGCTGTCTAGCAACATTTGTCTTTTAATTCCCCTGTTATGTTCCTGATCACATCTTTCATTTTTATCTTGGTGCCTCAAGTTAGTAAATTAATTTATAATTAGATGCACCGAGTGAAATAATACTAAACAAACAAGAAAAAAAATAAAATAATAAATATCTGGCGATATAATGTATCGACATGAAATTTCATATTTAAAGTCAAGCCCCCATGAGGACAATACCTATTAATTTGCAGCGAAATAGGCCGAAAGGAAGGAGGCTGAACTCAAAAACCCTAATAACTGTAATGTAATTAATTTATCGAGAAACAATTTAGTATGAGGATTTAGAAGCCCCTACGAATATCAACTATTGATAATTAGCCCAAACGATTGACTGGTTTTGAAGAGGGAGTGAAAAGTTAATTGATTCATTAGTTTGTGGAATAGGCAATATTTCACAAAAATAATTTTGTTTTATCTATCTGATCTTGTATCAACATATTTATTATTCTAAGTGTAACATCGGTTCACATAATCATTTTATAATTGGTATTGTTGAATCGAGTGTAGAAACATTTGGTTAACACAAGTCCAAAAAATATGGAAAGGTTACTATAGTTATTGCGAATCATGCCCGGGGCTTCAACTACGAGGTCATATCGTCTACTACCCCCTTTCTCCGCTTTGGTGGACATGAGCCTCTCTAGTATGTTGCCTCTCCAGGTTTATTCACCGGGGTTTTTAACGAGTACCTGACATTCTACAGGCCCGTTGCCATCACCGTTCCATCCGAAGGATGGCATGCGTAACGTTTGTTCACCTCCCAAATGAAAAATCTAAGGGCTTCGGCCGGGTTGCGATCTTAAGCTCAGTAAGCAAGCGCGCTACCGATGCCCTCCGTTACTATGGTTGAAATAAATAAAAGTAACATTGAAAATAAGTGAGAGGTTTCGATGTTACTTAGTTATATTAATTAAGCCATGATCCGCTACAATAGTAATAAGTGTAATTGAACGGACTGGAAAATTATATGGGGTGTTCGCAGCCTTATAAGATCAGCGGTATTTTCTCTGAAGATATGCGAGTTACGAAAATAATGGATGTCTTCTTAATTTTTGTCAAGGAATATAAATATAAATAAATATATTTATATAAATTTTGAATTTTTTTAATGGATTCAGAAAACCCTTTTGTATCGTATGGCAACCTTTAGTTCAAGGAAATGAAAACGGTTTTCGAAACAAGCCATTTTGCTGCTTCTATTGATTTTCTCCCAAGAGAATGGATTTCGAAGAGGCCTTCATATTTTTAGGATGATAATCCCTGCAAGAAGGTTTTATGCAACAGGATCATATCAAGTAAGTTCAATTAATTCAAGGAAGTTTTCTGTTAGAGTTAGTTATTGCGACTCATGCCCGGGCTTTAACTGCGAGTTCATTTCGCCTATTACCAGAGCGCTTTTTCGTCTTTCTGGTGGACATGAGTCCGACTCTACTGTGGAAGTTCTAAATTTTGTCTACCCTGAATTTTTGTTCACCTAGAGTAGGGGGTCTTTAACGAGTACCTGACATCGTACAGGCTTGCGGGACCATTGTTTAACGTCCCATCCAAAGGACCATGTGCTTGAGGTTTTTTCACCTCATATAAAAAAAACCTAAGGCCCTCAGTTAGTTTTCGAACCCGCCATCTTGAGTTCAGTAACCAAGCGCGCTACCTCTAAGCTGTTAAGAGATTTGTAAATGTCACTGCTGAATTTCTCTTTTATTACATAAACATTTTTTACAAAGTTATTATATGAAAATAAATAAAAGCTTTTTAAAAGAAAGTTTCGTCTTACGCCATCGTCAGCAGTAACATTTAACTTCGACAGATTGGCATATTTATACAATTCTGAGATTATTTGAAGCTGTCTCTCCTTCCCCACAGAGGGGTATGTATGACGGAAGCAATAGTTCGGATGAGGAGGGCCTATAGGACAAAATCGCGTAATGAGAAAACGGAATTTGCCGGAAAATAAAGACTTGGTTAGTTGGTAAATTGACCACGTGATATAATCGGGCATTTAGGAATATCGTTCTAAAACTTATGGATTGGAAAAGTTATTGTGAAATGTGACAAGCGCTGAGGGTAAATCTAAGGGTATCAAAAGTAAGTTTAGTGTAGAGTAAAAGTGATATATTGATCGAAAAATCGTTTTGGTAAAAAACAAGAAAAAAATCAATAACCTGGCTTCTGGCTGTACGTTCAGGAAGTCTGACGTTTCTGAAGGTTTCTAAGACACCTCTCCTGCGGGATCTCTAAGAGCACCGCAAGGGCGGCAATAAATGGTTGGCTGACCAGGAATCACATCCAGTTCTGGGGAGGGGTCCCAAAGCAAAGACATTCAAAACTCTTTATAGCGGAACCCTCAGAGAAAAGAAGCCGAGAGCTCCTGAATGTGAGCAGAATGGATCTAAGAGCTATGACAGGGCTGATTACAGGACACTGTCATATGAATAAACACCTATACAATACGGGCATCGCTAGAAGCCCTCTGTGCAGGAAATGTGGCTAGGAAAATGAGACTCCGGTTCATATTCCAAGTCGGTGCGGGGCACTAGAAAGCAGAGTTTCCACTGATTCGGGTCTGCCATAACGGAACCGAAGTAGGTAATGGAAGGAACCTGCAGAAGAATCCTGGACTTTATTAAAGATACAGGGCTGCTGTAGGGACCAACACACACAATAGGCCTACTCTGACCGCGGTGACACAAATAAGCCCTCGGGGGAAAAAAAAAAAAAAGAGACAAGACACCTCTCAGCACAAGTAAAGGGACTGCCGGTCCCGAAGCCCATGTAACTGCAAAAAGCTGTCATGCCTCTCGACAGTTGCCCTCTTCTGCGAGAGTGCCTGCGTCTCCTGATGTCGGCTCACCGCTCTTGACACCACGGATTGTGACCGTTGGAGCCGATTTGCGATTTCCCTCTGGCTCACTCAGAACCACCGCCCTGATTGCTTCTACTTCACTTAACTCCCTTCTTTGGGTCATGGAACAGTTATTTACTTTCACTTACTCTCAAATAAACAAATAAAAAAAAATAGAGAAACGAAAGTCCATTTCTTTAACCCATTATGGTAAATAAACATTAAAGAAAGATAGAAGATTATAGCAAACATACTCGTGAGAGAAATAAACACAACAAACCCATTAAAATTGCAAAAATTGAAGTGATCCTTTAATATTGTCCGGGAGTGTATTTTTGCTTTCTACGAATAGGATAGGTTGACATTAGCTGGTCACTGCGATCTACTCCTCCCATGACTATTTGAGGTTTTGTAATTGTTTTTCCATGTTTCTCATATATCACGTTATCCATAGAATGTACTGTTGAAATAAGAGCAACGTCCTCTTTCTCTTTCGTGTAACTGCCCATTTCGGTTACATCTCGCCAACACGACCAAACTATATTAAGTAGGAGACTTTTTCTATTAATACTACCATATTTACTAGTTTCAAAATGAAAAACAAAAATAATTTTATGATTTGTTATTATTCTTAAAATTGTATTTTTCATGTACTTATAAATAAGCAGCCTATCTAAACACGAGTAGATTATAACAAGTAAAGATAGCGTTGGTTTACCAGCGGGCGTCAGGTGAATTGAGTACTAACAATTATTTAATTAATGAGATGAAGATCGATATCTATCTACAATGGTCAATATTCATGTTTAACTGACAAACATTCGCTACTGACTTGACAAAACATACGATTAATTTCAAAATTGTACACTATATACTAAAAACGTATATTAACAATAATTTGTTGTAATATATACAAAAAAAAAGTTAATATGCATTTCGAATAAGGAAAGAAAAATCCGATGAAAGATTTATAAGTTACATAAAATAAATATTTCATTTTTTTACCATTAACTTGTGTTAATTCTGTAATTATAAGAATTAAAAAAGGAATTAAGTACAATACAGTAATTTATTGGAGAAATTTGTTTAATATAAATGTACAAAGAGGGCGCCGGTAGCTCAGTGGTATGCGTGCTTGCTTTCTAAGCTCAAGATCGTGGGTTCGAAACCCGACCGAGGCCTTTTAGTTTATTTTATTTGGGAGGTAAAATAAACTTAAGCACGCCGTCCTTCGGATGGGACGTTAAGCGATGGTCCCGAGCCTGTACGATGTCAGGTACTCGTTAAAGACCCCTACCCTAGGTGAATAAAAATTTAGGGTAGGCAAAATTTAGGACTCCCACAGTAGAGTCGGGCTCATGTCCACCAGAGTGACGAAAGAGCGCTCTGGTAGTAGGCGATATGACCTCGTAGTTAAAGCCCGGGCATGAGTCATAAAACCTAACCTAACCTAAATATACAAATTACTATTAAAAAAATATTTATTTTAAATAACAAACGTTTACATTATACAAAATTAAGGATGTTTTATTCATTTATATATATATATATATATATATTGTATAGACCGGTAGTATCAAAGTAGGGATTTCCAATTAATCGAGCTACTTTTCCTCTGGCGTTTCAATTATAAAATTTCAAATTTTTCCAACATATAACTCCCGGACATCAATATTATATTGAATTGTCCCACAACGTTTGGGAACCAAATTGTACAACATTTTAGACACAAAATAAACAGTTTTTGGAAGAATTTGATTTTTTCATTTCTAATTTTACGATCTAGTGGACCTGCCTGTTGAATGAGTAACTAAGAAATGTAAGTCCAACATAATATGTATTTTATTTACACCACAACTAGTTTCAACTGCCATCATAAGGTTAAAGATATGGGGAACCTTCTTCCCTTTGTATAATACAATTTTTAAAGAAGACATTTATAAGATAAATGATACTCAACATTTTCTCAGAGGTATTGTGAAACACTTAATAAAAAATATAAAGAAAAACGAATGTTTTTTGAAAATATTGTCTATTTCACAAGATATATAAAATATATGGGAGTTCTTGCTACCATCTTCAGCCCCGACTTGACAAAGGGGAATATATAACTGCACTTTAAAAAAGATTATTTCAACTTTGTCCAACCTTAAAATGGATAGTTTGCACTTTAAAATTATTAGTTTTAACTTTAACTCTGCAAGCCTCAAGGTACATTCTTGTTCGGACGTGTCTAACAGTGATTCAGAAAATACTGTCAGGAGAGAAAAAAACAAAAACGAATTATTAGAATTTGGCAAATGAAAAACTCTAATTGTTTTGAAGTGAATTAATTTTTGTTATAGTGAAATTATTTTATCATAGTGCAATACAGTTTTTGTAGTTAGGCATAGCAATGTTGATGTTCATCTCTATTGTATAGTTCTTTTAAATATAAGCCCTTAACAAGTACTTTGGAAGTTCAACCAGTTTACAATCCAAACTGTTCATATTTCTAACAATCATGAAAAATATGTCTTCAGTTTTGTTGACTAAGTGTTTCTTCAGAACGACGGTAGAACTCGGAACATGTCGGTGTGATTATATAAGGAGAACTGCAGCCTCTGAAATTATGAGAAATGTGTATCTAATATGTATAATTATTGTATACAATAATATGTAATTTTAAATGGGTGTGACGCCCATATATTAAATTTTAAAAAATTAATAAAAAATCGTCGGTGAATGTACTTTCCCATTAATCAATTAGCTTTTCACTCCCTCTCCAAACCCAGTCGACCGTTTGCGCTAATATTCAACAGTTGACTTACATAAAGGCTCCTAAATCCTCATACTAAATGTTGTCTCGATAAATGCATTACATCGGCAGTTATTGGGGTTTATGGGTTGAGCCCTTATGGGGTTTTAAATTAGCATATGAAATTTTGTTCCGAAACATTCATTAAAACGGCAGTTATTAGAGTTTTTGAGTTATATATTATACAATAATTATAAAACTATATTAATAATAAAATTTTTAAAGAAACTACAATTATAAGATTGCCCTATAAGGATGACACCAACATTTTCAGCGGAATTAGGCGAATGGGAAGTAGGGATCAGAGGGCGGCTCAATTGAAAAATCCAAATAACTAACTGTCGACGTAATGAATGTATCGACGAGAAATTTTATATTTAAATTCAAAGCCTTATAAGGATTGCACCTATCAATTTTTCCGAGCAATCGCTCGCAGAGAAGGGGGCTCAAGTCAAACATCCTGATAACTGCCGATGAATTGAATCCATTGACACAAAATCTAGTATGAGGATTCAAAACCCAATATGTAAGACAAAGATTGCCTACAAGCACTGGAGTCTCTGACGGACTAAAATATAGTAGAGCACAAAAACCAACAAACAAGAAGTAAAGCTTCAGTAAAAATATACTTCCTGGAAAGACCGATCAGCTGTAGTATTGAAGTACTGAACTCTTGAATAAATATTATTCAAAAAAGTCCTTTGACAAAATTCTTTGTATTCGTTTATAGTAGTATTTTTTTTCTTCAAGTATTCATTTATAAAACTTTAATTGTAACTGTTTTATTTATTATTAGGAGGTAGTTTATACAAGGAATCATGCTGTAGTAAACACCCCCTTAAATACATTTAACACTAGATTGGCTCCCCCCCCCCCCCCCCCCCCCCCCCCCCCCCCCATCCGGATAAGTGATACATTCCCATTTTCATTTATTTTAAAGTCTCAAAATCGAGTAGTCACTGATCTGCAGATCTACTAGTATTGTACAGGTGGATCATTCAATAAAATGGAATAGTCTATAGACATATTCTACGTTTAAAATAGACGTAAACGACACCAAATATTCTACCAACCCAATCCAGCATGTAATACTTGAAAAATATAACAAAAAAAAAGTAATTACTTTGTTGGCCTCTGGACGTTGCGAGCTATGGCAATGACTTGCACTTCACATTGGACGACCTCCTGAAGTCGTTGAAGTGCTAGGAAGTGGGCGCTGACCTAGGCCGGGGACCCACTGGCACCCTTGATGAAGTCACTGCCCGAGATCCAAGGGTACTCGGTCAGAACAACGCGACTCAGGTCGACTCTAAACAAGACAAAGAACAAATATAATATCCATTGGTAACACTCACTAATTGTAAGTCAAAAAGGAAAATATCCAGGTAAATGGCATTCCCAGTTTGTAAGATTTAGTCTCTCGTCTGACAATACTACGTCAACGTTACTACGATCAAGTTTTCAAGAGGAGTTGAAGCTGGAATACATTGGAGGACAGTCAAGGGAGATAATAGTATATACCCTAGGTGTGTATCCCATTGTGTTCTGTCAACAAACCATTGTTTTGAGGAAGTCACACAACTTCACAATTTTTCCGAGAAATCGGTCGCAGAGAAGGGGACTCAAGTCAAATATACTGATAACTGCCGATGTAATGAATCCATCGACACAAAATTTAGTATGAGGATTCAGAACCCAATATGTAAGACAAAGACTGAGTTTTATCCCAAACTGTCGATTGACTTTGGAGGGACATATACACACATCACACAGACTTTAAAACGTATTCAAGGGACCATGAAACATAAACTTCCGTTGAAAAATCGATCTCAGTTATTTGCACAATTAAATACTTCCTTATGATATTGGGATAAGAAAGTAATATATGTATATATCTGTATCGTGGAGCTAAACAGTCGTACATCCATTCACTAAAACTTTGATAAATTGGAAAAGGAAGTGAAAAGGGTAAATAAATTGAAATTTTGGTATATTTCCAGTAGGACTGATGGAACAATTTAAATGAATGTTCACTAGGTGTAGGGAGATCTCTAAATATAAAATAGTGAGATTATACTTTGATAAATTTATGTTTCTCGTCGGTAGATGAACTCTGATGTGGATGATCTAAAGAATTGTACATTATACAGAAGAACTGGATAATTGGACCTCAATCAAAACTACAAATGAGAAATATATTATACTGCAATACAAGTAAAATTACTAAACTGAATTTGAGAAATTATTAAATTAAAAAGAATAATATAATCTAAATTGTCCTAGCAAGATTAACCTCTTGCATTTACCTTAACTGTTATTTATTTACTTTCGCAAAACACCGCGATTATTGAAATCCGTCATTTCCAACCGAAATTGTGTTTCGGCCAATTTGAGGCCCCAGTGAAGCCTTCAGAGTGGAGATTAGGGGTATGAAAACCTACAAACTGAATTCAGTCTCAAAACCAATATCTATAATATTTATTGTTTATACTTATCTTGGAAAATTAATTTATATCACCTTTTTTCAATTCTAGTCCACTACGGGAAGTTGTCCATTATCAAAGCAGTTGCGCCAGGCAACTATTTCTTCAAATTGGATGAATTTTAGGTTTCTTTCCACCTGGCAGCGCTGGTCTCCTTGAATTGTCTTTTTTAGCCTACAAAAATTAAAAGAAAAAAATAATTATTCACGAGAACAATACAGAAATGAAATCTGTAAATGTAATAACAAATATAAACTGAGGTATTATAATACAACGAGAATGAACTAAGGTAATATTACACTACCATTAGCAGTATCACAGCATTATGGTACAACCTAACAATGTCGCATGTTTTATATTCGAACAGAACGTGTCGCAATCAAGTAATCTGCTCCAAGAGGTCGCAACTCTGTAAGATTTCCATTCACTGGCCACTTCACCTTGTGTAACGAAAGAAAGTACCGATACCAAAAGTACTTGGTATCTACTAAACGTATCGATACTTCACTTGTATCGATAGATCCCTATGCGTGTGTTGACGATGGAGCTGCCTGGTGGACAAAAATAGAACTGTTCATACAAACTTGTTATTTTAGTGTTTTTTTCAATATAATTCATGTAGGCATGTGAATATGATTATTTAAAGTTTTCCTATAGTGGAGGGGATGAATCTGTAATTATTGATGGAACAAAACAATTTTTAAACATTTTAAATCATTTTTTTATCAGTGATCATAAAGATACTTCTCGGGTTCATTGCCTGTACAGTTGTTCTGTATAAAAGTGAATTTTTTCTCCATTGCATTAAGGCCCCAGGAACCTCATCTTTAACTGAAAAAGCTGAGGTTTAATGGGGACTTTTTGATGTACAGTGGCTCAAAAAAGTATAGGCAATTTTATTTTTGTAGGTTTTAATCTTATAACAAAATAGAGAACAAAACAAAAAGCTTTTTAAAAGAAAACATTTATTATGAGAAAGACTTGAACAATAGTAGTTTGGAAAAAAAAAACATTGCAACAAATCAATATTGAAAAATGGGAAAAAACAGCATCAAAAAAGTATAGGCAATTGCCTAAAATACCAATTAACTACTTCAATATTAATTATTATTCCAATTTTAAGCAAAATTAATATTTTGTGTGCATCCCTTTGACTTGTATTATGGCATTAAGTCTTCTGGGCATTGAAGAAACTAAATTTTTAGTGGTATCGGTCGATATCTTTGGCCACTCATCCAGCAGTACTTTTTTGAGCTAATTTTTTAAGAAATTTTGCTCTTACGGATCGCTGATCCCAGTTGACTCCAAAGGTTCTCTATCGGGTTCACATCTGGTGACTGGGGAGGAGGTTTGAGTTGACGGGGTGCATTATATAGCAACCATTCTTTAGTTTTTCTGGTCCTATGTTTGGGGTCATTATCTTGCTGAAATATAAATGTTCTCTCTAATCCTAGTTTCACGGCACTCTCCTTTAAATTATGACGCAACACATTGATGTAAACATCAGCAGTCATAATAACATCAATACAGGCTAAATTACCCACTCCACTTGCAGCCATAGGCCCCACACCATAACACTCCGACTGCCGTGTTTTACCAATGGCCTTAAATTCTTTGTTTGGAATTCTGTATTGGTTTTTCTCCAAACATAACGACGTCCATCGGATCCAAAAATATTAAATTTAGATTCGCCAGAAAAAATTACTTTATTCCAAAATTCTTAAGTTTGGTTTTTATACTGTTTGGCAAACAGCAAACGTTTCTCCCTATTAGCTTGTGAAATGAACGGTTTCTTTCGGGCGGCTCTTCCGAAAAATTGCTTTTCATTCAAAACATTTCGTACTGTTTGGACACAGGAAGACTTGTCTACACAATTTGCCACATCTAACGCCAAGTCTGGTCCACTTATAAATGGATTTTTTTTACTTTTTTTACGATTTCTCGTGTTTCCCTGGCTGTGAATATCCTTGGGCGTCCACTTGTTTTCCTATTTTCAAGAGACCCAGTGTTTTCAACATTTTTAATAATCGTTCTCAGAGTAAATAAGCTTAATTTTAACTTTTCACCAATCGCTCGATAAGTCACCTGGGATCCGTAAGAGCAAAATTTCTTCAAAAAAGTACTGCTGGATGAGTGGCAAAAGATATCGACCGACACCACTAAAAATTTAGTTTCTTCAATGCCCAGAAGGCTTAATGCCATCATACAAGCCAAAGGGATGCATACAAAATATTAATTTTGCTTAAAATTGAAGTTGTTAATTGGTATTTCAGGCAATTGCCTATACTTTTTTGATGCTGTTTTTTCCCATTTTTCAATATTGATTTGTTGCAATTTTTTTTTTTCTAAACTACAATTGTTCGAGTGTTTCTCATAATAAATGTTTTCTTTTAAAAAGCTTTTTGTTTTGTTCTCTATTTTGTTATAAGATTAAAACCTACAAAAATAAAATTGCCTATACTTTTTTGAGCCACTGTATATGTTACGGTCAATGTGCGATAACGGTAATTGATAACAATAACCAGTAATTGTGAACAATTACCAAAACGATTGGTAAAAGTAGGAAATCTTGTGATTTTGGCAGTTTTATTGGTAATTGTTAACAATCACCGGTTCCCCTTGGTAAAAGCAGGAAATGCACTAATAAACATAATTACAGAAGGTTGCAAAACATAAATAAAAATAGAAAAAAAAAAATATATGAAATCTTCTTTATTAAATGTCTAGTCTTTATTAAAACAAACATTACTCCCATGACATTTGGAGTTACAGAGAACACCCCGAAATTTTATATGTGAAGTTTTGTTAACTTCTAAGGCAGATTCTAGGTATATCTAGTTCCTAGAGATGGCAGGCGTTACCCTATTTTATTAACATTCCTCCGAAGCCACAGTCAGTGTAAAATATGTTTCACAACTGACGATGTAAAGAATTTATCGACACGAAATTTAGTTTGAGGATTTTGTGGTTAAGAACAACAAAAAAATCTGTCTGTCTGTGTTTCTGTTAATACTATATCTCCCGAAAGAATGAACATATCCATGCGAAATTTTATATGTGAAGTTTTGTTAACTTCTCAGGCCGATTCTAGGCCTATCTAGTTCCTAGTGATGTCCAGAGATGGCAGGCATTACCCTATTTTATTAACATTCCCTCCGATGCCACAGTCAGAGTAAAATATGTTTCACAACTGTCGATGTAAAGAATTTATCGACACGAGATTTAGTTTGAGGATTTTGTGGTTAAGAAAAAAAAATCTGTCTGTCTGTGTATCTGTTAATACTCTATCTCCCGAAAGAATGAACATATCCATGCGAAATTTTATATGTGAAGTTTTGTTAACTTCTCAGGCCGATTCTAGGCCTATCTAGTTCCTAGTGTTGTCCAGAGATGGCAGGCATTACCCTATTTTATTAACATTCCCTCCGATGCCACAATCAGAGTAAAATATGTTTCACAACTGTCGATGTAAAGAATTTATCGACAGGAAATTTAGTTTGAGGATTTTGTGGTTAAGAAAAAAAAAAATCTGTCTGTCTGTGTATCTGTTAATACTATATCTCCCGAAAGAATGAACATATCCAAGCGAAATTTTATATGTGAAGTTTTGTTAACTTCTCAGGCCGACTCTAGGCCTATCTAGTTCCTAGAGATGTCCAGAGATGGCAGGCATTACCCTATTTCATTAACATTCCCTCCGGAGCCACAGTCAGTGTAAAATATGTTTCACAACTGACGATGTGAAGAATTTATCGACACGAAATTTAGTTTGAGGATTTTGTGGTTAAGAACAACAAAAAAATCTGTCTGTCTGTGTTTCTGTTAATACTATATCTCCCGAAAGAATGAACATATCCATGCGAAATTTTATATGTGAAGTTTTGTTAACTTCTCAGGCCGATTCTAGGCCTATCTAGTTCCTAGTGATGTCCAGAGATGGCAGGCATTACCCTATTTTATTAACATTCCCTCCGGAACCACAGTCAGTGTAAAATATGTTTCACAACTGACGATGTAAAGAATTTATCGACACGAAATTTAGTTTGAGGATTTTGTAGTTAAGAAAAAAAAAATCTGTCTGTCTGTGTATCTGTTAATACTATATCTCCCGAAAGAATGAACATATCCACGCGAAATTTTATATGTGATGTTTTGTTAACTTCTCAGGCCGATTCTAGGCCTATCTAGTTCTTAGTGATGTCCAGAGATGGCAGGCATTACCCTATTTTATTAACATTCCCACAGATGCCACAGTCAGAGTAAGATATGTTTCACAACTGTCGATGTAAAGAATTTATCGACACGAAATTTAGTTTGAGGATTTAGTGGTTCAGAAAAAAAAAATCTGTCTGTCTGTGTATCTGTTAATACTATATCTCCCGAAAGAATGAACATATCCACGCGAAATTTTATATGTGAAGTTTTGTTAACTTCTCAGGCCGACTCTAGGCCTATCTAGTTCCTAGAGATGTCCAGAGATGGCAGGCATTACCCTATTTTATTAACATTCCCTCCGATGCCACAGTCAGAGTAAAATATGTTTCACAACTGTCGATGTAAAGAATTTATCGACACGAGATTTAGTTTGAGGATTTTGTGGTTAAGAAAAAAAAATCTGTCTGTCTGTGTATCTGTTAATACTCTATCTCCCGAAAGAATGAACATATCCATGCGAAATTTTATATGTGAAGTTTTGTTAACTTCTCAGGCCGATTCTAGGCCTATCTAGTTCCTAGTGTTGTCCAGAGATGGCAGGCATTACCCTATTTTATTAACATTCCCTCCGATGCCACAATCAGAGTAAAATATGTTTCACAACTGTCGATGTAAAGAATTTATCGACAGGAAATTTAGTTTGAGGATTTTGTGGTTAAGAAAAAAAAAAATCTGTCTGTCTGTGTATCTGTTAATACTATATCTCCCGAAAGAATGAACATATCCAAGCGAAATTTTATATGTGAAGTTTTGTTAACTTCTCAGGCCGACTCTAGGCCTATCTAGTTCCTAGAGATGTCCAGAGATGGCAGGCATTACCCTATTTCATTAACATTCCCTCCGGAGCCACAGTCAGTGTAAAATATGTTTCACAACTGACGATGTGAAGAATTTATCGACACGAAATTTAGTTTGAGGATTTTGTGGTTAAGAACAACAAAAAAATCTGTCTGTCTGTGTTTCTGTTAATACTATATCTCCCGAAAGAATGAACATATCCATGCGAAATTTTATATGTGAAGTTTTGTTAACTTCTCAGGCCGATTCTAGGCCTATCTAGTTCCTAGTGATGTCCAGAGATGGCAGGCATTACCCTATTTTATTAACATTCCCTCCGGAACCACAGTCAGTGTAAAATATGTTTCACAACTGACGATGTAAAGAATTTATCGACACGAAATTTAGTTTGAGGATTTTGTAGTTAAGAAAAAAAAAATCTGTCTGTCTGTGTATCTGTTAATACTATATCTCCCGAAAGAATGAACATATCCACGCGAAATTTTATATGTGATGTTTTGTTAACTTCTCAGGCCGATTCTAGGCCTATCTAGTTCTTAGTGATGTCCAGAGATGGCAGGCATTACCCTATTTTATTAACATTCCCACAGATGCCACAGTCAGAGTAAGATATGTTTCACAACTGTCGATGTAAAGAATTTATCGACACGAAATTTAGTTTGAGGATTTAGTGGTTCAGAAAAAAAAAATCTGTCTGTCTGTGTATCTGTTAATACTATATCTCCCGAAAGAATGAACATATCCACGCGAAATTTTATATGTGAAGTTTTGTTAACTTCTCAGGCCGACTCTAGGCCTATCTAGTTCCTAGAGATGTCCAGAGATGGCAGGCATTACCCTATTTTATTAACATTCCCTCCGGAGCCACAGTCAGTGTAAAATATGTTTCACAACTGACGATGTAAAGAATTTTTCGACACGAAATTTAGTTTGAGGATTTTGTACTTAAGAAAAAAAAATCTGTCTGTCTGTGTATCTGTTAATACTATATCTCCCGAAAGAATGAACATATCCATGCGAAATTTTATATGTGAAGTTTTGTTAACTTCTCAGGCCGATTCTAGGCCTATCTAGTTCCTAGTGATGTCCAGAGATGGCAGGCATTACCCTATTTCATTAACATTCCCTCCGGAGCCACAGTCAGTGTAAAATATGTTTCACAACTGACGATGTAAAGAATTTATCGACACGAAATTTAGTTTGAGGATTTTGTGGTTAAGAACAACAAAAAAATCTGTCTGTCTGTGTTTCTGTTAATACTATATCTCCCGAAAGAATGAACATATCCATGCGAAATTTTATATGTGAAGTTTTGTTAACTTCTCAGGCCGATTCTAGGCCTATCTAGTTCCTAGTGATGTCCAGAGATGGCAGGCATTACCCTATTTTATTAACATTCCCTCCGATGCCACAGTCAGAGTAAAATATGTTTCACAACTATCGATGGAAAGAATTTATCGACACGAAATTTAGTTTGCGGATTTTGTGGCTAAGAATAACAAAAAAATCTGTCTGTCTGTGTTTCTGTTAATACTATATCTCCCGAAAGAATGAACATATCCACGCGAAATTTTATATGTGAAGTTTTGTTAACTTCTCAGGCCGATTCTAGGCCTATCTAGTTCCTAGTGATGTACAGAGATGGCAGGCATTACCCTATTTTATTAACATTCCCTCCGGAGCCACAGTCAGTGTAAAATATGTTTCACAACTGACGATGTAAAGAATTTTTCGACACGAAATTTAGTTTGAGGATTTTGTAGTTAAGAAAAAAAAAATCTGTCTGTCTGTGTATCTGTTAATACTATATCTCCCGAAAGAATGAACATATCCACGCGAAATTTTATATGTGATGTTTTGTTAACTTCTCAGGCCGATTCTAGGCCTATCTAGTTCTTAGTGATGTCCAGAGATGGCAGGCATTACCCTATTTTATTGACATTCCCACCGATGCCACAGTCAGAGTAAGATATGTTTCACAACTGTCGATGTAAAGAATTTATCGACACGAAATTTAGTTTGAGGATTTTGTACTTAAGAAAAAAAAAATCTGTCTGTCTGTGTATCTGTTAATACTATATCTCCCGAAAGAATGAACATATCCACGCGAAATTTTATATGTGATGTTTTGTTAACTTCTCAGGCCGATTCTAGGCCTATTTAGTTCCTAGTGATGTCCAGAGATGGCAGGCATTACCCTATTTTATTAACATTCCCACCGATGCCACAGTCAGAGTAAAATATGTTTCACAACTGTCGATGTAAAGAATTTATCGACACGAAATTTAGGTTGAGGATTTAGTGGTTCAGAAAAAAAAAATCTGTCTGTCTGTGTATCTGTTAATACTATATCTCCCGAAAGAATGAACATATCCACGCGAAATTTTATATGTGAATTCAGAACCCTCCTTCCAAGGAGTAGTTTTTGACATTCCTATTTTCTATACAGGCAGGGGTTCCACATAGATCTTACAGTTTTCCCTCCACAAATACAAACATGTTCGTACGTCTGGCAACACTATTCCTATCCAATCATGATTACCGACTCCCGAGTGCCTTCAGACGTGTTCACGTGGGACATTGTCCGTCAGCCTCGATCGGTCTTCATAGTTCGTTGCTTCAATTTGGTTCCCAGATTCAACTTTGATTGATTATTGCCCATGCAATGGCTAAATAAAATCAATTTTTTCCTCTGCTGTAAAATTTAGGTTGTGGTGTTGTAGGTCTTATTAGAACTTAACAGATGATAGTACATCACGAGTCTGAAGAGTGGGAAAATTCCCTTTTTTTCCCCACAGCATCTCAGTTTTTCCCACGACGTGGAAGCCCTGTGTACAGTCTGATTGATATTAAAAGATACTATTAGGGATCTATCGATACAAGTAAACGCGAGTAAAGTATCGATACGTTTAGTCGATTCAAGTACTTTTGGGTTCGATAAAAAAAAACTGATAAAAGGGGTGTTTTCTACCCCTTCCGATCATTTCTAACTCTATTTTTCTTTTTAACTTTTCTTTTGACGTCATTACTAACCCATTGCAAAAGGTTTCATCAAGAATCATTCACTAGAACGAAACTTGGAGATTTTGGTAATTTTAGCGCTCCGCTCCGTTGACTGGACTAAAAGGGCAGTTGCCATACAACCACTTCTTTAACTTCGATAAATTGCTTTAACTATTTTCGTTACCCCTCCAAAACCAGTCGACTGTTGACGCTAATATTCAACAGTTGACTCACGTAGTGGGTTCTAAATCCTCACACTAAATTTTGTGTCGATAAATCGGCAGTTATTAGGGTATTTGAATTGAGCCCCCTCCCCGGTACCCTCCTTCCTTTCAACTGATATCGCTGAAATTGGACAGATTATGTATTATCTCACGCAGGGTGATGCATTGGCCTGTCTCTTCTTCAACCTCGTCCTAGAAAAAGCGATACGAGACTCAGGGAACCAAACTGTAGGCACCATCTTCAATAGCACTGTTCAGGTTATAGGTTATGCTGACGACCTAGACATCGTAGGGAGATCTTTCAGAGCAATGGAGGAGGCGTTCGTAGCGATTGATGAAGCAGCAAAACGGATGGGACTATTGGTGAATTCTTCGGAAACAAAGTATATGGTCACGGGTCAAGAGGTAGGACCTAATGAAGAAGTTCATATTGGCCCGTACTTCTTCGGAAAAGTGAACGAGTTCACATACCTAGGATGTCAGGTTAATGTGGACAATAACCTCTCAAATAAAATAAGAAGCAGGGTCACCAAGTCCAACCGCTGTCTCTTTGGACTCCGGCGTCACCTCAGAAGTAACTTGCTTTCTAGGGCAACAAAGCTGGAACTCTACAAAACCTTGATCCGTCCAGTGTTAACTTACGGTTCTGAAACATAGACAATAGCAAAGACTGACGAACAAGCACTCCTGATTCACGAAAGGAAGGTCCTACGTTGCATCTATAGAGGTGTCTACGACGGACAGGACTGGAGGAGAAGAACAAATCAGGAGCTATACGCTTTGTAGCAAGAACCGGACGTAGTAAGGTTTGTAAGAATTCACAGACTAAGATGGGCAGGACACTTGGCAAGAATGGGGGACCATGATGTGCCAAATATGACATTACTGGAGGAAATCCACGGGACCAGACGTGTAAGGGAGGCCGATGCTACTTCGGAGGGACGGTGTTGCGAGGATCCTACTTGGAGTCAGGAACTGGAGAACAGCTGCACAGGACCGAGACGACTGGCGAAGGCTGATCCAGGAGGCCTTGACTCAGAGATGAGTTGTTGCGCCGATGATGATGATGATGAATATTCACCTGGTCCAGCAGAGCCAGAGAGGTCTAAGGCGATTAAAGAGAGTGGCAGGAAGAATGGGACAAGTTCACCAAGGGACGGTGGACCCATCTCCTCATTCCTCAGCAAATAAATAACTTTACATCTCACTATATATGCAATATATGCAGAGAATACGCATATGGTGGTAAAATGTGTAAACTATCCATAAGTAAAGGTTGATGATGATTTATTCGATATTGAATCCAAAGAAGAAAAATACGGTGAAACCGATCTAGATGATGTTAACATTAATGAGCATATTGAAGGTAGAAAACAGGTGGAAGAAGGTACCCGAGCTGTTGCTTTGTCTGAGCATGAACGGTCTCTACGGTACATCGCACGTCGACTTGGAAGGCATCACTCAACGGTTTCTAGAGTCTTAAAAAGACACAAAGAAACTGAGAATCATTCTAGGAGGCCAAACACAGGCCGCCCAATGGTGACAGGTCCACGGGATGATAGGTTTCTGAGGTTTCATGCACTCCGAAACCGGCTGTCAACAGCTTCCAGCCTCCAAAGTTTGATTGCTGATGTAAGGAACATTCATATTTCAACATCAACAGTGAGGAGAAGACTGAGGGAGACCAACCTAGTGTCAAGAAGGTCAGCGTCAGGGCCACTTTTCACTAGACAACACCGAGACTGAGGTTTGCGAGAGAGCATCAGGCTTGGACCATAGAAGATTGGGAAAGAGTGGTCTTCACAGTCGAGACCAGAGTTGCTCTGAAAAGCAGTGATATCAGAGAAAGAGTGTAGAGAAGGCAAGGGAAGAGGTTCCAGCCATGCATAACGCCACATGTCTCTTTTGGTGGAGTTTCGATAATGTTCTGGGGAGAAATTTCTTGGGAGACGCGTACCGATCTGGTTGTGGTCAGAGGAGGTGCTCTGACTGCTTTACGGTATGTAGAGGAGATTTCAGAAGAACATGTGACTCCAATTATGCCCATCATAGGCCCTGATTCGCTACTAATGCAAGATAATGCCAGGCCACACATTGCGAGGCGTTGGAGACTGCTGTGTTGGAAGAGTGACAGCAAATCCCACAAGTAACCATTAAGAACCTCTTTGGAAGTATGCCACCAAGGCGATTGGAAGCCGTCATCAGGGCAAGGGCAGGTAATACGTCTTATTAAAAGGTCCGAAAAGGTTTTTGTATATCCTATGATGAGGAAAATATATAAGTATATGTATTAACCATTTTAAAGTAGGTAAATTTTAGGTTCATAAAGAACAATAAAAATATTAAATCTAAAAATATTTAAAAATTTTAGTTTATTGATCTGGTACTTCGCTGTTACTTAGATACAAATCTCTGGTGTTTGGGCAAAAGGGCTTAAGTCAGAATAAGTCTTGTGATCCAAAGGACTAAGTGCATTTAAATATTTTTACCAAATGAAACTGATTGTTGGGATACTTTACTTTGTTTATATTTAATACTTTATAGAAATAATATTTCAAGCAACATAAATGTGTTTTACCTGATTTGCAGGAATTTTTCAAACCTTCAGATATTCTCCTCCTAAAATAGCCCTTTTGCCCAAACACCCAAGAAATGTTACCAGTGGTTTGTGATAACTTTGGAATTGTCGAACACGTTCCTGGAATTTTTAACTATTTAACACTAACTCAGAAAAACTAAACGTATTAGATTAATAATCAAACGTATTAGCAGACAACAGCTGTTGCAACGACACCGACCTAAACTCGTAGTTGACTTGTACGCATGCGCTACTCATCCCCCTTTCTTCAGTGTTTCATGTTTGATTTCTTATGTCGAGGTAATTCTGATTCACTAGTTTTGCTAAAGAAGTTTCACTTCACAAAAAATGTCTGGTCGTTATCTTGATGGAGGGCTGTCAGTTCCACTCATTTGACAAAACGACACAAATGAATTTATAAATTTGACACCCCACCGATGACAATAGTTATACCATCTTTACCCAACAGGTTTCCAATAGTAGTAGAAATCCCTCCCCTCTCCCAAAAAAAAAAACCAGTAGGAGTGACAATGACAGTGGGAGGAGATAATTCTAGAGGGATGGCTCTACACAACTCCGCTTTTATCCCAGTTCAAGTTTCGTCAGTTCACTTGGACAAAGAACTAGTTTTGTAGGAAATACAAATACTGTACATCAACGAATTTACCAAGTTACCCTGTTCGAAAAAAAATTGTTCTTCGGGTCCAGCCGATAATAACCTAACATGTAAACCAGATATCCACTCAGAAGGAATGTAGTGCCCTAAAACTAGATTAACTAGATTATATAATAATAATATAAAAAAGTATTGTAATCGTCGGAAAATCTGAGATCGAGGTTTTTCACTTTTCAAGGCGATGTAATCTTTGCTTGGGGATGTATGTGATTGGAACTTTATGAGCACTTCAGGGACTAAGTACAATTTACAAGATACAGTTTAAATTTATGACCTAAACAAAATTTTTTTTCAGACAAACGTTGTAGAGAAAGCTGAAAGGCATATTTTATACGAAATCCTATTTTGTCCGATTTCGGTTAAAGTATAATCAGATCTAAGTTAGCAGATGTGTCATCTCAAATTTCGTGTTGATTGCTACAATGGTTTCTGAGGTCCACGATTGGTGATGGTCGTTACCCCGTTCACAAACTTCTATCCACATACAGACATCATTGAGAAAATGGTCAAATCTTGACTTTGAAACGTGAAAATCCGTTAAAAACTTGATCTCCGAATTTTCCCACGATTACAATAATTCCTTATTCCAAAATTTATTCCTTATTCCAACGAAGTGGCAATCCTAAGAACAAGTCTTGACACAACAATTAATATACAAAGACATGCAACAATGATTGAGAAATAGTGTATTAGGTTAGGTTTTATGGCTCATGCCCGGGCTTTAACTACGAGGTCATATCGCCTACTATCAGAGCGCTCTTGCGTCACTCTGGTGGACATGAGCCCCACTCTACTGTGGAAGTCCTAAATTTTCCTTACCCTAAATTTTTATTCACCTAGGGTAGGGGTCTTTAACGAGTACCTGACATCGTACAGGCTCGGGACCATCTCTTAACGTCCCATCCGAAGGACGGCGTGCTTAAGTTTATTTTACCTCCCAGATAAAATAAACTAAGGGCCTCGGCCGGGTTTCGAACCCACGATCTTGAGCTCAGAAGACAAGCACGTATACCACTGAGCTACCGGCGCCCTCAAATAGTGTATTGATTGGACAATAAAACTGAATGTCAGTAAATCTAAGATGGTGAAGTTCATCCTTAAAAGGAATATAATGGATGTACCGATAAACTTCAATGGGCAGGTCATTCCCCAAGGACTGAAAAATATCTCGGTTTAACTCTCGAAGAAAAGTTAACCTACTCAGCTCATATCAGCTCACTCCTTGTAAAAATAAGATACCGTATAAAGCAGCTTAAATTCCTATTGTCAGCGAAATCTAGTCTTCCACTTCTCCTAAAACGCCTGATCTACCTAACAGTGATACGCCCCTATGGTGGTCCTATGGATGCGAGATTTGGGGCTCTGCATCCAAATCCCAGATCCAAAGAATACAAACAACAAAACAAAACAGAGTGCTAAGGCTAATCACTGGAGCCCCATGGTATGTCCGAAATACAATTATTCATGATGACTTAGACATCCCACTTGTAGAAGACAGCGTCAAGGCATCATGCCGGCGACTTCATGATACAATGAGCTGTCATCCAAACCCAACAGCAATTCATGCAACCAGCAACCAGAGATGGGCGTATTCGTAATAGCAAATATGAATACGAATATATTCACAATTATTATTATTTATGAATGTGAATACGAATACATTCATATTCTCACATTTGCATATGAATATATTCGTATTCAAAGCAGTGAATTCGAATACAGTTGTATATGCATATTTGTGAATATGACGAACGAAAATCGAATTTTACGTGGTTTCTCTCATTACTATACTACTCGTTATAAACCCAAAATTATTACCTTATTCTAGGGGTAGGATTTATGAACTTCGGACCTTAAGGACGTACACAATTTTCAAACGTTTAAAAAAAAAGTTATCAGTTCAAACGTTTTGTCAAGTGTCTCATTTAATAGCAGGCTATTATTGGGAAATAAAATATGTAAATATTCGATTAGTAACAAACGCATTTTTGAGACCTAGAGCTATCATACGAATATATGAATACAAATGTATTCGAATTCACAGCTATGAATACCAATATATTTGTATTTGTTGGTGTGAATACGAATATATTCATATTCACAGGAGTTAATATTCACAGGTGTGAATATGAATATATTCGTATTCATATTCATAGTTAATAATTTGTGTGAATATATTCGTATTCGTATTTCCGATTACGAATACGCCCATCCCTGCCAGCAACTTACCACCGACTTGACAAAGACCACTACTTAAAAGAAAACAACACTGTGATTCACTTGCTTGTGAAAATGTCTAAATGGACTATCAAGAATGTGAATAATTGACTAATTTTCTAATTATATAAATTTGTGATTGTTATTTATGTTGTTTAAAATTAATTGTTACTCATTACTTATATATTTTGTTTAAATAACTTCAAAACCTATCAATTAGGGAGGACAGCCAATGGGCTGCTACCTCATAGCATGTTTTTAATGTCAATTATTTAAGTTATGAGCAAAACTATAAAAAGGAATATAAGTTTAATAAAGTTATTCTAATAGTAAAAAAAAAAAAGAAGTTAAAATATGTCAGAATAAAGACTCGTCGCGGAAGTATCCCAGCGCAGAAACGGCCTTGCCCAAATGTCCAGTTCCCGCCTGGAGAGTGTTTAGGGATGGGTAGGTCTTAGATGGAGGCTAAGGGAGAGGCAGGTGGAGCGGAGATTGAATCAGGACTGAGACAAGCAGGTGGAAGGGCTGGAGGCTGGAGGCAGGAGGCGGCAGGTGTCCCTGTCTTCCCGCCAATCTCAGCAACTCCTCTACATACCTCCCGTCCTCTTCATTCCCTCCAATCAAGACAGGAATAAGACTTCGGTGATTCACCGAAATATAATTCCCCGCTGTTAATAAATTGTTTTCACACTCCCTCTAAAATGTCAATAAGGGCTTCTGTATCCTCAGTTTGTGTCGATACATTCAACCCCACGTCCCTCCGGCCGATTAATTAATAGGTGTTGGCCCTTAAAGGGTTTTGAATTTAAATATAAAATTTCATGTCGATAAGTTCATTGCATCGGCAATTATTGGGGTTTTGAGTTAAGCTCCCCCTCTCAACCATATATATTTTTTTCTTTTTTATTTACAAATAGATACAACTGTATAAAAATAAATACAACTAGCAAATGTGCTAATAGAAAGATAATGGCAATGTCAAAATGTCAAGAGGGGTTTTACTCTCATTTGTA
Source organism: Aradus depressus (assembly GCA_963662175.1). Lineage (NCBI taxonomy): Eukaryota > Metazoa > Arthropoda > Insecta > Hemiptera > Aradidae > Aradus > Aradus depressus. The sequence continues at coordinate 26,589,223 of OY759218.1, read as the reverse complement.
ACTAATCACTGTCACTGTCACTGCTGCTGCTAAGGAGGTCACTAGGCCATTGACGCTTAAGCCGTCGTTGGGGGAGTATGGCAGAATGGAGGGCACGGACTAGAGGATTATTGTGGGAACTAAGAAGGGAAAATAATTTTTTATACTTTGATTTAGCGACTTAGGTGCGTTAATGTGAAAAGTTTTGTTGGAGACGTAATAAGGAGCATTGGCTATTTTACGAAGGATATTGGATTGAAAGGATTGGATGCGCTGGAGATTGGAAGCCTTGGCAGAACCCCAGAGTTCCAAGTCCGTAAGTAGCTCATGAGCACAGTTCCAAGCCGCCCAGATTACATAACTTCCCCTACACTTTTTATACCGAGGGAATTAATAGAGTTTAAGAAATAAAAGGCTGCCAGCTGAGCTGCAACAATCTCAATTACATTTTTTTTTATTAAGGCGAGGAATAAAAAAAATAGAACAAAAATATAATAAGGGTTTAGTGAGTGGTTGAGTGTGTTGCAGCTGGGCTCATGGACACGCGCCGCCATTCTCCGGCCAATTTTCCAGACCTATTTCAATGAAACCAATATTATTTAATTATGATTTCCTGTCATGTGGGCAGGTAAAGTACGGTATACTGAACAGGATGTCTGCCTTGGTGACTGCGGTTCCCCACAACCGATCACATATATAATTCATCGGGCGGAAAACACACAACCGAATCCAATCAGAAAAGGTAGACAGATGAAATGTACAAACCGACCCACGAAATCTCAACATAACATATGGCAAACCATGGAGAATCAAGCATAAATCTATTTACCCTGCGATAAAGAAAATAAAACTTATTTATTATTATAAAACAAATAAATAAAAATAAAATAAACAAATAATAAATATTAAATATGATTAAATAATAAAATTACTATATTTCCAGTAGAAATTGTAGCTGGTCTTCTTCTTTTGATTTTTACAGTAATTTCCGAAAAGAGCCCTAAAAAAATGTCGAAAGTTCAAGACGCGTTTTGAAGAAAGTGCGCGTATTTAAGAAAATTAAATTAACAAATTTTTCATTAGGATTTCTCCTAAAAATACTAAAGAGATGCCATCTTGTTTTCCTAAATTTGCAAAAATGTTAAATCTAATACAAAAGTATAAGTTATCTTACTGGGTTCACAGGGAAAATGAATAGCATATACAGAAAAATCCTTTTATAACGATTTTCCAGATATAGCGATGTAAAACCCGTAGGTATTTAGTTTGGTTTGCTATTTAAAAGTGAAGAAATAAATCCAGATATAACGATGTTAGGTATAACGATATTCCGTATAAAACGATCTAAAACAAGAAAAAGTTGTTTTTCATTCCGGTTATAACGATATAATATGTGTGAACATATGCACATACATACATAATTGGGTAAAACAGTATGAGTTTTGAACGGGTTCTTGTTTACTCTTTCCGAGCGCAATGAGTCATTCCATTTCCCCCTTGTCGAATTTTCTTCGAACTCCCTTCTTCCCTTCTAGTGCGTATATAGGAATATAAAAAAATTCTGAAACTAGGAAGTTTTTTTTGTGTAAGTATTCTTAAAAGCCAAATTGAAAAATAGGGTGTGTAATGTTTCCAAATTCTTAACAGGGGCTATGGGAGGGGGGGGGGGGGGGGGGTGTTAAGAATAAAAATTGTGCTAACACATTAACGGATAATTGGATTTTAATGAAAAACATGTAGTATTCTTAAAAGCCAAATTGAAAAATAAGGTATGCGACTTCTCAAAATTCTTAACGGCAGGGGGGGGGGGGGGGGGGGGGGCTGTGAGGGGAGGCTGAGCATAGAAATAGTTCTATCTCATTAACGGATTATCGCATTGCCATGAAATTTTACATGTGCCTAGTAGTTTTAAAAGCAAAATTTAAAAAAATAGGCTATGTGACCTATGTGCCTTTGCATATAAATTAAAAATCTATGTATAGATTAAATTCAATTAAATTAATAAATAATTCTGTCCTGAATAAAATGCCTACTTTTTTGTGTTATTATTATTATTGATATTCAGTTACAAATGCCACCTTCTTAGAGTCATAATACACGGCTCAGTAATTTCCTCTGATTTAGGGTGCAAAGGGGCGAAACACTCACATCCGAGAACCTGCACACATCCGAAAATCTCCTTTTTTCATTTTTGGAATCAGGGGTCGGAAAACATAAAATTCCAGTGAAAACTCTGACAGATTACATAACTTCCCTCATACTCTAGTATATATGTATAGCTGGGAAAGTAAACAATTGAATTACTCCCCCCCTCCCTCCCCCGCCATCTCCCCTTTCCTTTTGGCCGATTTGACTGAGAATCCATAGGTGTCGTTTTTATGCGGTTCTGGATCCACATGCAACATTTTGTGTGGATATATTCACAATTTCTGAAATAAATTGAGAGTAATCGTCTTCACGGACACACACACACAGACCTATCACCTATTACTTACTATTACTATACGAAGACTAGGGAAAGTAAACAATTGAATTACTTCTCCCCCCTCCCCCCCATCACCCCTTCCTTTTCAACTCAGAAATCCTAATAACTGCCGATGTAAAAAATGTATCGACACAAAATTTAGAAAGAGGATTCTTTAGTTCCTGAATAAGTCAACTATTGAATTTTTTTAATCAAAACGGTCAATTGGTTTTAGAGGGAGAGCAAGAACGTAACTGATTAATTCGTGCTGGGGATGTACAATACCGGTGATTCACCGACTACTGTTTTATTTATGTTTAGGGAATTTGATACTCGGTCGAGTAGAGAAAATAAATACGTGTCGTCAAACTCATGTTTTTGGTGGATTTAGAATTTCGGGTCGGACACTACTTTCCAACTGAGAAAGCGCGTAAGATGATTTCTTATAAAATTCTAGTAAAAATAGGAGGGAGTTTGGAGGAACAGGTGGTGAAGAACAGGTGGTGTTACGTGGAGGGTAAGGCCTTAAGGTAAATCTGGGAAGTTGCCGAGCAGCTGCCAGCCGGAATCTGGAGCCAGAGGACCATCTGTTGCAGCAATCTCTGGTCTGGGCCACAGCCCACAACTCCTGAGCCACATCCCATAGCCCAGAGTCCAGAGTCCATAGCAAACAGTCCACAGTCCCTGAGCCGCAGTCCACAGCCCTGTCCATAGCGAACAGTCCACAGCCTCTGTAGCCACATCCCACAGTCCCTGAGCCACATCCCACAGCCCAGAGGCCATAGCGAACAGTCCACAATCTCTGAGCCACATCCCACAGTCCACAGCCCTGAGTCTATAGCGAACAGTCCACAACCTTTGAGCCACAGCCCAGAGGCCAGACTCCATAGCGAACAGTCCACAGCATTTGAGTCACATCCCACAGCCCACACCTCTGAGCCACATCCCACAGTCCACCGCCTCTGAGCTAGAGTCCATAGCGAACAGTCCAGATCCCCTGAGCCACATCTCACAGCCCAGAGATTCACCGACGACTTTTTTGCTTTGATTTCTGAAAAATAACGCTAAATAATACTAACAATAGCAGGTACAGATAAGTAAATATTTTCTTTTTTTGTTTCAATTACAATATTATAAATTTCACTTTTACATTATATGTAGTATTAAATATGGTAATTGTTCGGAATTGGGGCTCCTGGTGCCCAGCCGTCCTGAAAAGAAATCTAGTTCATAAAAAAAATTTATTTTTCAATATAAACGATATAATAATATTATGTCAATTAGATTTTTTTTTTATGCTCCCCCATGGGGTATCACTATATCAGAGGAACCTGGACTGTTTCACTAAAAGGACCTACGGAAGGGTCAAAATTTTATTTCTTCTGATACATCAAGTGGATTTTTGAAATTCTTACTGTTAGTCCAGTGCAATTAGTCATTATAAATGAAATATGACGGAACCCAGGTATAATGAATGGATTTGAATGATTTTTTTTATTTATTATTTATGGCATTAGACATAAACTAAAAAGTTGCCCATTAAAAATTACCGCAATTTCGAAAATCCGAAAATTAAAAAAAAAAAATTAAAATTTGTAAAAATCTTAACGAAAAATACAATTATTGGAATTTTTAAATATTTCTTTTAAGAAAATAATGATTGTTATAGTTTTCGAGGTTGTTTATAAAGAATTAGTAAGAAAATTAAAATTTCGCCAGCAGCCTTTAAAATTATATATTCTTCATCTGTTTAATTTTTTTCTCTCTGATTATACCATACGTTTGAGAGGATTTCATGGTATTTTTTTCTGAAACAAATTATCATATTTGTACCAAATTTACTTTAGATAACAATATCGACTTTGTACTTCGATAATAATCGTGCTTTAATGGTTTTTTCATCTGGAATGTATACCGATGTTAGGATGTTTTTTAATTCCTGCATAGAAAACTGGCAGTCTTGCCAAGCGCGTCTAATCCCTCAGACTAAAATCTCCATAAACCACAATAGCCAAGACTCGTTTTACGTCCCCAAAAAAAACCTTCACACTGACCTTAAGTTCCAATGGCTTAGAGACCTCCTTAGCACCAATGAGAGTGTTTAGTTAGATACAAATGAGAACTGCTCAGTAGTGCCTAGGAAATGTCACCACTGGGTGATTTCTCCCCTTTTGACATTGCCACTTTTTCTGACATTGAAATTTTATAGTCTTCAGCGTTACTGGCCGAAGGAAAGTGGAGGTGGAAGGTTCATAAGAGGACAAAACCTCTAATAACTGTGAATACATCGACATGAAATTTATTTAGAGGATTCATACGTACCAGAGTAAGACATCTAATGTCTAAATCGGTAGATTGATTCAGAGCGAAATCTTAATTGATTCTCACTGGATAAATACATTGCCGGTGATTCACCAACTACTTTTAGAGGGCGCCGGTAGCTCAGTGGTATGCGTGCTTGCCTTCTGAGCTCAAGTTCGTGGGTTCGAAACCCGACCGAGACCCTTAGTTTATTTTATCTGGGAGGTAAAATAAACTTAAGCACGCCGTCCTTCGGATGGGACGTTAAGCGATTGTCCCGTGCCTGTACGATGTCAGGTACTCGTTAAAGATCCCTGCCCTAGGTGAATATAAATTTAGGATAGGCAAAATTTAGGACTCCCACAGTAGAGTCGGGCTCATGTCCACCAGAGTGACGAAAGAGCTCTCTGTTAGTAGACGATATGACCTCGTAGTTAAAGCCCGGGCATGAGTCATAAAACCTAACCTAACCAACTACTTTATCCTATTTTCAAGGACGTTTGCTGTTCCTTTGTATACTTTATATAGAAATTAAATAATTCTCGAGAGAAAAAATGAATATAGCTGTAAAAGGAGTATAAACGTCATTTTCATGGGAGTAACCTTAAAAAAAAAAAAAATCATTAGCGGAAAGTTTCAAAGGGTAAACCTTTTACTTTTTAGTATAAGAAATTCAAAAAACCCGAAAACATTCAAATCCATTCATTATAGGTGGGTTCCGAGGTATAAACCTAATTGCACTTGACAAGTAGCGGAGGGGTTGCAGAAGAACTATGACTCTGAGCCAAGATCCTATTGTCTGTCTTGGTGGAGCCACCCCTAATTGGCAGAACTCCAACAAGGCTCTCACAATGGACCTCACTCAGATAAGGAGCTGAGTTGTTTTCATTGTGAAAGGGTTGCTAAACTTGCCGGTTCCCAGTTGCCGGTTGCCGGTTTCCTGGCTGCTCTGCAGGTTCTGTCTGCAATGAGACCTCAACTAAATCGCCTCTTTTTTTAGGAAACAAGCCCTTGAAAAAAAATAAAAAAAATACGTCGGTGAATTCCCAGCAATGTACTTCCCCAGAACGAATTAATCAATTGAGTTTTCGCCCCCCCTCCGATAACAGTCGACCGTTCCCCCTAATATTCAAACGTTGACTTACATAGGGGCTCTTAAATCCTCATACTAAATTTCGTGTCCTAACCTAAACCTAAATATTACAAATGTTTTCATTAGTTAGTTATTGTGACACTTACCCGGGCTTTAACTATGAGGGTGAACGTGAGCTCAACTCTACAATAGGAGTCGTACATTTTGCCTACCCTAAATGTTTATTCACCTTGGGTACCTGATATCGTACAAGCTCAGGACTATCACTTTACGTCCCTTATCTAAAACGGCATACTCAAGGTTTTTTCATCTCCCAAATAAAAACCTAAGGATCTCGACCGAGTTTGGAATCCTCGATCTTGAGCTTAGGAAGCAAGCACGCCACCTATTATAGTTCATTGTGAATGTCTATTTAATGGTGAGTTTTGGCATAAAAATATTTTTGCCTTGGATAAGCAGAGGTGCAGTTTGACTTGACCCATTATCCGTCATCGTACCTCCTCCTCCCACTCGCATTGAGACAGTCTGCAGGTAACGTAATTATAAATCCCGCCAGCTCCTTGAGATCCAATGATAAAAATAGAACTGTCTTTATCAATCGCTTTCTCTTTCTCTCTCTCTCTCTCTCTCTCTCTCTCTCTCTCTCTCTTTCTCTCTCTCTCGCTCTCTCTTTCTCTCTCACTCTCTCTCGCTCCCTCTCTCTCTCGCACTCTCCTCTCCCTCTCGCACTCTCTCTCGCTCCCTCTCGCACTCTCTCTCGCTCCCTCTCTCTCTCTCGCACTCTCTCTCCCCCTCTCGCACTCTCTCTCTCGCTCCCTCTCACTCTCTCTCTCTCGCTCTCCCTCTCTCTCTATCTCTTTCTTTCTTTCTCTCTCTCGCTCTCTCTCTCTTTCTTTCTCTCGCTCTCTCTCCCTCACGCTCTCTCCCTCTCTCTCTCTCTCTCTCTCTCTCTCAAAATGTACAAAAAAAGTCGTCGGTGAGTCACGTACAATGTACTTTCCCAGTACGAATAAACCAACTTTGCTCCCCTCAAAAACAATTGACCGTTTGGGATAAAAATATATAGTTGACTCACATAGAGACTTCAGAATACTCATACTAAGTTTTATGTCGATACAGTCAATACATCGGCAGTTATTGAGGTTTTTCAATTGATCCCCCTTCCCTTCTGCCGATTCAGATGAAAATTAAGTGGTATCGACCTTATGGGGTTTTGAATTTACAAATGAAATATTGTGTCAACACATTCATTACAACGACAGTTGTTAGAGATTTGTGTTAACTCTCCCCTCTAATTATCTCCTTCCCTGTGGTCGATTTATCAGAAAATCAATAGGTCGATCTCATGAGATAAAACGTATTGATACATTCATTCTATCGTGTTCATTAGGGTGGTCCTTATTTTGAAAAAGTTTAAATTTCTCAGACTTCCACCAGGAATTTTGTTTAAAATGTTGAAAAAATTACCCCTAAATGTTTCAGATTTTTTTGACCATATTAACCCGTGCCTGTAAGGTGTTAAAGTTTAACATTGAGTTTAATGGGGATTTTGCGATTCGAGAGACTTTAGAGCGTAACTTTTGATGCCTCGAATGGATTGTTCTGAAATTTCGTATTCTTCTCGCTGAATTCAAATTGGATGTCAAAAATCAAGTTTTGACAGTTACACTTGCCTAAAAACTGTAATTAATTATAACTAATAAACAATTTTCTCAAAAAATCCATCCGTGATGTGATTTTATAGGTTTTAGAGGTCGCTGATTTCAAATTTGATGTCAAAAAACTGTCAATAATTCAAATTTATATACAATTTAATGAATACATTTTTCGATGATGTGATTATATATGATTTAGGGGCAGCTGAATTCAATTTCAATATCAAAAATTTATTTTTGACATTTCCGGTTGTCAAAAAACTGTCAATAATTCAAAATTAAAAGCATTATTCTAAATCTATTAATTAGTCTTCCAGTGGTATAATTTGATGTCAAAAATTCATTTTTACTATTCCAGCTTTCAAAATGATATTTTAAAAATGATTTCATGGAATGAAAAATTTTTTTGACAACTGTAACTGTCAAAACTTGATTTTTGACATCAAATTTGAATTCAGCGATCCCCCCAAAAAAAGAATACGAAATTTCAGAACAATCCATTCGAGGCTTCAAAAGTTACGCTCTAAAGTCTCTCGAATCGCAAAATCCCCTTATAAACTCAATGTTAAACTTTAACACACAGGCACGGGTTAAAATGGTAAAAAAAATCTGAAAAAATTCAGGGGTCATTTTTTCAACATTCTGAACAAAATCCCTGGTGGAGGTCTCAGAAATTTAAACTTTTTCAAAATAAAGGGCCACCCTAGTGTTCATAGACATTTCATTTTTGGAATCAGTGGATCGGAAAACATGAAATTTCTTTGAAAACTCAACATCGAATTTCTGACCGATTACATAATTTCCTCTATACTTCGTATATCTGGGGAAGTAAAGAGAAGAGCCCCACTTTACGGTAGCACATATTTCTGGATCCTGATTTTTCATGAACTTAAACTGCCTTTGAGCAATCAAGGTAACATTATGCCTATTTCAAATAATGTTATAGTAAAAGGCGGAGGCGCGCCTGGGAGAAGGCATTTAATGTTACTGACAATCGCCTTTTTGACAATAAGTGCTCTAGAAGCTAAAACTATGATATTCCTTAAGCATATCCTGAAACAATGTTTTCCGTGACACATGCCCGGGCTTTAACTACGAGGTCATATTGTCTATCACTTGAGCCCGACTCTACTCAAGAGTCATAAATGTCACCTACCCAGCTTTAGCTAGGGTAGGTTCCTTTAAAGAGTACCTTACATGGCATCATTTAATGTCCCATCCGAAGGACGGCGTGCTCAATGTTTTTTACCTTCTAGATAATAAACATAAGGGACTGGGTTTTGTTATTGACCTCATCAAGTCCCGCTTCTCCAAATTCCACTCTAACCTTTCTTCCCATGTCAATCCAGTTGCTCGACTCTTGTCATCCCATTCCCATCCAGATAATCCCCCCCCCCCCCGAAGACTGAGACGGCGCTGGCCGAGAGACCTGCTACTGTAGCAAAAATATGTAGGGAGTGCCGGTGATGACCAGCTTCTCCCCTCATGTAATCCTCGTACCTTCAACTCTCCTCCTTCTTGGCCTGCCTCCACTGCTGGACAGTGATTGGAGGGGCGAGAAGGCAGGGGGGATCACTCGAGCCCCCGCGGCCTCCCCTCCCCCCATCAAGTTGGGTTTTCATGTTCATTTTATTATATCAATATTATTATTTTATTTTTATGTTTATGTTTATTATAATTTAAATTTAATATTTTCTCTTTGTTTTGTACATATTATATTATTTGCATAGTTCTTAGTTTTTTTAGTTTTTCTATTATTATTTTGTACACAATCATATTCTTTCGATGTATATATATATTTTTTTTTTTTCTCTTTCTTTCAATGTTTTGTCTTTCATCAAATTTACTCATGGTGTATACCGATTGTAAATATTCAAAATAAAGAATTAAAAATTTAAAAAAAAAAAGGGACGGTTTTGAATTTCACACAATAGTTCCCCCAATAATTGATGTTGTTCTCAATATATTTCCGTTAACATGGCTCAAGTTTTTCTTTCAAATGTCAATATAAATATATGAATGCCCTGGGAGTGGATTGTAGCTAGTTGCAGATCCCCGGTGACAATGCACTCCAAGTCAGTTGTCAGAGTGATGGAGTGCAAGTCCACTTCACACTCCTTCACCTGCCATATCTCCATTCTTCCTCTCCCTCGGAGTTACCATACAACAGTAAACGTTTTTCTCAAGTACCCCTTCTTATGAAACAATACCAACGAAGTTCATTAAATACTAGTCAAGGCTCAGAGTCAACGTTCCGCAGGAAGTCATACAGCTTAGCTGCGTAACTTATAAATGTTGATGTTTTACTGAGGCTTGTTGCCTTGTTAAGACTAGTCGCCTTGCCAAGGGTTGTAGCCTTGCTATGACTAGTCGCCTTGCTAAGGGTTGTTGCCTTGCTAAGACTAGTAGCCTTGCTAAGGGTTGTTGCCTTGCTAAGTAAGACTAGTAGCCTTGCTAAGGGTTGCTGCCTTGCTAAGACTAGTAGCCTTGCTAAGGGTTGCTGCCTTGCTAGGACTAGTCGCCTTGCTAAGGGTTGTTGCCTTGTTAAGACTAATCGCCTTGTCAAGGGTTGTTGCCTTGCTAAGACTAGTAGCCTTGCTAAGGGTTGTTGCCTTGTTATGACTAGTCGCCTTGCTAAGGGTTGCTGCCTTGCTAAGACTAGTTGCCTAGCTAGGGCATTGTCCTGTCGAGTCTTGTTTGCTAGCTGCGGAGATGAACTGAATGCCCGCTCCCGAGTCCTGAGGTCGGTGGCCTCAACAAGGCTCAGTTACAGTTCACTCACCTAGCTGCTCCAGGCCTCACGCTCCATGCTCCCAGCCCCCATCCTTCGTAGTACGGCCAATGATCCCCACGCTCAAGGCCACAATCCCACCATTTAAGCGCTACACCCTTTTAAATCTCCTTCTCTGCGTCTTTTTATCAACATCACAACACAGCCAAGACGGAGCCAGATATTTGTTTTTAACCAACATTTTTTATTCCATTTTTTTTTTTCTCAGAGGAGTGGGGAAAAAGTTTCACTAACGTCATATACTAGGTCTACATGATAGCATTATACAAATGTGTTCTATTATTTAAATTTTAGGGGGAGGGGGGAGGTTGTCCGCATTGCTCATTAACCCTTCCTGACGCCTCGGCTGTCGATGCCTTCGACACCTCTAGCCCCCGCTTCTCTGATACTGAAGTTTAAGATATTTCTTTTCTTTTATTTCTTCAGCTATCCGAAGTATAGGGGAAGTTATGTAATCGGTCAGAAACTCGATGCTGAGATGCCAACTTAATTTTGTGACACTCTGATTCAAAAAATTAAAAAAATTGGAGAATTGGAAATTTAATAAGAAACATTTTTGGCAGTAGTTAGCGTATTTGGCGCACCTTCACCCCGTCCCCATTTCTTTTAAGAATGAATTAGTAGCATCCTGACAGAACGAAGTGAGTGTACAAGTATATACTTACAAATCGTAACCTTATTAATGATTCATTATTGTTTTATTTCAAATAGTGTGAATATTCTATTCGTGAATGATGTAGGTTTGTTTAGATTTTATTTTAAAACTTCTGCTCGCTCAGGATGTTTGCCTTTGTTTAGATATCATATTATTTGTTTCTAAATGTTCACTCTTGATATACGTTATACTTAGCTATAATTTTTTTGTTTCGATATAATATTTTAGTGTGATAATTAATAAAAATGTAAAATTAAATAATAATATATAAATAATAATTGAAATAATAAAATTAATAATAAATAAACAAATAATAAATAAAATTACCACATTTCCTGTAGAAATTATAGCTGGTCTTCTCCTAAATTTTGATTTCTACAGTAATTTCCGAAAAGGGTCCTAAAAAAATTATCGAAAGTGCAACGATTTAAAAAAATTTCAATTAGTAATCATTTCAATTGGATTTCTTTTAAAGATACTACTAAACAGATGCCATCTTGTTTTCCTAAATTTGCAAAAATGTTCAATCTAATCCAAAGGTATAAATTATCTTACTGGGTTCACAGGGAAAATGAATAGCATATAATAAGAGAACAAATATTGGGTTTGTTTACCTAAACCTACATTATAAATAAAATCAAAATATCAACATCAAATTACAAGAAAACCATGTAATTACTTAAAACTACATCAGTCTTTTTTTCTGTTTTATAGTGACCAATATTTATAATTCTTTTATATTTAGGGCATATATACATATAAATAAAAAGTACTTTTTCTCTTATACGTACTTCTAATGTTAGAAATTTCACTCCTACATCTCCCCTAGATCTTCTCTCGCTCAGACTGGTTCACTACACCTTAACCCTAAAAACATTTCTCAATCTAGACTGTCCACTTCCACAACACAACTTAGACTGTTTCTCACTATTTAAAATCCTCGTCTTTTGTTCTCCATTCATTGGTTGTTCACTAGGGTGGAACGAAAATGGCCTTTTAAAATTTTTTTTAGTTATTAGTTTGGTAATAGTGGAGAAAAGTTGCCTTTTAAGTTCAAAAAGAATAGAAAAAAAATTGGTTGCAATACTACAACATCTTGAGGTGCCGCAAAGAGCTTAAAGTTTGTAAAAAAATTGAAAAATTTTAAACTTTGATAAATTATTTTTTATGAATTTCTCGTACATATAATGTTACAAAAGATGGTTTTAAATACATATACAAGCATTAGAATTGGAAAAAATTATTAATTATAAAATATAATAAAAATAAAAAATATTTTGTAATGTCAAACTTTGTATTTCTTACTTCTGTATCCTTAATGATTACAAATGTTACAGCTGCAAAATGTTTGTTTCTACTTCATTGCCACATTAAACTGGTCCTTGCGGCACCTCAAGACGTACTCCAATATTTTTCATATTTTTTATTTATCTTATCTACACTAAAAGGCAACTTTTCCGCGCTATTGCAAATTAAAAATCAAAAGGTGATTTTTTCGTTCCACCCTATTGTTCACATTTCGTTTTAAAACAAAATGCGACTAGTCCATTTTTGTATATTTATTCACTAATTAAGTTACATCACTCCCAACAGTTGTTTTTATACAAATAATAATAATTGATTTTGTAATAAATTTTTATTTATTTATTTATATATTTACAACGGCATAATAACATTTGCCATTAGCAATTGTGATAAATAGAGCAGTGTCAGGTGCGTGGCTGTACTGCTGTAATAAATTAATAATTAATTAATAAATTAAGCTGTACTGCTGTAATAAATTAATAATTTAAATGTGTGTAATTGTTTACATCACAAAGTACCTAACACTAATATAATATTTAAATAATGAAATGCATCCGCATCAATGATAGCCTGCAGTCTCCTAGGCATAGAATTAACTAAATTATAAGATCTCTTGTCAATGTATCCAACAAGTCTTTGTGGGATGAATGTGTTTTTTTACCAGTTCCCCCCCGCCATAGTTTCAAATAAACGACAGGTATTATATGGGAGCCATTCACCACCGGGGTCATTTATCTTGCTCAAAATAATAACTATTTTCTTTTCCCATTTTTCAACATTTTTTTTACTTTCCCAACTATATGAAGTATAGGGGAAGTTATGTAATCTGTCAAAAATTCAATACTAAGTTTTGAATGGAATTTTATCTTCAAATTCATATCAATATATACGATTTTTAGAGACCTAATTTATTTTCATTTGATGTAGGTATTTCAATAATTACCAAATATTGGCCCTTTTGGTCTCTTTCTATTAATTTATTTTTTCTTCATTTAGATAAGTATACGATATTTAGTCCATCTGGACATTTTCAAGTACAACAACTGAAAAACATTACATAGCTCTTAACGTATATAATTAACACTGTTAGTTTAACCCGTAACTGGTGACGTGGGGTGTGTGATACCCAGCGAAAACTATGATTCACCACTGGCGCCAGAGGGGGTAACTTGTTGTCCGACTAGGTACCTTCCAGTCGGTCTATGCCCTCCTCGCCTAGTGTATTATTTTGATTCTCTAGTGTGTTATTTCGTGTCAGCTCCAAATAAATGTAACTTCAGGGTATTTTACACCCCACGTCACCAGATACGTAACTTTTTTGCACTTCGCGATTTTTTTTATTTTTATTATTTTTTCTGTGGGTTTTTGGTATTATCTACTGTGTTTATAAATAACTTTTTATGAATAATTTTTACATATAATTTTATTGTTATGTCATCTAAAAAAACGTTTCTGATAAAGGATTTGATGACTGGGCTAGGTCAATACTTGAAGGAGACAGTGAGTGCAGTGGTGATGAAGATGTATCTCCTGATTATGTTAGTGATCATCAAACTAATTCAGAACAAGAATTGACTGATGACGAATTTCCATCGGTAATGGCAAGTACATCACCGCCAATGGCAAGTACATCACTGCCGCGTACTTTGGACTCAGATTTTTCGTCTGGGTGTGATTATGATGAACCTCTACCAAAAAAAGTAAAAAAAAAGGTTACTAAATACTATGGAAACCACCGGAAGACTTGGACAAACAAGTAAGATGCCAGAAGTACCCCAGAGGATCTGACAAAAAAACAAAAAAGTCTGCAATGGTTGCAAAGTGCCAATATGTGAAAGTTGTATGATTCCAGTCTGTAAAGAATGTGCTGAATGATGTGTCGGAATTTTAATTAAAATTTTTTTTTTTTTTAATTCTTATTTTTTTTTTACTTTTATTATATTTAAATAATAGAGTATTACTGCAATTTTTATTCCAAAAGGTGTTTCAAATTATATTTTGGGATTTTTAGCAACTCTATAGCTTAAATTAGATTTTATTGGCAAGTTTTATAAAAACATTTTTTGGGGCCCTAGCAATTTTTTTTTTGTGTTTAAATGTTTTTGATGTCATAAATACAAGTCACTAAATTAATTAAAATTAAAATATTTTTTTTACCCCGCAAGTTAAGCTCGTGGGAGAGAGGAAAAGTTCTGGGTATAGATAACCTCACGTCACCAGTTACGTTACAAAAAATCCACGTCACCAGTTACGGGTTAATATAATATCTAAAAATTCTTTGTCTCGCTTACATTATAATATTCTCCATTTTGTTATGCTATGAACCATTATTTTTTTATTATATATAACATAGCGTATTTATACATCTTCATTGTGCATCTGGAAATACAATTCTAAAAATATCTCACTGTATATGTTTAATTAATTATAATTATTGAAATTATTAGAATTAAAATGTAACAATACCTTTTTTTATAGTGATTTTTGATTGCATACTGTATGCTGTATAGTGATACGATGGACGAAATATCGTATATCTTAATGAAGAAAAAATAAATTAATAGAAGGAGACCAAAAGGGCCAATATTTGGGAATTATTGAAATGCCTACATCAAATGGAATTTTATATTTAGTAGAAATAATAGAATATCTCCGTAACTAAAGACAATAGAATTCAAATTGGATTTAAAGCAAAAATCCTTTACCAATTGTTTGTACCTGTTACAAAATATTTGTTGAATAGAATATAATTTGTTCGACCAAGCATTTGTCTTGTTCTCTAAGCGTCCCTCCCATTAGGGACCACAGCGAGATGAAGTGGTGAAGTGTGGATTAATTAAGTAATAGGTATAAATCATATGTATAAGGTTTATTAATATGTAAACATGTACTGTAATCTGTGGGCCTGGCCTGTTAATAAATAAAAAAATAAAAATAAAATAATTGGTAGAATAAACGTGATGGATACACTTGAGTTAGGTTCTTTATTTTGGACCCCCATGTTTGTTTGTTATAGTCTCATAGCAGGGTGTCAGGGTGTTGGAACAATAGAAGGAATAGCGAGGTGTGTAACACCATGTGGGCTATGCGGGCACAATCATGCAATTTCTAACTCCATGGTGGCCCTAACTAGCATGCTTGCTTACTGAGCTCAAAAAAACCTTGAGCACACAAGGATGGTCCCGAGCCTGTACGATGTCAGCTACTCGTGAATTAACCTGGTAGATAAAATTTAGGACTCCCGCAGTAGAGTCGGGCTCATGTTCACTCGGTAGGGGCTATTATTATCGATATCGATATGATATCGATAAAATGCTTTCCGATGTCAATATTTTTTATCCGATAATGTTATTCCTATATTTTATCGATATCGATACTCCAGTCATGATATTAAATCGAATATCGAATGAAAAGTTGGATACCAATGTGTGAACAAGTGTCTAGACTAGCTGTGGCTACAATATTGGACCCTCGTTTTAGAGCTTTACATTTCAAAGACCCACAGAATGTGGCAAAAGCCCAAACAAAAATTACATCTTTACTGATTAATGATCCGCAAACAGACTCATCTTCGGACGTTGAGTCACTCAATAATGACGATTCCTTCGATTTCTGGGCACAGCATAAACGTCTAGCTCATGGAAAGAGTACGAGGAAACAAAAAGACTCCTCAAACACTATACGCAATGAATTGTACATCTATTTAAATAATTGTGTGACCCCTTCGTACACTAACCCTCTAGAAACTTGGGAGGACATGAAGAACGTGTTCCCAGGACTGTACAGAGTAGCCAGGACTTACTTGGTCAACATGGCCACCTATGTTCCCTGCGAAAGGTTATTCTCCAAAGCAGGTGGTACAATAAGAGAGGCAAGAAATAGACTTTCAGGAAAGTTGCTTGAAAAGTTGCTAGTTTTGCGAAGTGCTGAGGAGAGCGAGTGGAATACAGCAGTAATTTCTTAATAATTTTTAAATAATTTTCTTTCTTTAAATATTTTTTTTATTTACATACCTAATGTAATACTATTTTAAAACGTAAGTTACCTACGTAACTAATAATACATTTTTTTTTTAACTTGACGGAATTCTAATTAAACCTTCTTTCTATGGATTCTTAATTGACACTTCAGATATCGAATGTTATCGATATCACCTTCTTTCGATATGGCTTTATCTGTATCATATCGATAACGAGGTTATATCGAATAAACCCTAGGGGCTATGTCCCTCCAAGAGAGGGCTGACAAGGAACAACGGTAGCGGCGGCTATAAGCAGAAGAAGGGTTACCATCCACCCTTCCTCCCTTCCGCCAAGTAATGACAGGCAGTCTGTTCCGCGGAAGGGGGAAAAAAAGGGGGCTATGTTACATAAATATCAGAAAGATAGTTTTTTCTAAACGTGCTTTCATCCGGAATTATAAGCCACGCGTTTCCTATGTGTTGCACTTTATGCCCCGCGGTTCCTATGTGTGGCACTTTATGCCTCGCGGTTCCTATGTGTTGCAAGACCTGGGACTTTTGCGTCTTCGAGACAGCCTTGTCACAAGTGAAATACAGAACACTTGAATCCCCTCGAATATGTTCATTGGGAAACTCGCGGAAATATTTGGACACAAGATCTTTTGATTTTGTTTTCGCCATGTTTACGATTCGAATATTCAGTGGGTAATTCCACGTCAAATGCACGATGAATTAAGGGTCACCATCTTGGATTTAATTCAAATTTGGCAAGCAGTTTTCTTGTCTGAAAATATGAAGTTTCTGAAAATTTGGAGCCATTATCTAAACAATTGCGCCGTACTGAGCAATTCTTCTGAATTTTTCAGTTTTCCAATTTGAAAAATAGAAAATTCATTTCTGCAATACAAAATGTGATTTTTAATGAAAAAAAATGTTCAAAACACATAATTGATCGGAAATTTTCCGTAGAATCCAATGCCGTTGGTTATTTTGCACTAGCTCGACGCGCATGCGCAGAAAATGCAAAATACTGTTTTTTCTTTAAAAATTCATATCTGAAAAGTAGGTGCTTCGAATTGGCTGAAAATTTCAGAAAAGTTGGGTGGTAATATCTACTTTGAGATGTCATTACGCGCAAGTTTTGAATGGACCTCTTTCCCATGGTATTTCAACGAAATTCATATATTTTCATAATTTACTAGAGCTTTTTCCCATTTAGCATACATGCATCGCTATATAACTTATATTCAGTGTCATATTCGAGTTTACCAAAAAATTTCCGATCAAATTTCAAACATGAATTAAAATAATTATCATAATCATCATTTTACGCCTATAACTTTCTTTCAGTTAAAAAACTTACATTTAAAAAAAATGTATTTTTTTTTTGTTTCGTTTAAACTTCTAGTACTTTGTAAAAAATGAGCGAAATAATAATTCAAATATACATATTTGATCGGAAATTGTTTGGTAAACTCGAATATGACACCGAATATAAGTTATATAGCGATGCATGTATGCTAAATGGGAGAAAGCTGTAGTAAATTATGAAAATATATGAATTTCGTTGAAAACTTGCGCGTAATGACATTTCAAAGTAGATATT
The DNA here is from genome assembly GCA_963662175.1 of Aradus depressus. Classification (NCBI taxonomy): domain Eukaryota; kingdom Metazoa; phylum Arthropoda; class Insecta; order Hemiptera; family Aradidae; genus Aradus; species Aradus depressus. The sequence continues at coordinate 26,571,413 of OY759218.1, read as the reverse complement.
ACCACCCAACTTTTCTGAAATTTTCAGCCAATTCGAAGCACCTACTTTTCAGATATGAATTTTTAAAGAAAAAACAGTTTTTTGCATTTTCTGCTCATGCGCGTCGAGCTAGTGCAAAATAACCAACGGAATTAGATTCTACGGAAAATTTCCGATCAATTATGTGTTTTGAACATTTTTTTTCATTAAAAATCACATTTTGTATTGCAGAAATGAATTTTCTATTTTTCAAATTGGAAAATTGAATAATTCAGAAGAATTGCTCTGTACGGCGCAATTGTTTAGATAATGGCTCCAGATTTTCAGAAACTTCATATTTTCAGACAAAAAACTGCTTGCTAAATTTGAATTAAATCCAAGATGGTGACCCTTAATTCGTCGTACATTACCCCAGTGTAAACTAGAAAAAATAAAACGTGTGAAGTTAAAACAGGAGTGGGTGGATTCATAGAAATATAGACGCAGTAGGAACACACCTTCCAAGAATACTGAACTTCAGCCGAAAATTCACCAGGACTGCAATTCTTCTTTCTGTTTACTTTTATTTAGTTCATGTAAGTGTGACAGGGGCGTAGCCAGGATTTTGAGCAGGGGGGGGGGGGGGGGGGCAAAGTTAGGTTACAGGGGGGGGGGGGGGGGGGGTATAGACTTCCGGGGACACAGTCCACAGTTTCCGTAGTTAGCGCTGCAGACTTTTTGTTATTAATTTGGGAGACTAAAGAAGAAGCCTCCCCTGAGGTAACCACTGACTGTAATACTTAAGCTGACTTTACATGAGCAGCAAAAATGCAAAGCGCAGCAGCAGCAAATGCACGCTGTGTTTTCTGTGCTTCTAGAATTAAATGACCAATAACGTCACGCTGCTGCTGCGATTTGCATTTTTACTGCGCATGTAAAATCAGCTTTAAGAGTATAAAGTATAATATACATGAAGATTCTGAGCCAGGAAATTAAATGATCGAATTCATATATATTTAAAAAAATTTAATATAACTTGTTTTTTACATGTACATTTAATGCAATGCATTTTTAATAAAAACTATTTTTTTAGTTTATTTAATTTTTATATTATTTTTTTCTCTGGCCAGGGGGGGGCACGTGCCCCCCCTGCCCCCCCTTGGCTACGCCCATGAAGTGTGATAAAAAATGAAAATGAAGAAAATAGTATTTTCTTTTAATCATTATTATTTTAGTACACAATTACCTAAATCCTATAGCATTAGGCAACAATAATTGAATGATTATTTTATTTTTTCTCTAATTTCAATTTAATTTTTTTTTATTGAAAAATCTTTAAAAAAATTGAAATATGGATAAAAATATGTAAAAACAATTGAAATATGTAAAATAGAAATGGTTTTAATGGCTTTATTTTGTCATAAGACATCTTCTAAAACCGATTTTCGTTTGTTTCAATGTTAGTAGAAAAATATGTAAATATATATAAATCCGCACCCTATTTATTAATATATTTGTTTTACTTATTTACCAGTAATCTTCAGTTATTGTTTTTTTCAGTAGCTCTGAATCTTTTAAAGAAGAAACCAGTAGCAACTGGGATGATGAATACAGAGCAGGCTACAACAAAAAGAAATGGAGGGACCTGCAACAAAACCAAATAAAGGATAAAAGAGAAGAGGTAGGTAGTGGAAGAAAGGGTGGGGACAGAGAAGTAGGTACCACGTACCTTACGTATATACACACCATTGGAAAGGTTACTTCAAAAGCATTCAGATACTGCAGTTAGTTATGTAATTTGTCCATTTGGATGAATGAGTCGGAATGTTTACTTTCCCAACTATACGAAGTATAGGAGAATGACCGAATGAATGAGTCAGAATGTTTACTTTCCCAACTATACGAAGTATAGGAGAATGACCGAATGAATGAGTCGGAATGTTTACTTTCCCAACTATACGAAGTATAGGAGAATGACCGAATGAATGAGTCAGAATGTTTACTTCCCCAACTGTACGAAGTATAGGAGAATGACCGAATGAATGAGTCAGAATGTTTACTTTCCCAACTATACGAAGTATAGGAGAATGACCGAATGAATGAGTCAGAATGTTTACTTCCCCAACTGTACGAAGTATAGGAGAATGACCGAATGAATGAGTCAGAATGTTTACTTTCCCAACTATACGAAGTATAGGAGAATGACCGAATGAATGAGTCAGAATGTTTACTTCCCCAACTGTACGACGTATAGGAGAATGACCGAATGAACGATCACCAAAGAGTTTTACTGTCAAGCTCTTTCAGGAAAACGGCTTTCTTTAGTGAGTAGACGTGGAGTTTTGTTTCACCAGAACAACGCAAGGCCTCACACTGCCAAAGAGACGATTACAAAAATCCATGGCTTTGGTTGGAAAATTATGGCTCACCCACCTTATTTGCCTGATTTAGCCCTCTCAGATTACCATCTTTTCCGGAGTCTACAAAATTATATGAAGGGAAAAACAATGAAGTCGTCAGCAGAAGTGAAAATGATAGTTTATCATTTTTTACACAACCCCATCCAACTTATTTAAAAACCCACATTACTTATGAGGTGATATATATATTTTTTTTTTTGTATTTTTCGCTCTTTTTTCTTTTTTTCTATATTTCGCTTTTTGTTACCTGAGGAAGAAGGGTCCCGTAATCGCACTGAAATATTGTCCTGAAAGAAGATTTATCTTAAGGTTAAATGTCCCGGTTTTAGTTCTCAGCTCGGCCACCACGTCGCGCTCTAAATTTAATGAAAAGCATTAAAGGTGCGGGGCGGATTGAACACAATATTTTTCCGGTATTTCAAGGTCGATGCTCCCCAACCCCATTGCTGTGTTCACTTCAAAACTCCGAAATAATAAACATAAAAGAAGACACTGGCAATTCTACCTTTCTACATTTTGTTTTGGTAATTAAAACTCAGTTGTAGTTCAGAACTCAAAATAAAAACTACTTAATTTCCTAGTTTTTTTTTGAACTTGAAATATTTTATTGACAAATATAGGCCAGTTGCTGGGGAGGAAAAAGTAAGGTAATTCGGAAATAATTCATGACAAATGTTTTATTCTCTTTAGTTATGTCCCAATATGACAATCCTAGGTTTTCCTCCTCCGCCGCGGTGAGCGTCGGCTCCTATGTTGGGAAATGTGACCTGAAATGGGGTGTTCTTGCAGTTTTTTAATGATTTCTTAAAAACAACTCAATAAATCAACATAGTAATTATTATAAAAGTTGTAAAGCGTTAAATTCTGCTTAAAATAAGTACAAATTTGATATATTTTGTTTCATTTAAAACTATACGAGCTCTTATCAAAATTGCACTAATTTGTCACCATACTTTTTTTTTTTGTTCTTCCAAAAATAATGCTGAAATAGGGTAAGAATAAGAAATATTTATTACATTATAATAGGTGCCTACATAAATATATCATTATATAAGTTTATATAATAAATTAATAATAATAGGGATAGAATGCAAGAAACCTTTCTAGAATGGGAATGAAATAGGTATATTATACTTATTAAATGACAACGACGACATTAGAAAATATTTCAATTAATTTATTGATTCAATCAGAAATTGTTGAGCATTTTATTCCAGCTTTTCTGCAACTACAAGCCGGTTTACACTCTTTGGGGCATTTGCAGCATATAGTTGTCAAAATTGACTGTGAAACAGGTTCTTTGGTGGTGGAAACAGGAGCCACGCCATACTTGGTAGTTTGCCAACCCTAGTTCACAGGATTCATGCAGTTACCTAACCACATTTGCACTTGCAGGTGACCCTAAAGCAGTGTTGGCGGGCTGCTTCCAACGTTGGAGGTAGGGAAGCCAAATTGAAATAAATTCATAATAAAATACGAGACATTTAACCTTAAAGAATATAAATATATTAAAATAAAAATTGTACAAACTGTATTAGAAATTTTATATTCATTTTATTATTTTTTATTTAAAAAAAATAAAAAAGTCGTTGGTGAATCACCTGTACTTCCCAACACAAATTAATCAATTACATTTTGTTCTCCCTTCAAAGTCAATCGACCTTTTGAGCTAAAAATCAATAGTTACCTACATTCTGCTTATCCAGGTTTATACACCTAGGATAGGGGTCATCCTGGTGGGGTGTCAACCTGGCATCATACAGGCTCGGGACCATCGCTCAACGTCCCATCCGAAGGATGGCATGCTCAAGGTTTTTTCACCTCCTAGATAAAAAACCTAAGTGCCTCAGAAGAGTCTCAAATCGAAGCACGCCCTCATTCTTGAGGGGTTTTTGAGTAGACCCCCTCAGTTGAAAATTATGAGGTGTCATTCTTATGGGATGTTGAATTTACTTAATTTCGTGTCAGTACATTCATTACAACTGCAGTTATTAGAGTTTCATGTTAAGCCTCTTCGCTAATCCCCCCCTTCCCTTTGTTCGATTTGCCTAAAAATTAATATCTGTCGTCCTTTTAGGGTTTTGTATACACATGTAAAATTTTAAGTCGATACATAAATTTTATCAAGAGTTACATGTTCACAGACACAAACACAGCAAACAAGCACATACAAACTTCATTTTTTCATTTTTGGTAAATATCTGGGGGGTCGAAAAACAGGAAATTCAAAATCGAATTTCTGACTGATTACATAACTTCCCCTATACTCCGTTTAGATGAGGAAGTAAAAAAATGTTATATGCACACAGGGTTGCCAGGCCCAAAAATAGAAGAATAGAAAAGCCGAACTCGGCATTATATTTAGCCGGACATTTTGCCCTATAAACCGGACTACCTTTTTTTAATAAAAAAAAAACTCAGGTATTTTTAATTATTTATTATTAATCAAGCACAGTTTTTATTACAAAATTAAACTGATATTATAACTAAAAACAATTAATAAACTGCTTTTTCATTTGGTAATTATAACACCAACTAAGTGTTCGGTCTTCTTAACATATAGTGAAGAAATTATATTACTTAAATAAATAAATACAAAAAAAAAAAAAAAATTAAAAACTAAAAATTCTTCATTAAATAAATAAAATTACAAATTTAACCATTCTTCTGGAACAAAAATTGAAAAGATCTTCATTAAAGTTAAAAAATAAATTTTTCATGCTACTATTTGGCATTAGCATTTCAATTAGGGAAATTAAAAATATTTGGAGTTTATTAAAGAGAACACCCAGCACGACACGCGATACTAGCACAGACTAAATGGGGATGTTCGATCCAGAATCGATTCTTTTGTAAGTATCAATGCGGTTTCGATTCTCAAGATCGACTATTTTTACGTGATCGTACATCCCTAAGACTAGGGCCTAAAACACACGACCGACTTCAATCGGTCCGATTAAAAACTCGGTCCTGTGAAAAACTCAGAAATGGCACCAGAGTTTGTTCTTGGAAAAAATAAATCGGTGGAAAGTCGGACGGTAGTGTGTTTTAGTCGGTGAGAGTCTGTGGAATGAGAATAGGCGCCTTCCGCCCAAAAGTCGGTCGTGTGTTCTAAGCCTAACTCTCGCTCGCTCTTACCCGTCCTGCCTGTCTCTTCTGCCCTGCCTTGCTCGCTCCTTGCTGCATGGCTGCTTACGAATTTAGTTAATTGGTTCCTGCTATTTCATTGACAAAAAGCCGAACAAAAGCCAGACTTGTAAATTTTAGGTCGGAAATGACCTTAAAAAGCCAAACATGTCCGGCTAAAGCCATATTGCACACTATGGACAACTAAAATGTATGCTGGATTGGCGCTATGACCTGGATGTAATGATACGTACAGGTAGACAGTCAATCTAGAACTGATTTATTCTAATATAACATATGTTTATACATATTCATCACATCTCCCTTTCAAAACTACAGAGAACAAGTATTATGGAAATACAACAACAAAATATAACATGAATCAAACTGCAAGTTCTCATGGCTGGTATCTGTCCGGTCTGCGGAGGGTGGCCCTATCTCGGAGGCAGTACCCTGAAGCAGGCTGACTCCCAGTTCCCTCTCTGGCAGGATCCATCGTCTCCTCTTCACTGTCCCAAGCCAGCTCTCCCAGCCTCCTTCCCCGTTCCACTGGTCCAACGAACGGTTTCAAAAATCGCCGGTTTCTTTCCACAATTCTTCCATTTTCTAATTTAATTCTGAAAGAATTCGGTCTTGCCATTCTCTCTATGATAGTGCACCTGTCCCAAGTGGGTCCTCTTTGCACCAACGCTAGGTCACCTTCATTTAGATTCGCTTTGTAGTGCCACCTCTATCATAATACACTTTCTGTCTCATCTGTCTTTTTCCTAACTCTTCCGATACCGCCTTCCATTTTGAGGGTTCATAGTTATTCACCTGAGTCGAGGTCATCGGCAGTATTCCTCTTACTTTTCTTCTAAACAATATCTCGCTTGGTGAATCCAGTTCACCTTGTGGAGTATTGTGAAATTCAAGCAAACAGAGAAACGGGTCTAAATTGTCCATCTTCGCTTTTTTGAACATTTTTTTTATAGTCTGGACAGATCTCTCTGCGAGTCCGTTAGACTGAGGATACTCCGGACTGCTAGTTTTATGAACAAAATTCCATTCTCTGGAAAATGCTTGAAGTCAGCAGAACTAAACTGAGGTCCGTTGTCAGACATTACTACTCTCGGTATTCCATGGCGGGAAAAAATTGATTTCATATATCGAATAACCGTCCAAGGTACGTCACCATTCCTAAAAACCGCTGAAGCTCCTTCACATTGTTAGGTCTTGGCATGCTTTCAACAGCTCTGATTTTATCTTCCGCAGGCAGATACCCCTCTGGCGTGAATGTATGACGAAGGTACTTAATTTCTTGCGTACCAATGATCGTTTTTTCCAAGTTAAATTTAACATTTCTTTCCATGGCTCTCTCCAAGACTCTAATTAGCCTAGAATTATGTTCTTCAAGGGTTCTACCCCAAACCAATAAGTCGTCAATATAGTGCATGACGCCTTCGAGGCCCTCAAAATTTTCCCCAAACTTCTTATGAAAAACTTCAGGAGCCGTACGAAGTCCAAAAGGCAACCGTAAAAATCTATATCTTCCCCATGGAGAATTAAACGTACATAAGTTAGAGCTTTCTTCGTCTAGTTGAATTTGCCAAAATCCATTAGCTGCATCAAGTACACTAAAATATTTTGCACCTTTTATTCGGTGTGCAAAATCATCCAAAGTGGGGAGAGGAAAATGCTCCCGCTTGATATCTTTATTCAATTCTCTAGGATCTATACAGAGCCGAAGTCCACCATTCTTCTTCGAGGCGATCACTAGCGAACTTACCCAATCAGTAGGATAATCAATCTTGTCTATTACCCTCAGCTTCTCTAACCTATCCAATTCATCTTTAACTTTACTTAAAAGCGAGAAAGGTATCCTTCGATTTGGCTGCACCACTGGGTTAATATTCCGATCTATTATGATTCGATAATTTCCAGCAATTTTTCCTAAGCCGTCAAAACAGGTTTTAAAATTTTCAAATATATAATCCTTGTTCAGTTTTACCTCGTTTAATCTTTTGATAAGCTCAAAATCTTGGCAAGCTTGTAAACCTAATATAGGTGAAGTTGTTAAATTAACAATGTGAAATTCCACATTTTTTACTTTATCGTATCCTTTTAGTTTGAGCCGACATTTGCCGAGTACAGGTATAACATCGCCTGTGTATGTGGTAAGTCTAGAGTTGGTTCTCTCCAGTCCTGAATCAGACCCGATACATCGATATATCGAATAAGGTAAAAGGTTAACTTCTGCTCCTGTGTCCAACTTACAAGTTACCTTTTTCTTATATTCTAATAGAAAGTTTGCATTCCATTCATTATCTCTACTTTTATTCATAATGGTGTTGATCAAAAAGCTATTGTTATCTTGTTGAATTTCAAAATTATTCTTTGAATTAACGCCATCTGTTACAACTTCACGGCAATTTTTAATAAATCTACAAACCTGTGCAAAATGGTTCAACTTTGTGCACTTGAAGCATGTCTTCCCTTTGGCTGGACAAGCATCTATTTTATGATACGACCCACATCGTGAACAAGACATTTTGTTTTCGCTATCTTTATTCATGTTAAACCTATTCATGGCCACCTTCTGAACTACTTTTTCTGATTCCTCACTCATTTCATTTCCTGCAGTCTCGCCATGGTTACCTCTGCTGACCTAATAATTTCGACAGCTGTTGGCAAATCTAAATTTTTTGTTCTCAGTAGGCGACCTTTTATGTCCGAATTTAAAATGCCATTAACCAGCTGATCTCTAACTAATGAATTTAACAGGTGATTAAAATTACGTTTTTCACACTGAAAATTACATGTCCGACTTAATAATTTAATATCTTTTAAAAAATTTTCAAATGACTCACCTTCCAGCTGCCTTCTATTAAAAAATTTATATCGCTCAAATGAGTCATTTTTTTGTGGAATATAATAGTCATCAAAACATTTCAAAATGTCACTAAGCGTGACTTTATTTTCGTTCACTTGAAAACTTTCATAGATATCAATGGCGTCAGTACCCACGAGGTACAGTAGAATTGCCCGTTTCCTTTTGTCTTCAAATTTCTCATCTGCTCCAATCGCCTCCATATATCTCAAAAATGTTTTCTTCCAATGAGTCCACTGAATCCCATTTCCACTAAATTCTTCAGGTGGCTTTATAATGCTATCCATGTTTACAATTTTCAGAATAAAACAAAAATAATTTAAGTTTTCTTTAAGCTAACTCAAAAATTCAAAATAAACATAATTTTTTTTTTTAACTAATTAGCCTAGACTGCGCCATGTAATGATACGTACAGGTAGACAGTCAATCTAGAACTGATTTATTCTAATATAACATATGTTTATACATATTCATCACACTGGACTGCTGCTCGCCAAATGAAAATCCGCTCCTGATGTTCGACATTTATTTCGTCAATGTACAATCCGGCGGTGACACTAAAGTTAGCTTCGCCACGTCAGTGAGGGGTGGGTGGTGGAAACAGGAAGTAGACTGATCTGGGAAGTGTGTGCGTGTTCCTTATGTGAAGCCTGACAGGGGGGATAGACATATGGGAGACTTCCTTCAGGAAATAGACAAAGAAAAAAAAAAAAGTTTAAAGTATTGCTAGCGTCAAGTTTCCGGAAGGGTGTTAAGTTGGCCATGTGGGGTTGGTTACGATGGTGAGACTGAGGACATCTGGGGGGGGGGGGGGGGGGGGGGGGGGATCTGTACTGAGAGGATCTGATCACATAATGACATACAGACAAACCACACCAGACCTTAGATCTCATCAAATGTTGGCCAAATTTGAAAAAAAATTGAGGCCCCTTTATTCCGAAGCCTAAGTACAATTTACATGATACAGCACTTATTTATGACCTAATCAAAATTCTTTACAAATAAAAGTTGTAGATAAAACTAAAAGGCACATTTTATATACGTCAATTCCGCTTAACAGGGACACCGGATAATTGAGGCAACCGCTTTATTGGGACATTTCTAATAAAACGGAATCAAAAATAAGTTAAATTTCACTGTTTTATCGGGACAAAACATCGGATAATCGGGCCAGAATGTTCTGAAACTTCCTAATTTTCCAAGAAGCGAAATGTCAGTTTTCAATCCGGGCTCTTTCAAGTAGGTACAGTTCGTGCGTGCTCCTTTGTTCAAAATGCTCCGTAAAGATTTAGGTGTTGCCCAAAAAAGTGGAACTTTTAAACAAAATATAAGAACATCAAAACACATCGAATCGGAGTTTGTCAAAAATGTTAAAGGTGCAACGGTAAACGAAAAGGAAAATATGGTGAAGTTGAGGAAGCGCTCAGCAAATGGTTCTCGTTTTTCTCCTTTTTCACATACCATACTTAATTACATATGAACTTGAAAGAAATAAAACTTGTTTATTTATGATATTGTCTAATTTCACCTATATTTACACCAACTATATTTACATGGGAGTACTTTCTGTATTTCTACCATCCTCAGCCAAAAGCATAAGAGATAAATAAAACAAACTTATTTTTGAAATATTGTCTATTCCACTAAAGATATATATATATATCTTTAGTGGAATAGACAATATTTCAAAAATAAGTTTGTTTTATTTATTTATTACAAGTTTCCACAATATGTCCGCGTTCCTCAACTTAGAAGTTGTCATAAGAAATAAGACTGTCTTATCTCTTATGCTTTTGGCTGAGGATGGTAGAAATACCGAAAGTACTCCCATGTAAATATAGTTGGTGAAATTAGACAATATCATAAATAAACAAGTTTTATTTCTTTCAAGTTCATTTGAATTATTTCACAATATCTCTGCAATAATGTCAGTTTTCATTAATTACATATGTTCATACATATACGTATTATATGTCTACATAATAAATTCGCATTTTGTTTAAAACAAATAATATAATAATAATAATAATAAAATAAATTATTAATTATGTATTGTTTTATTTAAATCCCAGTAATAAACGCACTTGTTTGTGAATAAACACCAGTAAATAGTTGCATTTCTTTGTTTTCCTTTGAGTTTGTTCATGATATCCGTTGTTCAATTATTCAGGTTCTAAAAAAAAAATGGTAAATCAAATTAAACATTTTTTGTAGAATATATGGCTCAATATGTTCCTGAAATTTCATTACAGCTCCTTTCTGTCGCTATAAAATTAATGATTTCAACTAACCTAATTTTTCACGACCACCACAAATATACTATGAAAGAGCCATATTGTGATGGATATACCTAATTTATGTATGTATGCAACAATTATCGGCACGTGGCCGGCCATATGAACCACACTCATCTTTATGTAGATTTGACCAGATGGCTGCCATATTGACCCGTTTCTCTAAAGGTTTATCTATGGTGGAGATCATATTTTGAAACGGGTCACTTCCTACCGGGTACATCCTTAACCTTCTATTCTTGCGCCTGAAATTTCATGTTTTCTGACCCCCCTGATTCCGAAAAAAATAAGAACGACACCTATTAATTTTCAGCCAAATTGACCAATAGGACTAGGGTACAAAGGGAAATAACAGTAAAGTGAACCACTTAGTTGATTAGGGCCTTTGTCATCTTGTAGCAACGGGGCCTGTCTCATAATGTAAACTGCCAAAAGCCCTAACCTATTGGTTAGGGCTTTTGGCAGTTTTTGAAAGTCCCGAATGTTCAGAACGAAAGCCCTAACCCACTTCTATCATTGGTAAAATAAAAAATTACCTTTTATTAATTTTTTTAATTTATTTATATTTAACACAAAACCACAAGAAATATTCTTGAACAAATGTTTGGTAAACATATAGATCATCATTTCCTTAATTTGTACTTTTTTTTTTTTACTCCTACTTTTCTAGTAAAAATCACAATTGTCTCATTATTAAAAAATTATTCTTTTTTTTATTTGTTAAAACTATATTTTTGAACAACTTATAAAACACTATTTATAACTAAATAGGTAGGTAACTAACTATTTAGTTTTATATGAACCTCTTCAGTTGTAAAACATTAAAACCCACAAACTGGGGGATAGGTCTTTTGGTCTCTCAAATGATTTAAAATTTTGTGAGAGTATGTGGGTTAGGGCCTTTTCCCTGGACCACATTTTGCAATGCCAAAGGCCCCAATTTCTAATTTCCTATTTTTATAAATTTTGTTAAAAATTATTACAAAATGGAGTTAACAGAAATGTGCGGGATAGTCAATAGTGTGGGATAGGGCCAAAACATGAAAATCTCAAACATTGAGGGATAGGGCCTTTTGCCTGGAAGGCATCGATATATATATGATATCTAAACAAAGGCAACATCCTGAGCGAACAAAATAAAATATAATAAGTGTGCGCCGGTAGCTCAGTGGTATGCATGCTTGCTTACTAAGCTCAAGGTCGCTGATTCGAAACCCTGCCGAAAACCTTGAGCACGGCGACCTTCGGATGGGACGTTAAGCGATGGCCCCATGCCTGTACGATGTTAGGTACTCTTTATAAGATTATATAATATTCAAACAAAAGATAATCTGATGACACACATAAAGTAAATCTCCTTAATAAACATAGATCATCGATATTATAATATTTTTTCGATATTTAAAATAAAACAAAAATATATCATTAATATGGTTAAAGTTTAGAATTATATATGTCACAGTCAAAGTGTGAATTCCAGTGAATGTATACATTAACTAGTCAATGTATACATTAACTAGTCAATGTATACATTAACTAGTCAATGTATACATTAACTAGCCGTTTTAGTGAAAGTATCAATTGATTATAAAAATGAACACTATTGCTAGAGAATGTATACATTTACTAGACAATGTATACATTTTCTAGTGTTCCTTAGTGAAAGTATAAATAAATGAGAAAAAAAGGTTTTTGTAAAAAAAAAAAACTAAAACTAAACTTCAAAATTTATTTTACAATATAAATATCTAGGAAAGATGCAACAATAACATAAAATATAAACATTTGTAAACAATATTAAAATGGATCTTTTGAATAAAAGCTGATTTTAATTATAAGCTAGAACCTGTACTACTTCAAATATAGGATCGACGGGAGGGGCAGATATATCGTTCCGCCGGCGGAACGCCGGCAAATACGCCCCCAACTTTTGTAATATTTCTATTTATGTTATTAATGCTAGCTATTTATACTTTCACTAAGGCATAGACGTAAGTGTATACATCCATGTACACTTTGACTAGAGAATTCAGTCAATGTATACATTGACTAGTTAATGTATACATTCACTGGAATTCATACTTTGACTGCAACATATACACTCACTTCATTGTGTCAGGATGATATTTATTTATCCATAAAAAGAAGGGGAACGGAGTTCCCATTATTGTATTTAAGCAATATGTCTGCACAAACATCATGAAATAAATAAATAAAGAAATATTTACTAGGAAAATCTACCAACAGCTTCTGCGTACTAAGTTATAAAGAAGGTATTTTTTTAGGGTGGACCATGGACAGTTTAGAGAGGGTCGGGGCCAGATGCCCTCTGTCCAAAGACCGGAACGCACGCCGCACGCCGCATAATGTACAGCTAATTGCATCGGAAGGGGTCCTATTGAATGCACTCTGATAGGCTCCATTTTCATCTGCTCAAATTACTTTACTTATTCAATTTTTAGCTGGATGAGGTCTCCAGCCGGTTATGAACAGGCCAAATGCCGCTGTCTCTCTCCCAGATTGCTACGATCTCATGCTGGTTTTCCGTTTTGACTCTTGGCAACTGAACCGTGAGGGTCCATGAACCAGAGAGATGTGACTTTGTTTATGGGCAGTCAGATGAGAAGTTCGAATGGATGCTTCTCAATAGTTGGCTAAACAAACCCTGAACTTATCCAGTCCCTTCCCTCAACAATGGCCGTTGTTTGGCCTCAGTATGGCCGCTTACACACTCCTCCATACAATTTGTTTGGAACAAATTGTTTCAGACAACTGCCTCCAAGGTGTGTGGCACCATCACTCATGATGTTTTTTTGTCTGGACAAAACAACAAAAAAACTCATTAAAGAATTAATCAAGGGTTCGAATCCCACTGAGCTAAATCAACTAATTTAACATATCACTCATGATATTTAACATTTTCAGCAGAGATATTGTGAAACACTTATTAAAAATAATTTAAGATCGTCCCGAAATATCGTCGTGATAAACCAAACAGAAGAGTTATAAAAATATTGATGTTAATTTTTATTAAATTAAAAAATGTATCTACTGTATTTTTTAGTATTATTATTTTCGTACTCATATATTTTCCAGTATTTATTTATTTATTTTTTATTATTTTCATTTTATTTTTTTAATCTTGTTATTACTAATCACATGTATGTCAGGCTCAAATAGTTATAGCTGTTTATGTATCTAATTTATAAGTTTTCTAATGTATTATGACGTATCTTATTGTCATGTTTTGGTTTAACGGAAATAATAATAATATTATTATACATAATATTATCATACATATAATGCTGAAAATGTCTGTGCGTTGTACCGCTATAACTCACGAACGGCTTGATGGATTTGATTATTTTTTTTTTTAATTTGTTAGTCATCGTCTGTGGAAGATTATAGGCGTATTAGTACCTCAATATCTGGTCCATCCCAGCATCCACCCACGCAATCTTTGTAACTCAAAAACCACTGCAATGATTAATGAGGAATCTTTTTGAATATATAAGTTTTATCTACCGGAAGGTTAAGGTATATTTTTTAATCAACCCCTGGTTCATCCCAGCATCCACTCACGCAATCTTTGTAACTCGAAAACCATTGCAACGATTAATGAGAAATCTTTTTGAATAAATTAGTTTTAGCTCCAAAGCTAGCGTTACTACAGTTGAAGGACTATAAGCCTTATTCCGTATGAATAATTGAAAATTATAACATCATGAATGTACTGTCGAGGAACTGAATAGCCTTATAGGAGATATTGGGAGAAAAGTCAAAGTTCCCCGGGCAACGCCGGGTATTACTGCTAGTTATTACTATAAATGTTTGGTGATAAGAGGCCGGGGTTACAACAGCCGTGCCTGACAACAGGCCAGGGGCCCTCTCCCCTAATGATGACTATATACATACATAGATACCTATATAATGGTCAGACAATTCATTATCTTGGTAGACGGATGGGGTGAAGTCCAGGTGAAGCTCTACTTATTCAAGTCATTCCAGACGCTTAACACTACTCCACAATGTGTGAGTCATCCTAGGAAAACGGATTTAATGTTTTCCTTAATTTTACACAGTCAAAAAACTTGAGAAAGATCAAAATTATCTATTTGTACCGAAATTATTTTTATTGCGAGGTAGAAGTTTTATATTCTCAATGATAATAATAATAATACATTTATTTCCGTTAAACCAATACATACGTCAAATAATTTTATACATTAAGATAGCTTATAAATTAGATTTATAACTACTTGAGTCTAACACACTTATGATTAGTAGTAATAACGAAAATTATTAAAAAAAGTAAAATGAAATTAATAACTGAATAAATAAACACTTTAAAATATACAAGTAAAAAAAATATTAATATATAGATACATTTATAATAAGTTATTATTATTATGTCTTTATTTATTTATAAATATACTACATATATACAAGTAATTTGAAAATAAAAAATCTTATACCAAAGACAACCTCTTGGTCAGATGACCGTCAGAGTGTAGTCGGGATATAATCATTTTTCATTTTCTTTTCGATGCTGCCGTAGCTCTTGCATTTGCTCGGCACTAGACTTTTTAGGTTTTTTAAATTCCTTTTGAGGCGAGCTTTCCTCTGATTTGCGTTTTCTATAATTCCGCGCATATTTACGACATCTTTAATTTTTTTGCAATTTTCAATTTAATACAGATTTTTACATATATTTCGGCGAATATTTTTATTGTTTCACTTTGAGTCCTAGTAGTGCTCCTCAAGCTCTTTACAATGATACCCGAATCAACGTCCTATCTAAACGCGTTATCACGCTACACTAATTTCTAATTTTACACAACGCTAATTCGCACTAGCCTGATTACGTCACAGGCAAAACAAACACGTATAGACATGCTCTATCCATTGTGACCTTAACCGTTGTTATCGCATTATTAGTCTCGTAGTTATTATCGATTGAAATCTGACGGTATTTTGTAACACAAGAAAGTTTGACCGGCTATCACTGTGCTTAACGAGCGAATAGACGTTTTCACGTCAATAAAAATGAAAGCTTTGTATCAAATAATGTTTTTTGGATATGAAACACGATTCTTTATTGTGATTATATTATTCTTTTCGAACAGTGAGAACCAAATTCTGTTTCCCCTAATATAAACATTTTTATAACATTTATAACAGAATAAAAGGGTTTCCTCTAACATAAACATTTTTAGTTGAAGTTAAAATTTTTTTATTGCATCTATTGACTTTAAGAAGTGGGGAAGGGCATTAAAAAAATTAATTCCTTTACGAGTTACACTTTTTTCAATATTTGAAAGCACCGATTAAACGGGAAGAGGTGACAGAAATGTCTCGTATCCATAGAATCCAATTCTTGGCACTCAGATTTTTGTTATACTTCACCAGCTATGCGAAGTATAGGAGAAGTTATGTAATCGGTAAAAATTCGATGAAATTTCATGTTTTTCGACCACTTGATTTGAAAAATGAAAAACAAATTGCTGATCGTCTGCGTATGTGTGCCTATGAACAAGATCACTCCCGATAGAATAAATGTATCAACACGAAATTTTATATGTGTATCTAGAACCCCATAAAGACAACACAAAATAATTTTCAGCTATATCGGCCAGAAGGAAGGGAGTTAGGGGGGGCTTAAGCCAAAAACTCAAATAACTGCCGATGTAATGAATGTATCAACACGAAATTTTATGTGTTTCTATAACCCCATAAAGACAACACAAAATAATTTTCAGCTATATAGGCCAGATGGAGGGGAGTTAGGGGGGGCTTAAGCCAAAAACTCAAATAACTGCCGATGTAATGAATGTATCGACACGAAATTTTATATGTAAATTCAAAGTCCTATAAGGACCACACCTATTAGTTTTCAGTGGAAACAGTCAAAGGGAAGGGGGATTAATCCAAAAACGCTAATAACCTAAACTGCCATGTAATGAATGTATCGAAACAAAATTTCATATGTTAATTCAAAATTCCACAATGTCGATACCTATTAATTTTCAGCGGAGCGAAAACTTAATTGATTAATTCGTGCTGAGAAAGTATATTGCCTGTGATTCACAGACAACTTTGTGTGTACGAGGCAGCCAACATTTTTTTGGGGGGCGGGCGGAATTTTGTGTTGCCGCGGCCCTGGAGCAGCTGAACCTTGATCTTCTTGGAGATTACATCTGGCTGACTACACCTGGGTCGGAACAACCTTAATTAATATCCAATTCTAGAAGAGTGGGCCTGCAGACATCTGGAGGATCCCAAATCCACGTCCTCGATCCCCCTCCAAAAATCACAGTTCAATCACCACAAAATTGTTATCTAAGAAAATGTTTTACTTACCTAGCTATACGAAGTATAGGGAAAGTTATGTAATCGCTCAGAAATTCGATGTTGATTTTTTTAATGAATTTCAAGTTTTCCGATGTCCTTATTCCAAATACAGTAAACTCCCGATTATCCGCGGGATTGACTGGCCTGGATACCGCGGATAATCGAATTTCGCGGATAAGCCGCAAAATTGCCGATAATAAAAACAACACACAAGTAGTGCTTTAAATAAGTTTATTATACAATAAAAGGACGTACCTGATAACAAAACTCAATCAATGTCATGTAGGTTATTAAAAAGTCATGTTATTGTTTAACAAAAAAAGTCAGTCATTTGCTTTTGCTTTTTTGTAGTGAAACACTTTATCTTTATTTGTGATTTGAGTTTTCTCAACACCATCTTGTCACAAAGTGATGCGTCGTCTTGCTCTTCAAGGTATTGAATAATGCTGTCAATGTGTCCTAATGCTGCATCACGTGCAGATGACTCACTGGTCAGGCGTTTCACTCGCACGCTAAGTAAGCAAACATCTGCAGTGCCGCTAGTCGCGTCCAAAACTGCTCAAGCACACACTACGTATATACCGATATACGTACTGCACAGTAATACTGAACTACATAAACGTTTTGTACTGTACATACATTATTAAGTGTACTGCATGTATATTTGTGATTTACGATTTTTATTACGTTTAAGTATGTATTTAGTAACTTTATTTCAATTTTTGTGAAATAATTTTCGGTTTCAAAACCTTCCTTTTTTATAAAAATGCCTCCTACAGGCACCGCGGATAGTCCACAAAGCGGATAAACCGCCCGCGGATAATCGAGAGTTTACTGTATTCAATTCAATTCAATTTCTTTAGTAGCCCATAGGAAATACATCTTTCAAACATGGGGTTCCTTATTCCCTTACAGTTAACTGGCTCCCGCCTTCCGGTTCTACATCCTGCCCTTGCTTGCTCTCTACAAATTTAAAGGTCACGTGACATACTAGGCAGTGGTACCACTAGTAATATCAACTCAGATATAAAATGTATGAACTTGGTATTATTGAATGGTAATATCGTTGCTAATTTATTTAGATACTAGCAGTAATACCCGGCGTTGCCCGGGGAACTTTGACTTTTCTCCCAATATCTCCTATAAGGCTATTCAGTTCCTCGACAGTACATTCATGATGTTATAATTTTCAATTATTCATACGGAATAAGGCTTATAGTCCTTCAACTGTAGTAACGCTAGCTTTGGAGCTAAAACTAATTTATTCAAAAAGATTTCTCATTAATCGTTGCAATGGTTTTCGAGTTACAAAGATTGCGTGTGTGGATGCTGGGATGGACCAGGGGTTGATTAAAAAATAGACCTTATAGACTTCTGTACGTTTATAAATATTGTAAGCATGTGATTATGTGATTTTTTTATATTATTATTTTTTTTTTTCCTCCAGGAAGAGGTAATGTGGCAATCTGTGTATCTGCCACATGGTAAAAAAATAAAATAAATAAAAAATAAAAAATAATAATAATGAAGGAAGCAATAATACAGGAGGAAGGAGCCTGGAACGAGATAACAAGTCGGCAGTCATGGTTGAACGGTCAGTGGTTCTCGACCCAAAGGCTTATTAAAAAACCTCTATGCTGTTTCAGCAGATCATATATTTTTGATATACCATTAGGTAGTGCAGTATTACCCCCAAGTTTTCCTATCTTCAACAGTGGCGACTATGTAAGAATTATATTGCATAGGCTCTAGCTGATTGTGCTATGGATTGATGAGGACAGAACGTGGCCAATGGCGAAATGAATATCCGAGTACGATGAAGACAACATCCACTCCAACTCAATAAGTAAGGAAATTTTATTTCTCATGAGCTCATGGGACGTACCATTAATTCCAATAAAAATCCTAAAGGCATAAAATCATTGAATAAGACATCTGGTTTAATTAATAAAATAGTGTTGTGAATTTGAATATGCCGACCATTAACTAATAAGTACCTCGCAACTGTTTAGAATATATGTTATAACTTGTATTTTTTTTAAATTAAAAATAAATAAATAAAAAAAAATTTTAGTAAAAGAAAAAAAAATATAGAGGTATACAATGTATATATTTTTTTATATATTTTTTTTCTTTTACTAAAATTTTTTGAGGGTGGTCGTAAAAAGTAAAAAGTTCGATTTTTCAAAGACCCCATCCAAATTCTTGTGTAGTTTGACGAAAAAAACTTTTGTGAATTTTTTCAAATTTTTTTGAATGAATTAACCTGGCCCTGTGGGCGGTCAAAGTTTAACGCGTGTTTTCAATGGGGTTTTTGAACATTTACATATTTTTAAGTGTAGGTCTTAGTATTTTTAATATAAAAATCTAAAAATACATGGATTATGGGTTTTCGGGGTCGCTGAAAACGACAGTCACATTTCCCAAAAAACTCGTCCAAAAATTGACGAAAATGATAAAAATTTTCGGATCGATGATTCATTTCAATGAATTATTAATTTTTTAATATGAAATTCGTTTTCAGCGACCCCGAAAACCCATAATCCATGTATTTTTAGATTTTTATAATAAAAATACTAAGACCTACACTTAAAAATATGTAAATGTTCAAAAACCCCATTTAAAACACGTGTTAAACTTTGACCGCCCACAGGGCCAGGTTAATTCATTCAAAAAAAATCTGAAAAAATTCACAAAATTTTTTTTCGTCAAACTACACAAGAATTTGGATGGGGACTTTGAAAAATCGAACTTTTTACTTTTTACGACCACCCTAATATACATATATAGGTATAAGTTTAGTAAAAGAAATAAAAACAGTGTGCCATTTATTTCATATGATATTTTTTTCTTTCCTGTTTTTCTCGCTGTACAATGTACTCAATAAAACCGAACATCTGGCCACACCTTGAGAGGACCACTAGTCGAAGGTAAGAATACATTTTGTACGAATGGTTGAAGATGACCAATTTTTATGGTCTAAAAAGTAAAATTTATCGAACGTTAAAAAATTCATTAAAATTCGGACTACGATTTTTTTTTTTTAGATACATTTCATGGACATCTCAAACCATTCATCTAAAGACTTCCGGTGGACTTCTGGCCTTCCAATTCAACTATTTTTATTTCACTGATTATAATTATTTTAAAAACAATTAATATCCCTAATTTTGGGTATTACAGGGCGATTAATTCGTACTGGGGAAGTACATAGCTGGTGGTTCACTGACAACTTTTTTCCTCATTGAAATGACCTGGAAAGGACTGAGATGCGTACATAAATATTCAATAACTACTCCGCTTATCGTCTAGAATTATTTATTCCTACTTTGAAATGATCAATAAAAAAATTAATAGTTATTATTTGATTAGGTGCGGAGGATGAGGTCGGCCGACAGACGATAAGAAATGCCGAAATAGGTCATATCTTTATCACTTCCTTCCAGTTTGCTCATGTAGTTCTCCCATAATAGTCACAATTAAAAACAGTTTTAAAATATCTTGGTTTTTATAGTTTTTATAATAAGAGTAATATTTATTTCGGTTAAAGTCAATGAATCATCAGCATTAATTTGTTAATTTAGTTGTCGCTCTCCCTCCGAAACCATTCGAACTAAAAATCAATTGTTGACATATGGAGGGGCTTCTGAATCCTCGTATTATATCGTCGATACATTTAGTTATTATGATTCATGCCCGGGTTTTAGGCGGGTATTACACTATAAAAGTTCTTTGACAAAGATCTTTTATAAAAGTTGGATCGAATTTTTTTTTTAAATTTCTTTTATAAAATATCTTTTATGACTACAAAATTTAATATTACACTATGTAAAATATTTTATAAAGCTTAGTTTTTTTGTTTCAAGGCAGTACTAGTAAGTTGTATGCAAGTTACTGTTGTGTCGCAAAAATGGATGAATTTTTAATACCAATTGCCGCAGGTTTTGCGGCTGCTGCAATAGCAATAGCTGTGGCGGAAAAAAATAAACATAAGAATGTAAAGAAACATTTGTGGGTAAGACCTTGGGTTGCGCGGCGCGAGTTTATGAGCATCCATCAGAATTTACTGAAAGAACTGTCCATGGAAGATACAAAATGTTACTTGAACTATTTGAGGATGAATAAAAAAACATTGGATTACTTGCTTCTGAAGGTGGGACCAATAATATCTCGGGCAATGACACTTTGCGTAACCCAATACCCCCTGAGGAACGACTTATGGTTATTCTGCGATTTCTTGCCACAGGCGAGAGCTACTCAAGCCTTCAATACAGTAGTCGCATACCTCGGGAGGGAGATATGCGCATGCGCGGCACGCGTACAACGTGAAGAAAGGAAACAGCAGGAGTGGGAGAGACAACATTTATCAAATATTGGATGAGAATGCAAACTATGATAAAAGAACTCTTATAAAACTTGAGCTATTACACTATCACATTTATCGTAAAAGTTATTTTATAAAAGATCTTTGTCAAAAAAACTTTTATAGTGTAATACCCGCCTTAACTTCGTGCTCATAGCGCCTACTACCAGAGCGCTCTTTCGTCACTCTGATGGACAAGAGACTCTACTATGGGAGTCCTAAATTTTGCCTACCCTAAATTTTCATTTATGTAGGGTAGGGGGTCTTTAACCTGACATCGTACTGGCTCGGGACCATCGCTTAGCGTCCCATCCGAAGGACGTTACCTCCTAGAGCGTTTCCCAACCTTTTTTGGATCGCGTACCACTTGGTAGTACATCATGCTAAATTGTACCACTTCGTAAAAATGATTGTATTTCGTGAAATTTGTTATTGCGAGTGTGTTATTTTATTTGCATTATAAATTTTATAGGGTGACCATGTATTCACATCACATAATGAGACAAATTACATTGAACACGCCTAAACGTCATGCCGGATTATAAACTCACTGTAACATATATATATGTTTGTGTTTGTTCAAAGTTTCATATTTATCTACTATTTTGTCATATTTTGTTTACTAATACATGGTTTTAATAAAAACGCAAAACTTTAAAAAGCAATTAATATATTTTCTTATCATAATCAAATATTTTAATAAAATAAATTTAATGAGATCCTTGGGCTTGTTTCGAAGAACATAATTTTTTGAAATTTGGTTCAAAAGATGCAAGGTATACCCTTAAGTCTACAGCTGCGTTCAATCTGTTTCGATACTTATTTTTTTTTTTTAATATATGAAAAAAAAGCTCTTTCTACTAATTCCGTACTAGTAAACGGTAATAATAATTTAATTTTTTAAAATTTGATTGTCCGCCATTATTGATTATTTTTCGCCTACCACTAGGCAACCCTAGTGGCAACCCATCCGTCCGGGTTTTCCAGAACATGTCCTCTTTTTTTGACTGGGGGGGCTGTCCGGGGTACTTTTTTCAAAATGTCCGGTTTTTTTTTTTTTTTATTAAAATGTTCAAAAATTATATAAAAAATGGAAGAATCATATTCAGAATTAAAAAAGATAGTAGAATTTTTTTTCAGCATTCCAGCTCACAATGCTAATGTTGAAAGAGTATTTTCTCTCATAAATTGTCAGTGGACTAAAGAGAGAAATAAACTGTTGCCCAGTACTATTGCTGCGATAACAATGACCAAATATAATTTTAGTGACTATAGTTGTGATAATTTTTATGATTATTTACTTAATAATTGTGATGTTCTCAGACAAATTGGGAACACTGAAAAATATGAGACTGTCTTAGAAGTAAAAGATTGTTAATTATTTGTGAAGAAATTACTTGTAAGAAAAGTATCAAAATTTAAAGAAAAAGATGTAGTTTGTTCTAAATAAAACTTTGCACGCTTAATTATATAAATTTTAAAATATTTAGTAAACAATTTTGAGTCTGATCTGTCCTGGTTTTTAATGAGATAAGTCCTTGTTTTGTCCGGGTTTTTTACCGCTTCAGTCCGGGGTTTCAAAAATTTGAGATGGCAACCCTACGTACCAACAATGGTACGCGTACCACAGGTTGGGAAATGCTGTCCTAGATAAAATAAACTTGTGGGTTTCGAACCCACGATCTTGAGCTTGGTAAGCAAGCAAGCATACCACTGAGCTACAGGCGCCCGTCGATACATTAGTAGCTTTAACTATGAGGTCTTATCGCCTACTACAAGAGCGCTTTACGTAGGGGTCTTTAACGAGTACCTGACATCGTACAAGCTCTGGACCATAATTTAACGTCCAATCCAATGGACGGCGTGCTCAAGGTTTTTACATTCCAGATAAAAAACCTAAAAGCCTCGGGCGGGTTGTACCAGAAGAGTGGAGGGGTTGTACGCAATCCTAATATCGATGTAACTTATGTATGAACACGAAATTTGGTGAGGATTCAGAAGTCCCTGTATAAGACGCCTATTTTTTTTCTTATTAGACATCATAACAAATAAAATTTTTTTTTTTTCTTTATGCCATATCATTCCATGCAGCAAATTGGGGTGCCATTCACTGTTGAAGTAAATACTGGCCCGGGTGCAGATGGAGGCATGTTCCTGAAAGTATTCTTACCAGAGGCTATTTGTGGCTTCCCGTGCAGCTGACTATCTTTCTCCTGGCTACATCTGGTCCTTCCCATGAAGGTTTTTGTCACGATCTTCTATGGCTTCTTCTGGTCTGTCAAACATTGAACGTCCACTGGAGATAAGGAGCGCTGCGTCAAGACTTCACAAAAAGAAATTAATTAGGTCGCGCCGAGAAAAGCCTCATCAAAATTAATTCCATAACCAAGATCAAATATTAGTTAGTTATGACTAGAGACCGGATTTTTATGCAATTGCATATTTTGTTTACCACCACATACGACCCAGGAGATCAATTGTCTTTCCAAACCATGCATCTACGATACCATAGGGGTAATTTCACACCAATTCGACAGGACTTGTCACAGGCGGATTTTTTGATCGAAAACTAAGGCAATATTGTTATTAAGCAGCCAAAATAAGGCTGAATGTAAGTTTTGAATGCTTTTTCATAGATGTTTTAAAGAGGCGTATAGACACGCGAGCAACGAGCCGAACATTAGTCAGTGCGCATGCCTGGGGATGAAGTGCGCAGGCGCTAGACGAACAAGGTAAGCTCGGGGTCTGCTCCACCTGTTGTCGGTTTTTTGACGAACCATCAAAGGAATGTTCGGCTCGGGCTGCGGTGTGTGTGGACTGGTACCGTCCCGACATGACCCGAGCACTGTTGTTGTTTCTAACCAATATTATAACCTTCTCAAATATTTAGGTTTTTGGAAGTGCACGTTCTTTTTTTTTTTTTTTTTTAATTAAATATATATTTAAATATTATTCAATAAATTATATTTTATTATGGCTTCTGAAGACTGGTCTCAGGAGCTTCAAATTCAGTTTGCTCAGGCTATGAGACAGTACCCTGTCATATGGGATTTAAAACATAAATTACATTTTAATAAAATAAAGAGATTGGATGCTTGGGAGGAATTATCCAAACACTCTTCCAAGTCAGTAATGCAATTAAGAAGTAAATGGGAGTCTCTTCAGGCATCGTTCGCAGAGAAAAAAAGAAAAGAAATACATTGTGTACATCAACAGGAAGAGGTAAGCTTGTTAATAAACCTATTTCATATTCATTTTGTAGTAATAATAATAATAGAAGTAAAACTATTGTAATGTATAAATAGATGCCCACAACTGTTGACTGAAACTCAGGTTAACTTGTGCAGGTTATGTTCGTTAGTATGGTTGTGGAGCATCCAAATGCTCGGCTCGTCTCTGTTCGGCTTGGAGTGTGTTCGTTGAAAACTGAACACGGGCCGAGCACTACTAGGCTCGTTGCTCGCATGTCTGTACTAGCCTTAAATGTTACTAGCAATAATTGATTTTAATATTATTTATTAATGTATTTTGACGTCTACCCAACAAACTTTACTCTATACTTATCATAAAATTGAGTCGGAAATTCCTGTTTGTTTCGCACTTTTCTTATTGAAAAAAAGCCAAGGAATCTGAATTTCACGTTATTATTGAAAAATCCGTCGAAAAACACGGCCAAAAATAGAAATTTAGAAAAAAGTCGATTAAAACTTTAAATTGCTATATCTCGGAATAGGTATCTCCAAATTTCAATTTTCGTCATGAACTTTACTTTAAGAATATATATGCATTTTTCTGGAGACAAAGATCCTTCAAGTGATTATAAGCAAAAACTTATAATTTTCGACAAAGTAACCTTTTTAATTATAAAAAATGTTCGTTCATTGTAAAATTTCAAATGTTGTCAGCTCCATACTGTCCTTCCATGTTGTCAGAATCATCTGAAAAAATATAGCAATACATTTTCATTAATTAATTCAATTAAAATTAATTTTTTTTATAAAAACCTTCTTAGTTACCTTTCACATTAGTTTTTTGTTTTGAATCAAATCAAAGGTTAAAGTATAATGTTCATCAGTGCTGGTGTGTTTGCATTTAATAACCTCATTCGACTGAGGAACGAATTCATGAAAATTTCGTTGTCTAGGTTTAATATTTGAAGAATATTGCTTAAAATAGCATATTTAAAGGATTTTTTTAATATATTGTATATTTCGCGCAAAATTTCAATATTTTAAAAGTCAATTTTTGGAGGTAGAATGAAAAAAAATGAAGAAAAATAAAACGGGGACGAAAGCTCAATAATACAAATTCGAAGAAAACTGAAATAGGCCCAACGGCAGGAAGTGATTCTACGAATCAAAGAAAACAACAAACATAACTGCAACCCCTGCCCATGTTTATATTAATTCACGGTTTCACTGCTGTACACGAAGGACGAAGATGGCTAAAAGTGCCCAAACCTTTTCGTCAAAAGTCAAAGGGTCGCTGGAGGACCCAAAAATTTTAAGTTCCTTCAAATTTGCGCCCATTACGTCTGCGGATGTGGAACGCTCTTTTTCAAAGTATAAAAAAATTTTAAGTGACCGCAGACATAACTTCACGGAAGAGAGATTAGAAAAATACTTTGTTAACCTAAATTATTCGCAACTCCAATAAAACTTTAAATATTCTTTATTAATTGTTTACTACTATTTTAGTATTACAATAATTATTGCGTACTTAATTTATGTAGGCGCGAAAATGGCCAAAAATTGCGTTCACAAAGCTGCCACTGTTCCTAGCCCTCTTAATCAATTTCAATGAAATTTTCAGGGATGTTTTGTTGATGTGTAAATCCTGATATTGAATATTTTATTCTAAGCATCCTGGGTTAATTTGGACAAACCCCTATACACATGTATAATATTTTTTTATGTACAAATATCCCTGAAAATTTCATTGAAATTGATTAAAGAGCTAGGAGCAGTGGCAGCTTTGTGAAAGCAATTTTTGGCCATTTTCGCGCCTACATTTTTTTTTCTTTGCTCAGAAGCCCCATTGCCACGAATGCTCGGGCACGTAACTACTATTTTTCGATGTAGAAACACGATAAAAAGTTTATTTGAAATCGGCGACCCACATACTATAAGTGCCGCACAGTGACAGATGGCAGTCATGTCTACTCCAACTGTAAATGTGCGTATCCACCAAGCCCGCAATACGTTTGTGAATGTTCGCAAATATTTGCAAACTGGTATACTTACTTGTTTGGTGGAGACACGAACCACGTTTGTAAGTATCTGTTCGTGGAAGTAACTGGTGTCGGTACATCAAAAGAAATTCATTGTTTGTGCGCGTTCAGTGGAGACGGACTTTGTAAGTTTAATCTGAAAATTGATAAATTCTTTTAGTCAAACGTTTATTAATTCACATTTTTCCTTTAATAAATATATATATTACTATTTACTAGGTCACATCTATTTTTTAAATATTAAATCAATAACATTTATGGAGTGGGACAACGAAATATGTTTAGAGTTGAATGAGTTTTACAAACTAAAGCCAGAACTATGGCAAGCATCACATAAGTTCCATTACAACAAAATAAAAACCCATGAAGCGTGGTGTGAAATAGCAAAAGATATGGTATAATACAGTCTCTGTAATTTGTATCCAGCTTACAAATTATTGGGCCTATTAGCAAAGTTAAAAATAAAAAAAAAAAAATAATAATAAAAAAAAAATTGTATATTGTAACCGCTCTTAATTTTTTTTTTTTAATTATTAATTTTATACGCTAATTAAAATTATAAGTATGAGACTTTATGGTTGAAATGAAATAATTACAAGATAAGACGTTACATTTAAAAAATAGTATTTTATTAAAATTTCTTTTTTTTTTTAACTTTTTTTTATTTGATTTTTTGAAGGGTTAGTCACATAATGTACATACATAAAATTTACCACAAATATAGGCTTGCGTGCTGTTTTCAATTGATGATCCGATGACTCATTTTTTGTACCACTGATGCTATGGATTGCAGGTATACCTCAGACGTCCTCTTCTGATTTCGGTAGTCGGTCCCTTATAATTCATCCATTTTTCGTTTCTTCATCATCTACCTCGACTTCTCATCACCACTTGATCTTCATTACTCTGGGACAAACAACACTATTTTTGCACTATGTCCTCAGACAACCAAACTCACTCCACATACACATTTTTAAATATCACTCCGCAGACACCCTCTCAACTCTCACTCTGCACATCGACTCCTTTTTTCCCCTCGCGGGATATGGCTTCGCCATTTTTTTACGCAATCCTTACATCTGATTGGTTAAAATTCGCAATGCCTTTTTTTTTTGTTATAATTATATTTTTCCAAATCTTTTTCTTAATCCTATTTTCACATAACTCTATGTTTTTGTCTTTGATAATTAGCAAACCATATAATTAAATTTCATACATTAATCAAATTTTACACAATATCAATTAAGACAACCTGAACATAACCTGACTCTCCATGGAGGTTGGCGTGCCATATTCATATCACTTTACTTACACCTCTTTTTCTTTTCATTTTGTTATGTACTGGTTTATATGAACCATTACAATATATTTTATTTAAGAGTATTTTAATAGACGAATATTAAACAAATAATGATCAATTTAATTGAGTGCAGCGGGGAAAAAATCTTGGTTGATCGGGGATCGGGCCCTTCCCATTGCGGCCCCCCTCTTGGTGCTGGCTTACCCTTGGTGCGGCCCCCCTTGCACTACAGGGGCTTGCCGGGGTGGAGCTACGCAATTTCCCGCCAACTTTTTGTCTTATTAAGGATGGTTATGGAGTAGATGGAAAGAGAAGAAGGACAGGTGGGGTACAGACGGGAGCCTGGAGATCTGGGCCTTGGTTAGAGGCTAGAATTGGGAGAAGCCAACCAACAGATTTTCCCATAGGGAGTGCAGCTGGGAGGACGGAAGGAGCCTGTCCCTACCTGCGCACTTCCCTCCGTCCTATGTTTACACAACAGGTCAACCTCTCCCATCTGTGCAACAGTCGAAATCAACTCCAATCATGCAGGTGAAATTTAAGTCTAGTTCGCACTATGCTAGTAATTTAGTCGAGTGGCGAGTAATTTAGTAGGTAACTAAAACGAATAGAACTAACCAAAAAGTGTTCGCATAGTCGTGTAAGTACAGTGATAGTGACAGTGAGTGACGAAGGCTTCTGGTGAAAAATGAACTGGCTGCAACGCAACAAAGTATAAAATATAATAAAGCCTAATAATACTTATTATATATATATATATATATATATATATATATATATATATATATATATAATGTAATAATATTTTGTATTATGTCTAAAGAGAAATAATTCATAATATTAAAGGCTACATACAATACAGATTTTGTACTTGTAACAAAATAATGTAACAATAAAATGTTTATACAAACCAGATTTATTTAATTTGATATCCTTCTCTCCAATTCCAGGTATTTTCATTGTCTTTTCCAATTCAACATATACAGACTATTTTATTAGTCTATTTTTATAAAGCGAGGATTTTACGTTCTACTCATGTTGCAACAAATTTTAACATTGTCTCTTCGCTGCAATGAAACGGCAATTTGCAAAATAAATAATGAGCAAGACTAGAGAGAGGTTGAGAATGAGCCGGACTTGTTTAGTGGATGATTTAAGTAAACAGTGCAGCATGGTGGGGGGTGTTACTCGCCCGAAAAAATAAAAATAAAAGGATTGAACCCCTGCTGGTTTTGGAGGGGGAGCGAAAAAATTGATTAATTCGTTCTGGGGAAGTACATTGACGGTGATTCACCTACGACTTTTTTTATAATGTGCTTATAATAAATTTACAAGCACCTCACAGTTTAAGCATTATAGAAAATATTTTTTTTTTTTAAATGAACTATCATTGATTGTCTTAACGCGTACTAATTATAATGCCTGAAAATTTTTAAAAAGGGGGCCATGGTGGCCGTGCGGGTTAGAGCGAAGGGCTTTGGTCCCATGGTCTCACCTTGGTTTGCGGGTTCGAATTTCGTCAGTGAGTTCTATTTCGTAGATAAATAGGTAGATCCCGGGGCCATAGATGTCGTAAATAACTAGATAACACAGTGACATGGCTAATATGCATCGTATATAAGGCCAAAAAAAAAAAAAAATTTAAAAAGATTATAGGTATATTTCTTATATATGCTACGGGTAAAGTTAGATTAACGGTTAAACCTAGGATTACCCGGGCAAACCTAGTAGTACCCGCTGCCGCTTGGTTAAAGTCCGAAATATAATTGAAATAGTTCACGTTTCGGGCTTTACCCGGGTAAAGTTTATGTTAAAGCTAGGACCTGTACTACTTCAAATATAGGAACGACGGGAGGGGCAGATATATCGTCCCGCCGGCGGAACGCCGGCAAATACGCCCCCAAATTTTGTAATATTTCGATTTATGTTTGTTCTAGGAATTTATGTACCCAGATGAATGATTATCGCTGATAGACAGCTTACAACAATGGAAATTGAGGTGTGGTCGAGCTAATTAATAAGTACCTAATCTTTATAGTGGAACATACGTCCACTAATGGCCTTGTCATTATTATTATACCCAATTTTAACCAAGCGGCAGCGGGTACTACTAGGTTTACCCGGGTAATCCTAGGTTTAACCGTTAATCTAACTTTACCCGTAACATATATACCTACATACATATATGAGGCTCCTAGTTGCAAAACCGGCCAAGTCCTTTTTTTCATACTTTTGGATAAATAACAAGAATCGTGTATCATATATATATATGTATATAAATCATATATGTATGTATATATATATCAGATAATGATTCAAATTTCAAACACATCTCTCACTTAATAGCTTTGAAATGTTTAAAGTCAAAACTTGTCGAATCAGACTATTTCAGTCAACTGACTGTGTTTTCGAGAAAACAATTTTGGACTTGGCGGGCTTTGATTCACTGATCATGTGCTTGACTGGTTTTGTAATATAAAATCGGGAACGTTTTTCTAAAAATAGTGGACTTGGCAGGTTTTGCAACTAGGCGCCTCATATATATACTAATTTCAATATACCAATATACTTAATAAATTAAACTTCACGTATTTTGTTTCCTTAAAAGCCTAAAAAAATCCAAACGTCTTGCGAGGGAGTGATCGCCCCCTACTCTCTGGATCTGCGCCTGGTGTAGTACAATGTTAGTAAAGAGGGTGTTAAGCCTAGTCCACACTAGTAGACATGTTGCGCGATTTTGGTCTCTGAGACGTGTCTCAGGTTGTCTACGAGACATGTCTATAGACCAATCCCCGTCTACGGGCCTGTTGCGAGACCAAAAATCGCAGGTCTAAAGTCTCCCGATCGGAATGGGAGACCGCATGCAACGTTAGACATATTGCGAAACATTTTGACAGTGTGGACGTCACTCGGCGTCTAGAGGCGAGACACGTCCCAGTCTGCAGCTTCCGAGTGGTGTGGTTCGGCTCTTTACAGTTATTTTCCAAAGTTTTACAGTTCTTTTGAAAACCTATGGTCTAACGAGAAAGTTTTAAAATTAATTTTAAAACTAATTGAAGATTACTGCGTCTTATTGTTTGTGGGATGTTACTAGTCCCGACTACAAAAACCGGGTAAAAAGAAAAGTGGTCCTGAAATCTCTGGCTGCCTAGGTCCTTCTGCGAGCACTTCGCGCGTCCACCAACGTTTACGTTTTTGCGTTCTTTCACTTGTAATTAGCACTAAGCAGGAACTCATTCCACACAAAACAATATCCTCCAGGGTGGACTGCGAAGATGAGACTGAGAAATTCACATCGTAGTGTGGATGCTAGACGACACAAAGAACGGTGTCTCTAGAAGGTCTATAGACCGTGTCTCGAGACCGCCTATACAAATCGCGCAACATGGTCTACTAGTGTGTACTAGGTTTTAGGGAGTGTTGGGTGTTTAGGACCGACCTAGGTAGAAGAGAGGTTTGGCGGGAAAAGGCAGGTAGCACGGGACCGATCCCCTTCCTATCTCCCGCCCAAATCACTTTTACTGTGAAAAACCTTTTCAATGGAATAGGTAACAATGAGACTCCATTCCAGGATGTTATAAAAAAAACGACCTTAAACATTGTCAAATGATTTTCAAAGATTATCAATGACCAAAATTTACAGTTTGATTGCTAACTGCCAACAAATGAGATGAAAAATAAAGAAGTCGGTGAACAACCGGTAATGTACTTCCCCAGTGCGAATTAATATACTAAATTTTCGCTCTCCCTCTGAAACCAATTTCTTCAGTTGAATGTCGAAAGTGTCCTTTCGGGTGTTCTAGACCCCAGTGGGGCCACACCACCCGTCCGCCGCATAGAGGGGAAATAGGTCTGATTTTAACCCTGGAATGCTCCAGCCGCACTTTGAAGTTAGTTTACATGTTGAATACTGCAGGCCGTGCGCCTCTCGCTCCCTCCTATATTACCCCCCACCACTGCTTCTGATGTTACAGTCGTTTCTCAGTTTATTATGTTCACGGCTTTCGTGTAGCAATGTTCGCAACCGTACGATAATTATCGTACATATGCGATAATTTCATGCCTACGTACGATATCACATTATTATCGTACGCAGATTGTACGATAATTTTCATTATGATGCATTGAAAATTTATTTTATTCCTGCCCTCATTGACAATAGCGCGAAGATTTTTTTTTATTCGCGAATTTTTTTCTTTCTTTTTGCTCACAGCGCTATCTATTGGTTCGTACAGCTAACAAATGATATCGATATCGTCGTTCGATTTCGATTATTCTAAGCCTTTACACACTTTGCGTATTTTGTGTTTGAATGTTGGCAGTTATTCTCTTTATTGTATTGAGCTAACGAACTAGCGTTCAAGATTTAAAATAGTGATTCGAAGAAAAAAGTGACTGAACATTCAACGTGATTATGCTTTTATATTAAATAATTATGTTTTTATATTAACGAGTAAGGACCAATGATAGGTTTAAGATTCTAAGATTTTGTTATTTTATTACTTGAAGATTATATGTAAAATGTCATTAAGTAGTTCTCGAGAATACCTATAGAATATATTGAGATAAAATGAAAAAATCTTTGATTATAAATTCGAAATATTAGTCCGCTGAATCTTAAAAACAGTGCCTTTTTTCCAATCGAATTTAAAATGTTGGCGCCATTATTGATCTTCAAGTTGAGGCCTGTCCCATATGTAAAAAATATAGTTAAAAAAGGTTATTTTAATTTCGGAGCAATAGTTTACAAGTAATTAACTTGAAAGCATACGCAAAAATATTGATATTACGTTTAATAAGATTTATTTATTAATTACTAGCTGACCCGACAGACGTCGTTCTGTCAAAAGCTATTGGACTGGATTTTTTTTTTTATTGATTTTTTTTACTTGGAACCACAGCAAGTTCCTACTTAAGAACACCGGGCACCTTAGATAGTATAGTCATTATTTTGAAAAGTACGATAATTTTGCTTCATGTACGATAATTCTACGCTACTGGTACGATAGTTGCATCGCTTCAAGTTGTGAACACTGTCGTGTAGTGAAGTAGTCTATGGGTACTTCCACACCAACTCAGCATGACGTTACACCCACCGATTTTATTATGGAAAACTAATGTCATTTTTGGATTCCTCATCCAAAAATAAGCTTAAATACAAATTTTCAGCCTTTTTCGATCGATATTTTTTTCTACAGAAGGAAAACATTTTGTTGTCTTTTTTCGAGTTTTTCACAATACGATTTTTTATTTTTTGATTTTATCTATCAATATCGGCTGAAAAAATATGTTTTACAGATGATTTCAATCGGAAATTTTCTGTAGATTTCGAAAATGTTATCGAAAATATAAAAAAACTTGACCTTTTCACTGAAAATGGCAATTTATAATTGTTTTCACATTTTTTTCATGATTTTTTTTTGACATGCTAGTACACCTATTTTTCATCCGTAACACATAGAAATTGTTGTTCGAGAGTTGAACTTTCATAAAAAAAATTTTTCGTTCTGGGTTAAACATGTTTATGAACTGTATAATAGCAATTAAAGTAATTATCGATTTTAAGCCTGACGTTACTCAGCATGACGTTACACCCACCGATTTTTTTATGAAAAACTAATGTCATTTTTGGATTCCTCATCCAAAAAATAAGCTTAAATACAAAATACGCCGTTTAGGTTTAAAAACGTTCAATGGCGTGCTATTCATTGTACATCTAGTCTCATTTGACGTAAAATTTCATTGGCTGTAATTTTTGTTTCTGAAAGCTTTTGATACAATGAATCCTCTTCTTGTAATTTTGAAAAGAAGGTAGAAAAGTGAGGGTTTTTGATGTATTTCAGCAAAAATCATTCAAGGGTTCATTTGTGAACCGTCATATGGGGTATATTCGTAATCAGCGTGTCATTTCCTGTAAGAATACAAGGTTTCAGAATTTTGTCCACCTAGATTGGAGATTCGCCCCACTGTGCGCCGCCGCACGAGCAGTTCGGGCTGTCCTATTTCTTGAAACTGATTATTTAATGAGTAGAGTTTTTTATACTTCATGCCCGGGCTTTAACTGAGGTCATGAGCGCTCGTTAGTCGCTCTGGTGGACCCGACCCTACAATGTGAGTCTAGGTTATTTAGTAGGGTGACGGTCTTTAAAATGAGTACCTGACGTCGCACAGGCTCAGGACTGTCGCTTAACGCCCCATCCGGACGGCGTGCCCAACGTATCTTTTTTTCAACTCTCAGATAAAAAACTTAAGGGTCCCGGACGGGTTTCGAACCCGCGATCCTGAGCTCAGTAGGCAAGCAGGCTACCTCTGAGCTACTGACTCTGTCGAGAAAACCATACACCCTATTTAGAGACACGCAGCACAATAAAAAGAGTCGTTGCTAAAAATGTATATGTATGAAAAATGTATCACTGGCAATTATGTAAAAATTTACTAATTATAAAACTTCATGAACGGTGTTTGTTAATATTTCTGTATCTTGAAACAAACAGAGTCAGTAGTCAAAATGGCCAAATTCGAGATAGACCCCATCCATCAACGTCACCCTTCCCTTCTCAATGCCTGTTTTAACTCGAATAATAAAATACGTGGTGTGGCCATAACAGGACATTCTTATACCAACCACCTTTGAACACTCGTATTGGTCATATCTTAAATTTGAGGAGACATTTTTGATAGGGACCAATTTTTTGAGACGACTAACCCTTTTCGCGTAAATCGACGTCTAAAAAAAATGTGTTTCAAAACGACATTTTAGGTTGGTTTTCGGCATGTTTCTCGCCTAACAGGCAACCTGAGAAAACTTATATTGGATATAAAATGTGCCTCTACAACTTTTATTTGAAGAGATTTTTGATTAGAATTTAAATTTAGGCGGTATCCTTTAAAATGTACGTAGTTGCAGAAGTGGTCTCACATTTTTTTCAAACAGATGCGCCGCCAGACGTCGCAAACATTGTCAAAACGTATTCAACATTGAAATGTGAAAATCCATTGAAAACTCTATCTCGGATTTTCGTATGTTTACAATAGTTCCTTAGTATAACAAAAAATATTTTTAAAGAATGGAAACTGATTTCATATACTCATGGATACCTTGAGCAAATAAATATTTCAATTTGAAACGATAAAAAAAAAAAAAGACGTGAAAAAACTAATTTTTGCTAGCAACGGTCAGAAATTGACCATTACTGACAATGAGTCAAGGTTGGCCCAGTCCTGGGATCTGTTCCATCAGCAATCGTTGGCAACTAATGGCACAAGTTCCACCTAATCATTTCGACCACATTTGATCTAATAGTGATTGACAGCTCAGTCAATCTGTCCACAAAAGCCCATTCATACATCGTTTAACAACTATTGAGCCAGTCCTCGCATAAAGCCGGCTCTACAAGATGCGTCGAACCTTGACATAGACGTTTGAGTCAAATGATTCGCCAGTTGTTTGAAACAAGTGTTTCTGCTACACGGTGTGGTGAATGTTTAATCCGATTATTGAACTGAAACGTTTGATCCAACGTTTGAGTAGGTTAGTTGATGTCGGAGAAAGAAGTTGTAGTTGTAAAATATAATAATAATAATTATAAATGTACTAGCATTCAGAGTTGTTTGATTTAAATCATATTCAAGAAATAAGGGGAAGAGAGAATGTTTGTTTACGTTTTTTTAAAAGGCGTCCCTCTTCTTACCGCGAATAGTAACAAGTATTAAACAAACGAAGTCATAAAAAGTTAAAACCCATTGATTTTACATTTAAATCAAAAAAATCCGATTTACATCAAATAATATTTGAATTAAATCGGATTAAAAAAAAAAAATCATGATTTTTTACAACTCTGCAGTAGCATTAAACCTAAAGAACAAAGTAAAATATAAAATGATTAATTACCTGATTCGTGTAGCGGTGCGTCCACCCAAACGAATGGCTTGCTTCGAACGTTCCAAGACTTTCTTTGACTCGGGTATAAAAGACCGACAACCGCCGGAACATCGTCCAACATGAATGTTCGACGCTTGACATTGGAAGATCGTAGGTTCGAAGTCCTGCCACACGATGCTACAAACCATCAAGCGTCGCACATAGGTTGATTTAAAGGATTTAGGCGGCCAAAAGTCAAATTTTAAAAGTGACGTTAAAAATACCAAAATAATCCCATAGCCAAAGGAATGTCTAAGTAACAATAATTTACCATCCACACTCGCGAATCTTTTACCGTGCATGCGCGCAAGGTAGTTAAACCTGTTCTCCCACTGCTTACATATCATTGTTATCAACGCTCTCAGTGTTAACATTTGATCCTAGAGAAATTTTGTGTTTTCCCTCTAATCTTTTGAAGTGATTGTGATGGATTCGAATAATTCAGGAAAAAATCAATATTTCTTGATATGTTTAAAGGATTTTTAACGTTGTTTTATATTATTTGTAGAACTATAAAAAAAAGGTTGTTTTGTAATGGAATTTTTACTTAATTTTCATGTTTATTAGACATTTTGTTATATTATCGCCTCCTCTCGGGTAATGCTTGTTATTGTATTGCATACTTTATATATTAGGCTAATTATTGACCTACAATTTGAGTGCGGATAGCTGCAGATAACCAAATTATAGATTTTTTATGGAAGACATCACAAAATTAAATAAAATCAACTTTCGTTTCGTAGGTGCGATTTTCTTGGTTTTAGGAACACCTGGTACTTCGGGTACAAAAGTAGTGAGCCGTAAATATCTTTACGATCAAATGCAACAGCAAGATTTGCCTAATTTGGATGAAAAAATGAAATATCTGGAAAATCACCTGTTGTCCTGTTATGGTGACACACCAGATAATCTAAGCAGTTTAGAACACTTCTTTTGTACCACTTCGAATAATTTGTGGCAAAGAAGGCAAACAAATAATTTGACCAATACGATTTAGGTTTGTCAAAGAATCCACTGATGTAACAAATGAGTTACGTTGAAGAATCTGCCAAGAAGTTAACACCTACTGAAGTAATTTTGCATTGGAGTAAATTCATGTTTAAACATGTCTTTAAGATGACGATGATCGATGGCAAGGTGTGTAACGCTGCAACCGATACAAAATCTACAAGTCGGTGTTATATATGCGGAGCAACAGTCTGACCCAAAAGTTAAATACAAGTTCAACGGCTATTGAATTTGGACGGACTATCGGTACTACACGCCAGGATTCGAAGCGTTTTGCATCTGGCGTACACATTGCCAGTAAAAAAGTCTAGAGGAGAGAACTGACTAAGAAAAGAAGTTCGAAGTGCTTATGAAAAAATATATTATTTTTTATACATATAATTTTTTTTTTCAAGATTCTGTCTTTTATTTCTAATTTTTTTCACTTTTTAGCGGGGAAAATATGCTAATTTTACAAAGGGCAATACTTTACAAAATATACTGTAAAATAATTTTGACCGCCTAAATCCTTTAAATCAACCTATGTGCGTCGTTAGGTGTTCGTAGCATCTTGTTGAGCCGGCTTAATATTGCTCCTAGTCAACCAAAGATTTTTTGAATGAAAGACAGCTTATTCAATACTGGTAGACAACTGTCGAGTTCAACACTGGCCCGAGAGGCTTCAATAGTGATACTGGGTCGGTAGTGGCCCGATGATTGGCCCATGGTAGCTTTCCATTCTTCGGCCAACTCTACGGTCGCCCAATATGCTGGGACAAGAGTGTTACCCACTGAGTCGGTATTGGCCCACGGTTGCTTTCCATTCATCGGCCAACCGTTAGCCGAAAACTTGACAAGCCGATTCTGCTGACAGCTGGTTAGGTCGACGGTGCCGCCTCCTGGGAAACCTGGCCCCTATATTAATTTCAAGTTTTTTGCAATGTAATACCACACATGTATGAGCATTTTGCATTAACGTCTCGAATGAATAAAACAAGCTTATTTTTTGAAATATTGTCTATTCCACTAAAGATACAATTTCTAAGTTGAGGAACGCGGACATATTGTGGAATTTGTAATAAATGAATAAAACAAGCTTATTTTTTGAAATATTGTCTATTCCACTAAAGATCTTTAGTGGAATAGACCATATTTCAAAAAATAAGCTTGTTTTATTCATTTATTACAAATTCCACAATATGTCCGCGTTCCTCAACTTAGAAATTGTTAACGTCTCGATGCACCAATTTCGGTGGTAAACTTTTCATCCCCCTTCTCCATTACTAGGGTTTTTGAGTTCAGTCCTCTTCTCTCATCCCCCTTCTTCATCCACGTTTTTTTTTTTTTTTTTTTTTTTTTAATCATAATTTGGCTACAGTAAAACCGACCTGTGAATAATAGGAAACGAAAATTACATGGTGGCCGTGCGGTCTAGAGCTTAGGGCTTTGGTCGCATGGTCTCACCATGGTTTGCGCGTTCGAATCCCGTCGGGGAGTGAGTTTTATTTCGTAGATAGAACTCCCTCCCGGGGTCATGGAAGTCATAAATAACTACTAGATAACAGTGACATGAAAAAAAAAAAAAAAAAAAACTCCAACACAACATTATTTTATTTTCGTTAACAATTAGATAAAATAATACAAACTTTTTTTGCAAATAACTTTTTTTTTTTTACAAATATCTCACATGGATACATAAATATCAAAAATATGTACATAAATCTGTGTTTCTAATATATAATATATAATATCTATAGTTGAAGTGCAAGACGCACCAAGAAAAATAAGAAAAAAATATTTTATCAAACTAATATTTAATATTATTATTTATCATCATCAATACAGGTGAGCTGGAATGGAAGCTCATTGAAAAGAACCTCAGTATTTAAAATAGATTTTTTCTTATTTATATATATTTTCTGAATATTTTTAAAAATACATACATATATAGTCTATATTACTAAAGATTATTTCTAACCTTTTCTACTTAAAAAAAAAATACACACTGAGATCATAACCTAATAATAAGATCACAGTAAAACATTAGTAATAAAATTAGCCATAAGAATAAAGGCCCACTATAAAATAATAATGTATCCATTAAAATAGAGAAGTTAAAATAGAGATAACACGAGATCTTCATTGTTTGGCCAAGATAACTAATAACTAATAGGCCCTCTATAGTATGGGCCAGGCAGTGGCCCAATCCTGCTGGGCTATTGTGTAAAGAGGGGTTGGCTTGTGTTGGTCATGTTGGGCCAGGGTGTTGGCTTGTGTTGGTGAACGTTGGCGTTCGGAGCGGTTTTTCACACATCAAAGGAGGCCAACATGCGTGAACCAAGTGCGCAGTAGATAACTGACGCATCCACACACTTGTCCAACATTGGTTGTTTGTTGCTTGTCAGTAGTGTTTTGTATATTCCTATTATCCTGTTAAATACTATAATATTTTATTTTATATTATTTAATATGTAAATAACAATTATATGTCCTAGCTAAACACAAAGATGCAGTAGCGATTTTCTCGATATCCATCACGGAAATAGGGTTCAAGCAAATGAGTGCTGGTCCAAGGTTTGGCCATGATACTGGGCCAATGACTTCATATCCTTATTGGGGGGCAGAAGGAGCTTTGGAGTCCTTCATAATCTTGCCGGGGGCAGGAGCAGTCTTGGAGACCTTCTTCATATCTTTATTGGGCGGCAGAAGCAGTTTTGGAGTCCTTCATAATCTTGCCGGGGGCAGAAGCAGTCTTGGAGACCTTCTTCATATCTTTATTGGGGGGCAGAAGCAGTTTTGGAGTCCTTCATAATCTTGCCGGGGGCAGGAGCAGTCTTGGAGACCTTCTTCATATCCTTATTGAGGGGCAGAAGCAGTTTTGAAGTCCTTCTTCATAATCTTGCCGGGGGCAGAAGCAGTCTTGGAGACCTTCTTCATATCTTTATTGGGGGGCAGAAGCAGTTTTGGAGTCCTTCATAATCTTGCCGGGGGCAGGAGCAGTCTTGGAGACCTTCTTCATATCTTTATTGGGGGGCAGAAGCAGTTTTGGAGTCCTTCATAATCTTGCCGGGGGCAGAAGCAGTCTTGGAGACCTTCTTCATATCTTTATTGGGGGGCAGAAGCAGTTTTGGAGTCCTTCATAATCTTGCCGGGGGCAGGAGCAGTCTTGGAGACCTTCTTCATATCTTTATTGGGGGGCAGAAGCAGTTTTGGAGTCCTTCATAATCTTGCCGGGGGCAGAAGCAGTCTTGGAGACCTTCTTCATATCTTTATTGGGGGGCAGAAGCAGTTTTGGAGTCCTTCATAATCTTGCCGGGGGCAGGAGCAGTCTTGGAGACCTTCTTCATATCTTTATTGGGGGGCAGAAGCAGTTTTGGAGTCCTTCATAATCTTGCCGGGGGCAGAAGCAGTCTTGGAGACCTTCTTCATATCTTTATTGGGGGGCAGAAGCAGTTTTGGAGTCCTTCATAATCTTGCCGGGGGCAGGAGCAGTCTTGGAGACCTTCTTCATATCCTTATTGAGGGGCAGAAGCAGTTTTGAAGTCCTTCTTCATAATCTTGCCGGGGGCAGAAGCAGTCTTGGAGACCTTCTTCATATCTTTATTGGGGGGCAGAAGCAGTTTTGGAGTCCTTCATAATCTTGCCGGGGGCAGGAGCAGTCTTGGAGACCTTCTTCATATCCTTATTGAGGGGCAGAAGCAGTTTTGAAGTCCTTCTTTATAATCTTGCCGGGGGCAGAAGCAGTCTTGGAGACCTTCTTCATATCTTTATTGGGGGCAGAAGCAGTTTTGGAGTCCTTCATAATCTTGCCGGGGGCAGGAGCAGTCTTGGAGACCTTCTTCATATCCTTATTGAGGGGCAGAAGCAGTTTTGAAGTCCTTCTTCATAATCTTGCCGGGGGCAGAAGCAGTCTTGGAGACCTTCTTCATATCTTTATTGGGGGCAGAAGCAGTTTTGGAGTCCTTTCTCATAACCTTACCGAGTGCTGGAGCAGTCCTGGAGTCCTTCATAATGTTACTTGAAATGAACTTCCGCTTTCCAAGGTATTCTAAACAGACAAAATATAATACTTTACATTTTTGCACAGATAAGGTGAAACACAACAAATATTGAAAAATAAAATAAACTTCCTTTAAAAAATTGTAAATCGCCTTCAAAAATTATAAGGCTGAAAAGTACAAAATAATACTGAGAACCAGGGGTCGAAAATATAAGTTTACTTTTATTTTTAAAAAGTTTGGGTTGAACTCATACTTTTATTTTAACCTTACATGAAGTTTTTAATGAACTCGAACTTTCTCATTGAGAAAAAGTTTTGAAAATGTTATTTTACAACTTTTATCCAAACAACTTTTACCATAAAAGTTCAATACAAACCTTTATTCTAAAATGTATTCATAAAAAGTTTTTAGGCAAAAAAAAAAATTCAGCAACGCAAAAACTTATTGTTATAGACTACATATGTATAATGTTTTCAACATAACATCAGTCTAGACCTATTTCCTCATAACACACAAACTGGATTACACTAAACCAGGTTCACTTATGGATCTGTCCCCTCCCCTATACATTTTTCTTAATTTTTACTTTAAAACTATTTTAATATCAATATTAATCTAAACTAATATATAAAAAGAGAATATTTATCTATACTAATATATAAAAAGAGAAGGTTTGATTGTGTATTTGAGGGCTCAAAGCCGTTCCTGCATCATTTATTACCTAAACCGTTGAAAGAGCTATCAAAAATATGTATGGAGGATTGTTGGCAATAAAAAGTTCAATAAAAAAAGTCCGCGATAGCATATACCTATCTATACCAGATAGGCTTCAATAAGAGTTTTTTTCTCTATATATAAATATGTAGTTTTGTCTGACCGTGTGTTTGTAACAAGTTGACGCAAAAACTACTGAACCGATTTTGATTAAATGTCATATGTAGCATCCCTTACAAGGTCGATTGAATCATATCGCTATGTGGCGTCCCAGGGTAGAAGGGGGCCCAAAATACAAAATGAATACAATCTACGAATTTTGTGGAGGGGGGGGGGGGGGGGGGGGGGGGACCGAAGCATAAAAAAGCTCATTAACGGTTCACTTTTCGAGGTTAATGTATAAAAATGTAGCAAATCAAATTTCCAACGTTAAATCATATGTACATTTGACGTATGAATCGTTTGAATTGAACATTGAGTAGAACGGTCTAAAGCTGGACTTACACGATCGGTTTTTCCGTCAGTTTGGCACGACGGTTTGACACGTCGTTCAAAACTGATGGAAGACACGATCGTGTGAGGGTGAAAACAGTCGGTTTGGACGGCGTTCCAAAAAATCTGTCGAGGACAGAAAAAATAAACCGTCATGTTGGAATGATAGGCCAAACGGACCGTCTGAATGCGGTACATTTTTCCTTTAAATTTCTAGTTAAAAGAAGATGAAGCATCAAGAATGTTAATTTTAAGAATGTTTGGTAATATTTACGCATGGAAAATAGCCTATCGAGTTTGCACAGCTGCGGACAATATTATTAATTACTAGGGGTAATACCCGGCGTTGCCCGGGGAACTTTGACTTTTCTCCCAATATCTCCAATAAGGCTATTCACTTCCTCGACATTACATTCATGATGTTATAATTTTCAATTATTCATACGGAATAAGGCTTATAGTCCTTCAACTGTAGTAACGCTAGCTTTGGAGCTAAAACTAATTTATTCAAAAAGATTTCTCATTAATCGTTGTAATGGTTTTCGAGTTACAAAGATTGCGTGAGTGGATGCTGGGATGGACCAGGGGTTGATTAAAAAATAGACCTTAACCTTCCGGTAGATAAAACTTATCTATTCAAAAAGATTCCTCATTAATCATTGCAGTGGTTTTTGAGTTACAAAGATTGCGTGGGTGGATGCTGGGATGGACCAGATATTGAGGTACTAATACGCCTATAACCTTCCACAGACAATGACGAACAAATTTTTAAAAAAATTAATCAAATCCATCAAGCCGTTCGTGAGTTATAGCGGTACAACGCACAGACATTTTCAGCTTTATATATATGATTTATTATTAGCTACATCCTTCGTTACAAAGGTTTTCAAAACCAAAAACCTATAAACACGATTCACTGAAAACTAGACGTTTTCAGAACGCTTATCGCTTCTTAAGAACTGGACGTTTCCACGGACATCAAGAAGCCCTTCTCTTTCCAGCTTGCAAACCAGCTACTTCAGTCCTGTTCCCACCTCGCAAGGAAAGTAGTTTTAAAAATTTAACATGAGTAGCTCTGGGAATTCGTTCCTTTTAGAATTCATTCAAATTTACCGAAGCCATCCGTGTCTTTGGAAGGTAAAGTCCAGCGATTATTCTGATCGTATAAAACGTAATAATGCATACAAAGTGCTTTGGTGTGGGGAAGATTTGATCTTTTTAATAGCCACTCCTTTGCCCACTTGGATCTTTTCCTTTTGCTATTTTCTATTACCAAAACTGTCGCTAACGCAACCGAAGGCTCCATAGTTACTAGTCTAGACACGATCGTGTAGGGGGCATCGTCGGTTCGTGCAAAACCGACGTTTTCCCCCCCACTATTTTTCGTCCATCCACCCGATGGTTTGGACCGATGAAAAAACTGATAGTGTAAGTCCACTTTTAAGTTTCCACTTCAAATTGACCTTGGACCTACGCTACTGCTTCCTAGTGAAAGGAATGTTAACATCCTTGAGAGGATCCTTTTTGTATAGAAACATTTAATGCCCATTGTTGGAGTAGGAAATACTAATAAAAATAAAATGGGGCGCTACAAAAATAGCGTATTGTGTCAAGAACTGGTTTTTTTTTTTGACTGGCAATAAAAAGTCGAAAATAGTACCGTTGAGACCAATCCGGTTATAGGGAGGGCTGTGGGAACCTGACATGGAGAACTGGGCTTGACAGAGCCACATCAGGGCTAACCTATGGCAACCCCCCAAGAATCAACATCTAACCACTTAAAACCATGGAAAACGTTAAAATATGGCACCAATTACTCCTAATAATAAAAACCAGGTGTGGTCTCGGGA
Source organism: Aradus depressus (assembly GCA_963662175.1). Lineage (NCBI taxonomy): Eukaryota > Metazoa > Arthropoda > Insecta > Hemiptera > Aradidae > Aradus > Aradus depressus. The sequence continues at coordinate 26,527,537 of OY759218.1, read as the reverse complement.
CCCCTGGCACAAGTTATGCTTCTAAAGAGAAAGAAAAAATTATCAGCTAATAGAAGCGTAGCGTCTTGACATCAGCTCGGTTGACGGAGATCTCGCAATTTTTTCTTCGTTGACCCCCAGCGCCCAGGCGCCCCATAAGAAGCATAGCTTCAATAATAATATTTATTTCCGTTAAACCATAACATGGTAACTGTATACGTCAAAATGTACATCAAAAAAGCTTATGAATTGTATGCATCAACAGATATTAAATCTTAGAATGCAGACACATATTAAATGAATAACAATAATTTTAAAAAGAAGATAATGGAAGATAAATGAATATCAAATTCCTAATACAATAGGTGGTAATAATATTTTAAAATATAAATATTTTATATTTATATACGTGAATATTCTTTTAGGACGTTATATTTCGTTGTGATCACGGGCCCCCTTCCTCAAGTCCCAAAGAGCAAATATATAGATATATTTTTTTCTTCGCCTTTTTATATCTATATTTCGCTATTTAAATTAACAAATAAATTTCATCAAAATAAAAAAATTATGATTTTAATAAAAGTATTGAATTGTTCCGTTTCCAGTTAAATTTTCATACTGGTTAAACACCTCACCAGAGGGCATGGCAGCGGATATCACCAACTAAAGAGTTCAGATTACGAAAAAAAATGTGAATGCAAAACAAATTTTTTGTAAAAAATAATAAAAAAAAAAAGTCGTCAGTGAATCACCGGATATGTACTTCCCCAGCAAGAATTAATCTATTATGTTTTCGCTCTTCCTCCAAAGCCAATCGACCGTTTGAGTTAAAACTCAATATTTGATTAACATAGTGGGTGAAGTGATTAAAACGAAGTGACTACGTAGTAGACACTACGGTGTAGTGATAGCTTTAAGTCAAATTCATGTGATGAAACAAACGCTAACACTTCATAGTTACATCTACCCCAAGTGGAGTGGTAGCAGGAAAAATCGGAGATACAACTATGGGTAGATATAACTTGGATGTAGCAGTAACTACCTTTCATATTGGAATGTGTTGGCCCCGTGGCTTCTGGCCACGTTTTGTTAAACCACAGTCAGTCATTCACGTCTTATCGTCGTTTCTATAGCGTTAGTCTGTTAAACATATCGTCCTGGAATCCTGGGTCAGCAGTATAACACAAAAATATTCCCATTCGTTGTCTTGGAGACATTGCTTTTCTTCGAGTTTCTTCACTAGGTACAGAGGCCCTTAGTTTATTTTATCTGGGAGGTAAAATAAACTTAAGCACGCCGTCCTTCGGATGGGACGTTAAGCGATGGTCCCGAGCCTGTACGATGTCAGGTACTCGTTAAAGACCCCTACCCTAGGTGAATAAAAATTTAGGGTAGGCAAAATTTAGGACTCCCACAGTAGAGTCGGGCTCATGTCCACCAGAGTGACGAAAGAGCGCTTTGGTAGTAGGCGATATGACCTCGTTGTTAAAGCCCGGGCATGAGTCATAAACCCTAACTCTAACCCCCCCCCCCCCCCCCCCTCTTCACTAGGTGGCCGAAATTACGATTTTAAAAAATCTATATTAACATTCTCGAAACGCAGCAGCTCCTTGCACTTACTCAAAACTCTTCATTCACCGTAGGCCCTTCTCTCAATACATTACAATCATAACATCGCCATCGCGAAATAGACTAACAACTGACATGGAGTGTGCGCCTCCATGCACTTCAACATTTTGGAGTTATAACTAAAGATAATTAGAGACACTTCTCTTTTTATCACATCTAAAGTGAAGTTATAACTACATGTCCGGAAAAACCGAACTATGGGGGTAGTTGTAGCTACCTTTTTAATCACACTAAACGAAGTTACAACTCCGAAATACCGGAGTGGTAGCATCAACTACGTTTTAATCACTTCACCCAGTGGCTTCCAAATGCTCATACTAAATTTTGAGTCGATACATTCATTACATCGGAAGTTATTTAGGTTTTTGAATTGAGCCCCTCCCCTCAACCCCCTTTTCTTTAGGTCGATATTGCTGAAATTTGACTTGACAGGTTATGTTCTCATTGGGTTTTCAAATATGAAATTTATATTGATAAATTCATCACATCGACAGTTATTAGGGCTTATGAATCCCCCCCCCCCCCCCCCCCCCCCTTCTGCCAATCCCGCTAAAAAACTGTCGTCCTTATGGGGTTTTTTCACATAGGAAATTTTGTGTCGATAAACCTCCTAATCCCTTTTTTTCTCTTTGGCTGAAAATCAATAGATGTCGCTACTCAACCACGAAATCAATGGGGTAGGCAGAAACTTTAATTCAGAAAATTATAATTATTATATGTGTATCATCATATATATAAAGCTGAAAATGTCTGTGCGTTGTACCGCTATAACTCACGAACGGCTTGATGGATTTGATTAATTTTGTTTAAAATTTGTTCGTCATCGTCTGTGGAAGGTTATAGGCGTATTAGTACCTCAATATCTGGTCCATCCCAGCATCCACCCACGCAATCTTTGTAACTCAAAAACCACTGCAATGATTAATGAGGAATCTTTTTGAATAGATAAGTTTTATCTACCGGAAGGTTAAGGTCTATTTTTTAATCAACCCCTGGTCCATCCCAGCATCCACTCACGCAATCTTTGTAACTCGAAAACCATTGCAACGATTAATGAGAAATCTTTTTGAATAAATTAGTTTTAGCTCCAGGATGGTTGAAGTCTATGTTTTAATCAACCTGGTGGTCACAAGCGTTCTCAAGTACGCACTGGCTAGGACGTCCACTGATGCTAAGTAATCACTAGCTGTGGTTTCCGCCGTTGAATGGCGCGTACTAGCCATGGTGCCCAGGGGTCCTAAAAACTTACTAGCTGGGATGTCTGCCGTTGAAGGACTATGAGCGTTATTCCGTATGAATAATTGAAAATTATAACATCATGAGTGTACTATTGAAGAATTGAAATGGATTCGAACGAGAGATATTAGGAGAAAAGTCAAAGTTCCCCGGGCAACGCCGGATATTACTGCTAGTTATATATAATACGTAATGTTCGCAATTCCTTACAATGACAGTTATTACAGTTTTGTGTCAAGTCCCTTTTCCCTTCCTTTTGACCGATTTGACTGAAAATCAATAGGTGTCTTTATGAGTTCTGGATACACATATAAAATTTTGTATCGATATATCGGTGGTTGTCGTGAAGAAGTCGATAAGTCCATTTACCTTAAAAACTAGTTAACAGTGCCTTCAATACTCAATTATTAATATCTACGTTGTGAAAAATTGGTTAAGTTGTGCTCCTACCTAAACGGAGTGATACTCAGATTGAATTTTCAGTTAACTACTATTTTTGGTTTAATTATAGTAACTCGTTATATCTTATTATTCCTTATACGAGAATATCCTGAAATTATTGTATGTCAAGTTTACAGGTTGTTCACGCGAAGTATTTTCTTTACCAAATAGGCAAGTTGATTTATCTTGTTATGTTCGAATTTATTCGCACTAGAAGAAACCGGTAAGAGGAGTTGACTGGAAGTTCTTTATTATTTTTATAAGGTAAGTGCACTTAACAGTTTCTTCCGGAATTCGTATTTGCATCGTAGTGTTATTTAAGAGACAAGTCAAGATAAGTCATAACAAGCTAAGTCATAATTATTTAACTAAAAACGACATAAACCAAACAAAACATGACACTGCACATTTAAAATTTTAACAACCTCTTTATGACACCGAAATGTATATATTTTGGCCCAAATGGTATCTTTAGGTTAATTACAGGATTTTGGAGAATGATCAAATCTTTACAGTGCTCTACTGAAAAGTGGACAATTTTGACTTATCGACTTCTTCACGACAGCCAGGGATATAGTGTAGCTGGGGAAGTAAAAAAAATTGTATGGAGCAGTTTTGGAAAATAAAAGGAACGTAGAACGTGGGAACCGAACAGACCAGACACACCTTGTAACGTATTTCTTTCTACACCTGCCTTCCCTTAAAGCCCTATCCAGTGCCCATATTCACTTCGGTGGGTCAAAAAAGTGAATAAAAATAAGAAAAAAAAATTCTAATAAAAAGTAATAAAAGAAACATAAGTAAAATTTATTTGAAAAGTGTGTTATTATTAGTTTTTCTTACGTTAAATGATAAAATAAACCGCTTAATAGGTAAATAAAAAGTTATATAATAAACATATTATTAAATTAGTAATAAAATTTATATTCTTTTGTATAATGACAATGAAAATAATCCAACAAAAATGTATATGCATGTTTCTGTCATTAAGAACGCACATACTTTAAATTGGGATGTAAACAATTTTTCTTACAATCAAAGTTTTACTTTAATATTATAAATTTTTTTTTTTCGAATTTTTCGCACAAATTATTAAATCGTTAGCTAAAGGCACATCTTTTACAACATTTTATATATAGTTCAAGACTGTATTTTATATATTTCCGCGAATTGAGCATTCGAATATGACAGGCTGCAAATGACACACCCACTAACCATACTGCACTTTTACTTTTGAAGGGTATAACAGGTAGCAGATTTTGATTTATGACTTTCCGCAGACAGAAACTCTATTTAAAAAATTAAAATTCAAACAGACTTTTTTTTCTTAAAAGAAAACAATTGTCTACGTTTTTTTTTTTTTTGTTTTAATTGTTATATTGTGTAAATTATTTACCACACTCCATTATCAGTTTTAATTAAATTCTCGGGCGCAACTATGAATCCCCGAATACGATGTGTACCGTTACCGATGTGGATGGAAAAACAGGTTCCTTAAAGGGTATTTAAAAATAAAAAAAAAGCTTACAATTTCCAACTCTAAATATAAAAGAACTTATTTGGTTTTTCCATGTTTAGGCTCAAATTGAATTTTTTTTTGTATTCACATTCTTAAGAATTTAAAAAAAGAATGAGTTTGTAAATTTATAATAAAAAAAAAAAAAAAAGTGAGCTAGGGCACTGTCTATCGTTAAAAACTCGGTATTTTTCCTATTTATTTAACAAACTTAAGGGTATTTTAGGACTCTGTTATTTCATTCATTAAAATTTTTAGTGAATCATAATTCCAAATTTTCTCATAATACCTACAACACTGGAATAAATCTAAGATCTTCACATACTTATACCTTTTCTTTATAAAACAATTGGACAACAGCACATTTCGTTCATAGCACCAACTGCATATAACAAATTGCCTGACGAAATTAAAAATGAAACCAAAGCCATAATTAAAATAAATATGATCAAAAAGTTTCTTCTTTTAAAAAATGGGAACGTTTTGGATATACCACACCACACCTAATTAACAAATAATTATAAAAAATAAAAAACCGAAGTATTGAATAATAATATAAAATGATGGCTTTCATAAATCAAATAATATCCATTATTCTCGTCTCTTGCTTTGTAAACATTCTAATTTTTTTCAGTTTTATTAAAATTATTTTATTTTACCTCATTTTTATATGACAAAATGTATAAAAAGAAAAACTTCATTTGGTTATCTTATACTTTATATTTGTTCTTACTCCATATCTCTAAATTATTTTTAATTTAATTTGGATGTTTCTTTTAGTCACTGCTTTGACCGCTTAATTTTGAATCTATGCACCCTATGAACAGAAAATGCCCACACCCAGAACATCTTCGTGGGCCATTCTGTCTTTTTATTGCAATGATTAAAAATTATATTCATATATAATATATTTTCTTTTGTAAATACTATTGTAATTAATATGAACAGATATGTAAAAAAAAAATCGATATGGACTAGGTTAATATTATATTAATGATCACAAAATGTTGTTTCCCAAATGTTTACCACTCAAATCACTATTAACTTTTGAATATGGTTTTTTATAACAACCTATCTACTGAATACGTTAGTATATTATGATATTGTAAGCCCTATATATCGACTGGCTTCATACTTCCTTCACTATGGGAATAATTATGATTTTAAGAACCGATAGAAACACAAATTGGATTTTCGCAAGGATCAGGGCCTCAAAAGTTAAGAAACAGGAATATTTTTACCATAACTGTACTTGTATTTATTTGGTCTCTTAAAATGAGGATTCCTTCTCCGCTGAAATGATAAACATACTATCAGTTTGATAATAACAAACAACGTACTAGTTGTGAGTTCCAAATGGAATTATTCTTGTCATAAATAAAATACATTTTTCTTATATTGGTTTAAAATATATATTTGTTTTTTTGTTTAAACTGTTCTGACTTTTTTTGTTATCTTAATTATTAAAAGAAACTGCAAATGTTGTCAAAATGTTTTCCTGTCTCGTTATTTTTGGTCAAACAACGCCAGGATCATTCCTTATCGGCTACATGTGACTAAACTTAATTGTCAAAAATATAATAGAATGGTTAATAAAAATAAGTGCACTGTCATTAAGTGAAAATTCTGTGTTTTTTAAAGAGCTTTAAAAAGTGAAATAAGATTTGAATTTTTGAAGCATTCACTAATAGCTACCAAGTGAGTTGACTAGATATGTATGTTGTTTTCCTGAAACCTAAAACCCAAATATATCTCTTTCTAAATTCCTTAGCTTTTGAAACGACTACATCAGTATTATCTCCTTATTTCAAAAGCAGTATATTGACATTTTCTTAAATATCCGAAAAACTACAGCTTTCTTAAACTGTTTCTGCAATTTAGAGGTCTGACAGAACAACGCGCAAGATTCCAACAAAACCGGTATAAATCAGCATCTCTTATGCATTTAATGGTGTGCTCAAGGTTACGCAATGAAGACTCGCTTAGACATGACTACATTTTGTGAACTCCACAATACAACAGATCTTTTAATAATAGGAACATATATAGGTCAATAAAACATAAAAAAGAAGTTATTGGGTACTGACCAGTTATTTCCATCTGCTGTCCTATAATATTGTGGGAGAGAGGCTGAAGGATCTTGTTGGACGGACCACAGATTTTCTCCCATTCCCACACTCCGTTTGGGTCTTCCAGCGGTATGCCCTTTTCGAAGTCAAAATTCCATTTGTCGCTTTGGAGTTTCGAGGTACGGGCCAACTCTCGATCCAGGAATTCCCGTAAGGTCCCTGCGTTCCCCCCAAAGAGGTTCCGGCGAACCCTGGCTAGGGCAATGGGGTCTGCTGGGGTCCTCTCAGCTCGACGTCGACCGGCTAGCCCGAGCTCGATTGGATGCATTCTGTTATATACGCGAACTAACTATAGTTACTCACTAAGGACAACTAGCTCTCCTGACCCTGACGGACGATATATATATATATACTCCCCCCCTCCACTCCAAACCTTTCCCCCACTCTGATATTTCTTCTGCTCAGAAGGTTTATTATAACAGCGTTATTTTTATTTTCTAATACAATAATGATCTGATATTTATATATTATCAAATTGATCAATTGTTTTTATCAAATTAATTTATTACAGTTTTCATTTTTTTAAGCTGTACAAAAAACTACTTTTAAGTTGAAATAAATTGAAGTATTATCGATTAATAAACATTTCAGCAAATATCAGTTTGCTGTCATGTCCGTAAATTACTTTTAAATAACAGATGCAACGTACATTTACTTTCTGTTTAAGATAGCATATTGTATTTTAGTTTAAACATTTTATTTTATTTAAACCTTTTGTTAGCCCATGACGTAGGTTTTGTTTAGTTATATAGTTAATTTTTGTAAAAGTTTTTATAATATTAAAGAAATAATAAAAAAACTATTAATAACCAATATTAATAACGAATAAGAGGAGAAATGAATGGAATAATATTTATGTTATTGACTTTCCGCTTACTCTCCTGTATTATTATTATTATTTTTTTTTTATTACGCGTTTTGCATTGTGTTATAATAATTATATAATGATATAGGTATGTACTATATTTTATTGAATTGGAGTACATAGATGATATTTGAAGGTTCGCACTATTTTATGAAATGATATCTTTGATGGGCGGGAAAAAGAGCACATTTTTGGCCAAAACAGTATTATTACATTTTTCACAATGAGAAGTCAATCTCTAGAAGTGGTGAGAAGAGGACAAGCCGGTAATGTCTCTCACGTAGTGTAGACCTAATTTTTTGGCAGTTAAAAAAAAATGTGTCCAGTGCCAAAAGACATTTTCTGTTCTCCTGAAAAATTGACTTTTTTGACTTGTACTGTTATTGCCTCCCACCAAAGATATATTCTTCTACAACCATTAAAATATATAAAGCTATGAAATGAGTTTACTTCAAAAGTTAGGAATTGAAGAGGACAATAGAATTATATTTCGTTTAAATTGTGTGTGTCAATTACCAAGTAACAAAAAATATAATATACAGTAAAAGTTCCTTATTCACGGTTTCCTTATTCGCGGGTGAAAAAATTGCAACCCAGTTCCTGTATTGGGACTAAAAATTTCTTTATTCGAGGATGCAATCGGTAAACAGAAAGGGATTCGGTGTCGTTTATTAACGTATCGGCATCCTTTGAGTACTGCTGGTACGTGCCGAGGCAGACACATTGACACCATGCTGGAAAAAACTGTGGCCTGTTTTGACTGTCGGAAATGATGAAGAATCCGCGCGAATTCAAACTTTAACTGACAATGTTGTTCAAGTTACAAATGAGATGGCTTCGAACAGATAGAATCAAGTGACATTCAGGAGTTACTTGATTCGCAGGATGACTTGATCGAAACAGACTTCGAGGAAATAACTCCACATTCCACTGAAGAAGAGCCTTCAACGAGCACTGAAAAGGTGACCTTTAACTTGAAAAATCTGAGTGAAGGTTTACGTATGGCAAATGAACTTTGTGATTTCTTCATGAAAATTGATCCATATATGAAAAGGAGCCTTATTTTTAAAAGGCAAATTATTAATGCTACAGCTCAATATCAATCTGAATTTAAAGACCTTTTAAAAGCGGCAAAACAAGAAAAAATTACTAAATTCTTTAAACCCTTGCCTAAAGCTGACAATAACGATTGATTTTAATTGCAAATTTCTCAATAAATTGATTTTATTTTGATACATATTGGTTTTATTTTGGAACCTTGGAACGTATCCCCTATGATTCCATACTAATTACCATTCCATATCCACGGTTTCTGTATTCGCGGCATATTTACGGAACATATACCCCGCGAATAAAGAGCTTTTACTGTATTAGTATATATGTATATGTTACTGTTAATTTGATAAATTTGGTTATTATACATAATAACTGGTTATTATGTATAATAACTACCGTTCTTGGTTAATATGACAAATTATTCACAGTTTCTTAATATTTATCATATTAACCAGTTATTATACATAATATAAAACTCACCTTGTTAATATGATACATTTTTTACTTTTGTCACAAATTAGTCATATTAACTGGCTATTATGCATAATAGCTGAAAACCTGTGGCTTTACACGGGTAAAGTATATGTTAAAGCTAGAACCTGTACTACTTCAAATATAGGAACGACGGGAGGGGCAGATATATCGTCCCGCCGGCGGAATGCCGGCAAATACGCCCCCAAATTTTGTAATATTTCGATTTATGTTTGTTCTAGGAATTTATGTACCCCCATTTATGATTCCAAATAATCTACATTCACGTTTATTCTCCCAGAATTAAAGAAAATTTCATTCCAGAATATTGAATGTAGCATACTAGCCACAGGTTTTCAGCTATAATGCATAATAACCAAGAACGGTAGTTATTATACATAATAACCAGTTATTATGTATAATAACCAAATTTATCAAATTAACAGTAACATATATATATTATAGTATAATATAAAAATCTTATTTCATTTTCGCCTACATATGTGCCAGAAGTTGGGAGGCCTTTTACCTTTGGTGGGTATTTGATGTGTACCTAATTAATAAAATATATAATATATATTTTTTTAATTAGGTACATCAGTATAATCTATGATTCAGAAGGGAAAGGGAAATCAGAGGAGGGGGCTTGACTTCAAACCTTTAATAACTGCCAATGTAATATAGAATCGACTCTCGTTTAGTCGAACTTCAAGGGACTGGGCAAAATTGTTCGTCTATCTACAATTCGACTTACAAAAGTTCGACTTATCAAATTAAAAAAGGAACATAAGGAAGAGTAATATGTAATATACGTACTGTAAAGTAAAGAAAAAATTGTATTAAGAATATATATAAATGTACATTAATACATACAAATGTAAATCATTTTTCAATGCCTTTGAAATAGTCACCAATTTTTTTTTAAATATATTTTTCATTTAGTTGAAAAGATCTTGGTCACTTCATTTAGGTTGGTAAAAAGCTGTTGTCACAGGTTTCCAAAAAGACCCAAACAATGTGGCGGTTGTTTTTCGGTCACTTCTGCCTCATCTTCATCGTCACTTCCGTCAGTGGGTTCTACTTGCAGCTGCACTTCCGCCAAAACACTCTCCTCAGAAGGAGGTTCACATTGAGGCGCAACGATTGAATAACAATGGTACAGTAGGTAAAATGAAGTGAAAATAAAGTAAACATTAAAAAAGGTAAACAAACATTCAACGTAGTTCGACTCATAGCGGTGGACGTTACATAACATGGGACCAGAGAATTTGTTTGACTTAACTACGAATTCGACTTATCGAGAGTTGACTGTACATCATTTTAAATTTTTTGCCAAAATATTTAATATGAGGACTCATTGAGGAACCATTGATTTTTAGCCCTAACGGTCAATTGGTTTTGGAGGGAGACCGAAAACTTAATTGATTAATTCAACTGTGAAATATTAATAAAGAGAGAAGGGGGACCAGGTTCTGGTACTCGGTGTATGGTGGTACCAACTTCGTGGATGAGCAAGCTCCGACAGCTAGAGGGAGTGTTGGGAGATATATATATATATGTTACTGTTAATTTGATAAATCTGCTATTATGTATAATCACCGGTTATTTTATATAATAACCAAAAAACTGGATAATATGGCAAATTGAAAAAAAAATTATTACTTTATCTGGTTATTTTGTAAAATATCCAACGTGAACAGCTAAAGTGATTAATTTAGTTGAATTTACTAAGTTAACTGGTTATTTTGTATAATAGCCAAACTAGTGTGGCTATTATACATAATTGTTGCTATTATAAATAAATAAGACAAATATTAGGTAGGTACTTATTTATTTGAACAAGGCAAACTAAATTATGTATAATAACTAAATCTCGTCAAAGTGTACATAATATCGGATTGTAGATGAGCCTTCACTCACAGGAAATATTAACTTTTCAGTCACCTAATTTAATGATGTCATATCTTTTTAACCTGTGAAAATCCTCTGGTGTTTTCCCATTGGTTTTAGATTTTGATTCTCGCACTTTTTCAATCAATCCCCGATACCGTTCCTTACTCATTATTCCACAATAATGGTTTATGATGGGGAAGGTGGGGGTATGGCGACAATATTTCTAGGAAACAATCGTCTAGACAAGCTAAAAAAAAAAAAAAAAAAATAACAACTCTCTCTATTTCCTATTCCAGAATACTGAATTTAGCATACTAGCCACAGGTTTTCAGCTATTATGCATAATAGCCAGTTAATATTATTAATTTGTGACAAAAGTAAAAAATTTATCATATTAACAAGGTGAGTTTTATATTATGTATAATAACTGGTTAATATGATAAATATTAAGAAACTGTGAATAATTTGTCATATTAACCAAGAACGGTAGTTATTTTGTAAAATAACCAGTTATTATGTATAATAACTAAATTTATCAAACAGTAACATATATATATACACATTATATATGTATACATTACACTGTAGTCAATCATCAAATTTACCTTTGGTTCCTAGTAGCCGATTGGAAATATCTAAATAAAATTTTATTATAAATCGGTAGCGCGGGTTTGGCATTCACACATTGAAAATTTACATATGAGTTGGCAGCCATCATATACGAGTGCCAAATCGGAGTTGGAACGCCCTATTTTCCGTTATCCCTGTCCCGAAACCATCTGACCGGTACCTATTTTTGAAATACTATTTGGTGAAGGGAGTTCTAATTTTTTATACAGTAGAACCTCTATAAGTCGAACATCAAGGGAGACGCCAAAAAAATCGAGTTATAGAGTTTTCGACTTATGGAGGATTTCGTCAGGCGGATTTTGATTCGACTTGTAGAGGTTAAGATTCATTCTAACTAATTTTGAGTTAGAGAGGTGAAATAAGTAAAAATTCAAGTTACAGAGGTAACAAACATATTTATATTTATTATAAATCAGTATCATTTCAAAACATCCTTAAAATAAAAAATACGTAGCATATGTAGGTATTAAAAAAAGTCAATAATTTTTTTTTGCTTTAGATAATTGGTAATCCTATTTATTGTATACTCCTAAATTGTTTTCTAAGAAACAATGGTGTACATTGTCGACAAATTCTTAAAGTCGGTAACTTATTTTTCTTCGAGCTATAGAGGTAATAAGTTTCAAATAATCGAGTTGTAAAGGTTGTAAAATAAAACATTGCTATGTTCGAAATACAGAGGTCCAATTTATTTTTTCGAGTTATAGAGGGAAAATATGTACCAAAATGGCTTGTAGTGACTCACTGATTATTTCGACTAATAGAGGGTTGAGATTTCGAGTAATGGAGGTTTTGGGACTTGAAGGGAAAGGAACAAAACATTTTTTCGAGTTTTGGAGGTTTTCGACTTATAGAGGTTCGACTTAAAGAGGTTCTACTGTATTTGAAATGAGAAAATTTATATAATTTTATGTTATTTTATTCTCTTAAGACCAAAAAATCAAAAATGCAGGAATCTTGAAAATTGAACTTTGTCAAAAATAACAACTAGCCAAGTTATGAATCGATCAGAAATTCGATGTTCAGTTTTCACCGGAATTCCATGTTTTCCGATCCCAGATTCAAAAAATATTTTTTTGTAAGAAGATTCAAACCTTTGCTCCTTGAGTTGGTATCATCAAAAATTAACATTGAAATGAGATGGGATGAGTTGATCTCGAATGAGCTGTGAGCTAAGGACTAGTGAGTGGTCGTGGTGTGGCATGGCCGTGGTTGTGACTAGCATATGGGGAGGTAGATCAGATGTGGGGTGTCATATGCCGGAGGCTGTTTCTATGTCTGACCACCAAACCCTCTCCAATCATCCTATTTGGAGGATAGCCATGGATACCCCGGCCATATGGAGGCAGCCTCCTCTGTCTTGAAGACAACACACCCATCTGCCACATCCACCTTCCCTCTTCCCTGCCTCCCTACCCCCCTATCTTCCTGCTTCGGGGTCGCGTGATAAGAGAAATAGTGACAGAACAAAATCGCGAGACAAGGGACATACTAGGTGGATAGATTAAAGAACCTAGAAACAATAATAAAGAAATTAGGATGGAGATCCGAGAAATTAAAAATGAATTAAGTTCATTAAATAAGAAAATAGATAACAGTTCTGGTAAGTTAAGTGAAGGATTCGTAAAAATAATAGAAGCTGTAGGCAGAATCGGCGAAAGGAAGGAAAGTAGATTCGAAAACTTAGAGTTAAGGTTGAAAGAAACCAAAAGATCCGGATTAGAAACACCGGATGTTGGAGAAATAGCCGTAGTGTCTGAGGAAGAGATTAAAAGCGCCAAGAAAGTTATGGACAAAATAGAGCCTGAACTGTAACTGTGGAACTGGCCTGTTCTGCTGACTATATGCGGCTGTACTTATTGTAAGTAAGCATCTTGTATTTACTGTGGGAGAGAGAGAGAGAGAGAGGCCCGGGGATTTAACTTCTTTAGGTTACATTATTTAGAGCAATAAATAGTTCTGTGTTTAATTAGAGTTGTGTTTATTTATTGTGGCCCCCCACTCCTCCCGGCTACAACATTTTCATTATTCTGTATAAAATTATTATTCATTGAGTGAACGTATGTATAATAATAACTCGTCTTATTTTTATACTAATTCAGGGTTCAGAAAATTATTTTATAATATATTTTCATTAATATTCTACAATGTCAGCTACTTCCGGAAAGTTCATCAATGTGATGTTTTTTCAAGAAAAACAGGATGTAAAAAAAATTATCTCTAAGCAATTTGATGCAGACGCTTTAGCAAAAATAGTGGGAAAAACGTGAAAATCAATGACGTATTGTAATAATCGAATTTAAATTGGAAGATAATAAAAAAAATACTACATAGGTGTATTTGAAGCATAAGAACATTAAAAAAAAATCGACAGTTGCATACTCGCAACAACCGGAAGGGGAAAAAAAAGAAAAAAAAACTATTTTTTCTCATCGAGTAATGGGAGTTGGGAGCTGAAATTTTCAGGAAAATTTTTATTTGAATTTCCGCAGTGTGTAGTAGAAATCATCTAAAAGAGTTTTAATTTGTTTTCGGAAACAACCAACATATTTTCATCAAAAATGCCCCTTCTGAACACAATTTAGAGGGTTGTTAAATGTGTATTTATACGTTATCGTCAAAAGCGAATTAAGTGTTTTGTGCAATTTTAAGAATACAAAAATGTTCCCTTATGTTTCATTTATGTATTCAACCTCTATTCTCATTATGACATAAAAAAAAACAAAGTTTTATATCTTTTATATAAATAAAGCTGAAACGGGGTTTGTGTGTTTGTTTGGATGTTTGTTCCAGCATCACGCCCAAACGGCTGGACGGATTTTTATGAAACTTCCCATGTAGCATACTTTTGAGCCCGATTGAATAATAGGCTATGTGGCGTCCCGAAATTTTGAACGGGAGGGGGGGTTATGGGGGGGCCTAAGTATAAATATAGTTCTAGCTCATTAACGGTTGGTCGGATTGTCACGAAATTTCACATGTAGCATTTCTTAAGGTCAAATAGAAAAATAAGGTGTGTGGCGTCCCAACATTTTGAACGGGAGGGGGGGGGGGGGTTGTGGGGGCCTAAGTATAAATGTAGGGCTAGCACTTTAATGGTCGGATTATCATGAAACTTCACATGTAAGCATCCTTTTGAGCCCGATTGAATAGTAGGCTATGTGACGTCCCAAGATTTCGAACGGGAGGGGGGTTGTAAGGATGGCTAAGCATAAAAATAGTGCTAACTCATTAATTAATCGTGGGATTGTTACGAAATTTCACATGTATAAGGCCAAATAGAAAAATAGGGTGTATACGTCTCAAAATTTAGAACGCGAGAGGGGGTTGTGGGGTTAGGCCTAAGTATAAATGTAATGCTAGCTCATTAACTGTAGGATTGGTGGGGGTGTTTGTTGAGTCCCTTCCGGGGGGGGGGGGGGGGGAGGCTGGGAATGCGCGGGAAATGAGCTGATTGGGCGACACCCACTCTTCACCAAGGCGGACACGAGAGGGGAGGAAGCCAGTCTATGATTAACTGTGGAACGAGCCTGTTTTGCTGACTTTATGCGGCTGTACATATTGTAAGTAAGCATCTTGTATTTACTGTGGGAGAGAGAGAGAGAGAGAGAGGGAGAGAGGCCCGGGGATTTAACTTCTCTAGTTGTAGCATTATTTAGAGCAATAAATAGTTCTGTGTTTAATTAGAGTTCTGTTTATGTATTGTCACCCCTACTCCTCCCGGCTACATTAACTAATGGTCGGATAGTCACGAAATTTCACAAGTAGTATACTTAAAGGCCAAATAGAGAAATAGGCTGTGTGACGTCACAAAATTGTGAACGGGAGGGGGGTTGTGCGGGACTTAAGTATAAATATAGTGATCGGTCATTAACGGATTATCAGATTGTCATGGAATTTCACAGTTAGTATTTTTAAAAGCGAAATAGAAAAATACACTATGTGACATCTATAAAATGTAAACGGGAAGGGTGCTCAAGTACCAGTGAATTCTGGAACTCGCCCTTATGTGAAGTAGCTGTAGGTTTCACTTACTACGTTTTCATGGGTGGATTCAACCCGGGTTGAATCCTCGATTCGGGATCCAAACACATGAAAACCCCTAGAGTCAATCCGGATCGAATCCAAGGTCGACCTAGCTCTGGGATCTGTTTTCATTCATTGTTCTCTTCTGAATAAGTTCACCGGTGATACTCTTATATTAATTATTTGTATTATTATTAAACTAAGGTTTATTCTGCGGAATTCATTTTAATAAAAACAAGAAAGTACAAAGTTATTGGAACGTAAATGAGAACTAAACATTGACGTGGTATTACAAATTTCTTTCTGTTCACTTTAATATTAGATTATTTTTCTTTGATTAAAATATTCAATTAATTTACGTCCAAGAAAGCAAAATATTTTGTTTTATGTTTTTGCGATAGGTGTCTTGACAGATTAACAAGAAGTTTATAAAGCACGAGACGTTCTAAGTCGTTTTTCGTATTTTATAAATATTCTATGCAATGGAATCTCACCAGGAATATAGACGGAAGGAGCAGGAATTAGATTTCTACCAATTCACCTCAGAGGATGTTGCATCAGAAAGTAAATATGTACTATATTTTTATAATTAAATGTTAACTGTAGTTGTAATTTTTGTTCCAGCAGATATTCGATAACTGTTTTGCGCTTATACAGTAAAAATCGTTTAAAAGAACACCGGTTGTAAAAACATATCGATTATAAGAACGAAATTTCTAGTTCCCGGCCAGCTTTAATGCAACTTAATGTAAAAAATATCTGTTATAAGAACATGGTTAGTAAGAACATATCGCTTTTAGTGACCTAAAGTTAATGGATTTCTGAGAAAACAAACCTTTTATAAGAACTTCATGAGAAAACAAATTCCTCGAAAGAGGAGTTCAGACATAAAATATTCTACGAAAATAGTAATCAATTATTTACATGGAATGTTTCCGTCGTTGTTTACATTATTTTCTGACTATACATTCTCTCTCAGTTCTCTGCAGTTGTTCAAACTGGTCGGTGCAATGAGTGAAAAAAAACAAAAAACCTTTACATTGGAGAAAAAACTCCATATAATTTCTCGTTTGGAAAATGGAGAAAAAAATTGAGCTTTGTCGAATGAACTAAAGATGAGTCATGCAACCATTTCAAACATTTTTAAGAACCGTCAAAAATTAAAAGAAGAATTCGAAAACGATCGTACCAGCAGGAAAAAAATTCGTACAAGTTCTCATGGTGATGTCGAAAAAGCTCTGTTGCAGTGGTTCAAGGTTCAAAGGAGTGCAAACATTCCCATAAATGGACCAATTTTGCAAGCAACTGATTTTGCAAAATTGTTGTTAGTTAATGTGGTTGCTAATTTCAATCCCTTAAAAGTAGTTCCAGAGGAAACAGGCTTAAACTTTCAAAAAATGGATCGATAATTAAACAGAAAAAAATTGATTACCGGATATAGCAGCTATCGGGTTTAAGAACCAAGTTCAGACTGTCCCTTGGATGTTCTTATAAACGATTTTTACTGTATATCATTCTTCTGTTCTTGTTCTAGTCAATGGTCTTGTCGTGGAACTTGTTGGGAGTGCAGTTGACAGCGCAAAGAGAAAAATTCTTGACTCCAATCGTTTTGTTTCTGAAGAAGTAACTCCAGCTCTGGATTTTCTCAAAGAGCAGTACATGAAATCTATCGAAAAACATCGCACAGGCTTAGAAGTACATTTTGTTTAATTAAGTAAAAGTTTCATTTCATTGGTGGGCATCTACATATATGTTTTTGAAGTTAACGTGTAATCAATGTTTTGTATTACACAGTTCAAAATAGCCGAAATAAAGTTATCAGTGTTGAATACTTGAACACAATTACATTACATCATCGGTTTAATTATAAATATACTAACACTTTGTAGTGTGCAGAAACAGAGCTCCAGTGGGAATTATATCACATTCTTTTTTATGAGGTGTTTTTCGAACATCACTCCGGAATTTTACAAATGTGTTCTTTTTTGTGTGTATGTATATTTATATATATTTTGATTTCCTAATAATATTTTTTTCAGGACCTGATGAAAGAGCATTTTAGAGTTCCTAAACCATCCAACTCGGAGATGGAGGATAGTATAAATGAGGAAGTAACCTTAGATCAAGAAATCGATATACTTGTTAACAAATATAAAACAGTGAGTACTACTTTATTGATGGTGTTTGAGTCAGGGTTGGACACATAATATTGCGAAGTCAAGACCCGATGACCTGAAGAACTCAGAATGTTGTGGGAGTAAAATGTGTACGAAATAAATGTGGAAATAGTGAAAACAAGAATTATAATTGAAACACAATAAATGAAGTGAAATGAACGTCATTTGATCACTGTAAACAAAAATTGTTATTTTCCTACCTGGTTGTGGCGCTCTTCGTTGCTGGTCCGTGTTGATAAATGAGATCAGAGGGGGGTTCTCACGGGGATGTCCGTGATATGTTCAGCCCAGAGTGGGGGGCGCAGGCTAAGCTCAGTAGTCAATGTGATAAAAATTAATATCGCCTTCGTCATATCACCCCATCAGCCTTTCTTGACGTAAGTCAGGCTTTTGACCAAGTATGGCACCCGGACTTCTTTACAAATTGAGGCCTTTACTTCCACACACATACTACCTCATCCTACAATCATATTTAGCACACAGATACTTCGTCCTCCGACAGGGCTCTGCTGTCTCTTCGTTGCAGCCCATCTTGGCAGGCGTGCCGCAAGGGTCTATTTTATCTCCTTTGTTATAAACACTTTACACCTCAGACATGCCCACGTCACCACATACCTTGACAGCTACATACGCCGATGACATTGCCATCTTAGCTGCTACTGAACCTTCCATTCATGCCTCGTTCACATTACACCATGTTACTCAAATTGAGAACTGGTGCAACATTTGGAAAATTAAACTCAACACGAACAAATAACAACATATAACATTTACATTAGGATGAGATAAGTATAATAAGTTACACTTATATAAGCCTCTCCCTCAGACTAACACCGTAAGATATTTGGGAGTTACTCTGGACAGACGACTGACATGGTACCCACATACAAGCCTCATACGTAGTACACTAAACAAACTATTTAAAATGCTTTATTCTCTTCTGCACAGACATTCAAAATTACCCTTAACACAAAAGCGTAACTGCTACACATTTCTACTAGAGCCACTCTGGATGTATGGCTCACAAATCTACGGTTCGGCTAAAATATCTTATCTGAAACGTATCCAGGTTTTCCAGTCAAAGACACTCAGACTCATTACACAATGCCCACCATACGTAACAGAACACTCCACAATAACCTCATGATATAAACACTGTACACGACCCAATTCAGGATCTTTACAGACGTTTCCATAGCAAATTGCTTTCACAGCCAAATCCATACATCCACTCACTTTCTTCACCACACTTGCCACACAATCCTCCCAGGAGATTGAAGAGGAGGTGGAACCGTGACTTAATCTAATCCCAAATTGCAACCGCCCACTTCCTGAAACAAAATCATAATATCTCCATTCATTGATAATAACCATAATATTCATTGTTTTAATTTCGCCCTGAGGAGCTACCGCTGGGTGGCCTTCCTCTCTCACGCCAATCAAGTCATCCAAATTCAATGAAGTTCTCTTGGTAGCTGGTTGTTGCGTCATGGCAACAGTTGCGACCAACATTATAAAGACAAAAAAAAAAAAAAATTGTTTTTATTGTTGCTCTATACACTTTTACAACTGAGGAAGCTGACCCCCTAAAAAACTATTCATCGAATGTTAATGCAGATGTATCTGAGAATTGTGGACAGCTAACATCCATATATACTGTAAAAACCTACATTTTAGAACTGTTTTCCTGTACAGAACACATGTTTAGAGTAACAGTTTTTCTCTTATAACATTGTTCAAGTGATCAATTAGGGAGGGATTAACCAACGATGTAAGAAGGAGGAGAGATCAGGCTTGTGGTCCAATAAAACAAACTTGTGGAATTTCTGCTAAGCTTTCGGCACTGAGTGTGCCTTCTTCAGGGCTTTATGTAGACTGGAAGCTGTGCCAGGCTGGAGATATCAATTGGGAGCGATTGACCAACGTTGTAATAAGGAGGAGAGATCAGGCTTGTGGTCGAATAAAAACAAACTTGTGGAATTTGAAGAAGGCACACTCAGTGCCGAAAGCTTGACAGAAATTTCACAAGTTTGTTATTAGTCTGAATAAAAATGCAATATGTCTCTTGATATTTTTAAAATTATTTTTAGTAAATGACTGCTGCATTGCAATTTTCCATTGCAATTTTGTTTCATTCCAGAATAAGAAGGATTCCATATTCTGTTCCCTTGCTACTAAAATTGTATATTTTAATATCAAACTCAATATTCTAAAAAAATAAATAATAATAAATATGTAATTTATAATAATGTTAACTGGATCACTTGTATTTGTAGATGGTGAGCTTGGAAAAAAAAATGAAATCTAGTTTGCAATGTATGGAAACAGATGTAGAGACTGATGCAGAAGTAGAGGACCTTCATAGACGACTCCAGGAAATATGTGCATCAATCAGTCAACTGAAGAATGACCAATCTCACACTCAGCAGTTGTTCGATACCACCCTCAACTCTGATAATAAATAACCATCCCTTACCCCCATGTTCAATCTCTTCCTTATCAAATCAGCCACTTTTTGACATGAAAATTCAATAGTTTGCACCTAATTATTCTTATATGACCTAAAAAGAGCTATATAACGTGTTAACAAAAAAAAAAAAAAAAAAAAAAAAAAGAGCAGAAAAACATGGAATAAATGTTTTAAAGTATTTCCCGTTACAGATCGGGACTCGATTAAAGCATTGTATCGTATTCTGAGGGGGTCATATCCAGGAGTGGTTGATTTGAGATGGATGATTTTTTTTTTTTTACGAATTATTAAACTTTTGAAGATAATTTCTTGTTTTATTCCATAATTGAAGACACTAACTAACATTTTTTAATGATGGGTAATCAAGAGTTTTCAGTAAGCTAGTTAGTTTTTTGGCTCATGCCCGGGCTCTTACTACAAGGGAATATCGCCTACTACCAGAGCGCTCTTTCGTCACTCTGGTAGACATGAATGAGCCTGCCTCTACTATGGGAGTCCTAAGTTTTGCCTACCCTCCTAAATTTTGATTCACCTAGGGAACAGAGAACATATCGTCGATACAAATGCAACGTATCGAATGTGAAAAAACGCATTTTTCGTTTTCGGTCTAAAGCGATAGCTTTAGGACGGATGGATGTTTCAAAGTCTCGAATGTACCACATTCGCGTTTTTGACCTGGTTCGAATAGGAACAAAAAAATCAAATTCCCTGCATGGCAAAGTATTGAATATGTCATGTTCGTCGGTAGATTGGCTTTGGAGAGAGAGCGAAACGTATTTGATAAATTCGTTCTGGGGAAGAACATAACCGGTGGTTCACCGATGACTTCTTTTTATCATCCCATAAAATAATTTGAATCATTAGACCAAAATGAAATAAATGTTTCCTTTTGCCAAGGGGCTGTTCTAGAAATACGAGTACGTTCTAAAATTGAATGTATAAGTTATTTCACCTCCACTCCTTCGGTTAACCCATTGGCTTCTTCCGGTCCAAGAAACACCTGTGAGGAAACTTACGTGAGCCATTGCAGGAAAATTATAATTAAGGAATCCAACAAAATTTTAATAAAATTCCTACTCGAAATCAATTTAATCTATATGGAGAAAACTACTAGTATATTTTTCTATATTTGGTAGAAACCGAATGGGACATGAAGTGTATTTCCAAACGTTTATGCCCGTTTCTATCAGGTTTTCTTTACGATAGATACTTACTCATATCAGACAAGGGTTGCCCAACTATTTGATGGAGCGATCATCGTGGTGCGCCTAAATACGCAAGTTTTTTTTCTTCTTTATTTTGAATATTTACAATAATCAATAATTTTTCTATTTTTTTTCTTATAGGTCTCTTCTCCCAATTTAATGATATTTCATTATTTATTTTTTCATAAATTTACATCAAACAGTTTCGGGCCTTGCCCATTATCAATGACTGAAAATAACAATTATGATATCATTATAACATTAATAACAACCATCCTCATATTTACAGGATTCATTATTAATTTTAACATTATATTATAGAATATAAATCAAAATAAAATAAAAAATAAATAAAATTGTTACGGATACAAAATTTTATTAAAACATTTTTTTCATAAAAATTATAATTGATTTACAGTTATGCTAATAAGTACTATTTTTTAAATTATTTGAATTACAAAAATGTATCTTACCTTCTCATTTGTTCATCACGAAAGCTCATTCTTATGTAATTTTTTACTCATAACATTTTTTTCAAGTATAATTACGTACATTATTAATATGAGAATTTATTCGCTAACTTTTTCTTTTTTATGTGCTAAAATAATAATCATACATATTAGTAATTTCTTAATTATATGAAATGTTTATTTTTTAACTATTATTGTTATAAAAAAATCAATTGGTTCAAAAAATAAACATTTTATATAATTAAGAAATTACTAATATGCATGATTATTATTTTAGCACATAAAAAAGAAAAAGTTACACGAATAAATTAATGTATTAATAAAATTTTGTATCCGTTACAATTTTATTTATTTTTAATTTTATTTTGATTTATATTTTACTAGCTGCCCCAGCCACGCGTTGCTGTGGCTCTTTTAACTTTGAATTACAGCTAAAACAGTTAACTTCAAACTTTTTAATACTGTCAAATTAAAATCAACTAATAATGATAAAAACGTCTTAGCCGATCTTAAAACCTATGGGAATGAGAATGGAACGTTACACCAAAATTTAAAAGTGATTGGTAAAGTGTTTCGGAGAATTAAAATTAAGCACAAACCAATACAATATAATAATTCAATTTTATAAAGGTGGTAGAAAGCGTTATTTTCAAATATTTTAATCTATCTAAGTGCCAGTTGGTGTACAATATTTTTAGTTAGCCCGTCTTTTGCTAACACAAATAGATTTGATGGTTTCCCCATACATGAAATTTAAGTATGTGTTAGAGGCGTCCGTGGCATCCGGGTTGGATAACATGTCAAAATAATTGCGTCTTTGTCATACATACAACCGTTGTCGGCTTTGATGACGATTTGACAGTTGTCATTTCTTAATTGTCGTAACACTCTTTTAAACAATTGAATAAGTTGATTATGATTTTCCAAAAAATCTTCCAACAATAACACAATTGCTCTCTCTTCTGCTTGTTCGATGAAATTATACTGGCACCGAGTTGTCACGCGTTCTTCACAACTACCCATAAAATAGATTTGGAGAAACTTCGGATCATTATCAGCCCGTCATCCAGTGGCATGTCTAGCCCGGTCAACCGTAACCGTGTATCACTAACGGACCGCGTGTGATTTTACGCGTTTTAGAATTTTAAATAATTTTAAAATTATTAACATAGAATTATTAAAAATAATAATACACAGCACAATTATAAAACGGATATACGAAGGATTAAAAACACAATGGTTATGTCGTAAACATAAACACATATGATGTGGAATAGATCGTAGCGTCAAGAAATCTAAACACGGTGCCATCTACTGGTTGTTTACACAACCTAGATAGCAAAAGATGTTGAAGTGTTGTCGTTAAATTAAATTACACCGCCATCTGTTAGAAGCCGAGAAATCGAGATGAAAACTATCCTATCTTTTAAGTAGGACCAAATTACACACAGTAAGCCAAATTTCATTAAAATCGGTTAAGTAGTTTAGGAGTCCATCGCGGACAAACAACGTGACACTTAATTTATATATATTAAGATAATAGAATGTTAAAATTAATAATGAATCCTGTAAATAGGAGGATGGTTGTTATTAATGTTATAATGATATCATAATTGTTATTTTCAGTCATTGATACTGGGCAAGGCCCGAAACTGTTTGATGTTTTATGATGAAAAAATAAATAATGAAATATCATTAAATTGGGAGAAGAGACCTATAAGAAAAAAATAGAAAAATTATTGATTTTTAAAAGAAACTCTCCTTACACAAAATATCAAAGAAAAATATTTACAATAAGTAATATGACCACAAGTAAATTTCATGTGATACAATTTTTAAAATAGAAAGAAAAGTATATATACCGATAACAAAATAATGGTATGTGTACAAAACAAAGTGATAATATTAAATTTGAATAATAATAAAGATAAAATAAACATGAGAAGCCATCCAATTGGATGGAGATTCTCTGCCTTACCCATCCTTCCTTAAATGGAGGCAGGGGAGGCCGTAGGGGTTCGAGTGATACTCTCCGCATTCCCGCCTCGCCAGTGCAGTAGTGGAGGCAGACCAAGAAGTAAAGGAGAGCTGAAGGTGAGAGAAGTACAAATGAAGAGAAGCTGATCACTCCCTAAATATTTTTTTAAAATTACATTAGCAGGTCTCTCTGCCAGCCCCGCCTCAGTCTTCGAGGAGGGGGATCATTTGGATGGAAATGGAATGACAAGAGTCGAGCAACCGGATTGACATGATAAAAAAGGTTAGAGTGGAATTTGGAGAAGCGGGACTTGATGAGGTCAATAAATAAAGGAATTTCCAAGTCAATATGGAGGAAGGGTGCATCGACAATTGTTCTTAGGACTTTGGATTGGAAAGACTGGATTCGCTTGATATTAGATGGCTTAGCTCTTTTTAATTTTTGAAATATGTATAACGGATCTACAAACTAAACAGAATGATACGTTTTAAAGTATATTTAGCTTTAGAGAGACGAGGTTGCTCGCATTTTCTTCGCAGATAAATATACTATTAAATAATCCCTTTCCGATACTTTTCCACCTGTAATTCATTAAGATATAATCTATCAGATTAAAAAAATTATATTTTTTAATCTTTAAAGAGTTAGTTATACATATATCTTTAAAACTATAAAGTGTGCATAAAAAAAAACCATTCCATCGACTTTAGAGAACCAAAAAACATATAAAACTTTAAAAATTCATATTTAGCTCCAACACTTTCATAGTGTTATTTTGTAGATCAGATGATAAATATTTCACAACTTGGACCATAAAAATTGAACTAGCGAACTCTAAGTTTCAATATGTTTTAATGCAATTTTGTGGGTGTTATTTTTTAATGAAAGAGAAGGTTTTTAGACTACGGTCCTTGGAAAAAGTAAGTTTTTTGGGGGGTCAGTTTGATCTACACCCTCAATTGTTCTCTCGCAGAAAAGTGGTTTTTGTTATGAGGGAAAATCTATTATGAAAGGAGGAAAAGAAAAGTACATATTGTGTTTACACACAACGCAGTCAAAAGTTGTATGGAATATTTCATGTTATCTACAAGCTATCCCGTGAAAATAATCTCCTGGAAGGGAGCTAGAGTCATCCCCATTTCGGATCACTGATCTGGAACATTTTTCGACCTCGCATTAGGTGTACATCGACACTTAATCGATCATTTTGACAGTTATTATCTGTTGTTTTTCGTTTCTTATTCTTGTTTTGTGAAATGGAAGTTTCTTATGAAGGTATATTTATTAACATCCAAGATGTTTGTTGTGTAAAGTTCGCTTCCCCATTTTTTGTATTTTAATCTTACATTCTGCAACGAGTACACTGGCTGTCTTCTTCAAACTACTGTAACTCCAATTTTCCAGTAATTTAAATATTTCATTCAGAAATGAAGTTAACCGGAATCCGAACCTAGACTGTACGGTGTAAAGCGTTAATTCGTGATAAGGAGTCACAAATTTTGTGTTCTCGTCATCTTTGTTATAGTCATGAATATTATTTTTCGGCCACACTTTTCTACAATTTTTATTATATTCGTCAGTTCATTTTAGTTAAGGTTATTGGATGAATACAAGAAAATATTTGATTTTATGCAGCTATTCACTTGAGGTTGTTTTGCTGTGGAAGTGTCTGTTGTACTATTGTAAGAAAAAAGCGGATGGAAGTCGAAAATAGTTGGGGATACTGACCCTGATTTTTGGAATTTGTTACTGAGTAAGAAATCAGTTTTTGATTAAGAAATAATAATATCACTTTAAATCAAGTACATATATGCAGAAGACCCTACAAGTAATATGTTCCTTAATGGTTCTTTCATTATGAAATATTTAAAAGCATACATAGAGGGAATGACCCATTTTATGATTGAAAATTGTAGTTTACCTTTATCAAATTGGATTTTTTAGCATTTATAACATTTTTTAAAAATGTGATAATCAGAAGTTTAATATTTCAGATTTGAGTAAAAAAGCTAGAATTTTAGAAATTGAAACAGACTTGAAATTAACAGCTTTCAATAAATTGTGTACTGGAAATGATAGCCATAACAGCAAACGAGAAAGGTAAGCATATTTCTTGTTGAATTCTAAATTTGTCGTAACATTTTTAAATATTATATTGAAATGTATCAGTTTAGGCAAAGTTTTGTTTCAAGAAATTTTGCTATTCACATTTTAATATATCATGATAGTCATAATTTTAAGTGTATTTTTCTTCCAATTTTTCAGTTACAATGAAAGTGTGCTTTCAAAGGAGCACCTGGTGAGCTCGGCTTCTGCGGAGATTGAAGGCCTGTTGAACGAGGTAGGTAATGTAATCTCCCTTCAAAAAAAATGTATAAGATTCAAATTTTAGTAGATGAAGAAGAAACTGCAAGTAATGTTTTTTTTATTGACTTTTGCTCCTTTAGAGTTAATATTTGATGTCAATATAAGAAAATAATTTTCCATAAACATGGCTACAAAACGCATTCAGAAAAAAAAGCGAGAAGTTTTAGAGCATTAAATTATGAAAAAAGTTATTCTATTTTGTGTTTAGATCAAATACCTAATCTTAACAGATGGAACAATTAAAAGTGAGTTAATCCCATGAGTTCAGTAAAATTAGTTGAATATATAAAGGAAAAAGTGCCGTTGTATTATATTGCACTGGTAGAAAAGGACGGGAACCAATAGGGACGCTAAACCAAAGAACATCAGAGTTCAGATATCCAACCTTTCTGTTTTCAACGTTATTTCTATCAACACCAGTAATATTTGGCCTAAAGATCGTAATTTGCTTCAGAACTTTTTTTTTAGCTAAGTTCAATTTTAGATTAATATTAATCAGTGTTCTTTGTTTAGAGTTTTTAAAGAACCTTTTGCAGACTGATCTGGATTCCTCCAATAGCCAAGTCTCAGACACTGCATTAACAATTGAAGCCATTGTTGAAAGAAGGTGTTAACTCATTTTTTGCTCAATTGTCTGGAGAAGACATTACGCTTGAGCGCTTTGAACTTTTACAGATTTAGATCATTTCCTTTTAACATTGTTTCTTAATAACCCTCATTTGAAGATTTGTACATAATTCAGGACATAATTGCATGCTTTTAAATTTATATTGTGAAAATTGACATGGAAGCATCAAAACCTTGAGTTAACACCTTTCGCATTTTTTGGTGTATCTATACTCTCTTTTTCAGTTATTGCAAGAAGGTGTCAACTCCCAATCTGCTAGTTCTTTCCTTCTATTACTACTGAAATTTAGCTGCTTTTAAAGATTAACTCTTATTTACTTGATTAAAATCACACTATCTAATGACATTTTTGTGTACTAAATTGAATCCTGGCTCTATGAAAATAAGGCCGAACTAATAAACACAAATTCGAAAAAAAATGAATTAACACCTTCCACCAATGGCTTCAGTTAATAAATGAATAAAACAAACTTATTTTTGAAATATTGTCTATTCCACTAAAGATATATATATATACAACTACCGGTTTCGGCTTTATACCATCGTCAGGTCTAGTTATGAACTAAGTCAGTTTGCAGAGAGCGACCCTTCTAATACATCTCGGGTGAAAGGGTGCCATTAAAACTTGGGAGACCCCGGCTGTACCGTTAGCTAACTCATGAAATATTTCCTAACAAAACCTAGTTCTAAATTTACATAAAACAATATTACTAGACTAATCGTGGCAAAACAACAAATAAATAAGTACAAATACAAATAAATAATTAAAATAGAAATAAAATTAATAATAATATTAAGATTTAGATAACATTAAATATATATGTGGAACCAAATATTAATAACAGATAATACAAACATATATGTGGAAACAGAACTGGATCAGGGTGTTAACAAAGGGGAATAGTTGAAATAAATTTGGTCATTCATACAAATGTTCCTTTTGTTAGCTTTATTTATTTCTAATTGTTCTAAGCTATTAAGTAGCCTGCTTTTTGAGCAATAATGGAGATATTTGATGCCTGTAGATGGGTCAAAAGTGTGGCTATTGTCAATTATGTGGGTCGCGAATGTAGAACGGTTTCCTCGGTTCTTTATTTCGGCCTTGTGGAATAGACAATATTTCAAAAATAATTTTGTTTTATTCATTTATTACAAGTTTCCACAATATGTCCGCGTTCCTCAACTTAGAACTTCAGTTAATAGTTTGTTAGGAGTTGACCTTCCTCATTTGGAAGAGTGTGTAGTTATTGAATAAATAACGATGGAATATGTTATTCATTAATTTTGTGTTGTTCTGGTTTTCCAGTTAATCTCGATAAACGACAAGCTGTCTGCCATTGGAACGATGCACATGAATGGGATTCAGGTGCACACGCTCCAGAGACACAGGGAGATACTGGGAGACTACTCCTCCGATTTCAAGAAGATCCTCCAGAACTACAAACATCAAAAAGAAAAGGAGGAGCTATTGACCAGCGTCCGCCACGATATCGAGTAATCACACACTTGTATTTATGATAAAGTATTCAAGATGGCGTCAAATGAAATCCTGAAAACAAAGCCTTGACTCACTGAGGAATTTTGTTTTGTGGAAAAATGTTCCGAAACTTGTCGCTGGACATTGTTTCGGAACAAATATGTTCCGATACATTATTCCGCGACAAAAGGCTCTCAAACCAGCTAGTCCCAAAATGTCTTCGTAAGTAGCAGTTGCGCTGCTGTCATAGGCGCATTTCTCGTCAGTTTATAAGAAAATAAAAGAAAAGATGGTGGTCAAGAAAACGTTTTGATGCCGGAAATGTCTACACAAAAAATCTTTTGGTTGTACTACTCGAGTTTCCGGATTTTTTTTTGCTAACTGATCCAACGCATCACTTTTTTATTCTTATTTTTGTAATCGACACTTTCTACGTCCCATAAACAACTTAAAGATTGTAAATATTCAATTAATTGAAGAGTTTTTTCTCCATACTCCACATGGCCGAAACTTGAATTGTTCAAAACACGTCCAGACTTGCAAATGTTGCGCAACATTGTATCATGTTTTCCATTTCGCTAGAAAACAAAAAACATGTTTAGGAACTGTATCGAAACATCGCAGATACAAGGAATCTTGTGTCGGGAATGTTTCTGAACAGTCCGGAAACATTTTTGAACAGTTTCTATACAATGTCCGCAACAAAATTCCTCAGTGAGTACACTAGGCTTTAGGGAGCGTTAAGGCTGCTTGACAATGTCGATTAGGTGGAGACATGTCGGTAGGCCTGTGCCGAATGTAAACCGATCAGGGTAATTTTCTATCAACAATGGAAGCCGAGGTGACGCGCGTAGTGGGTGGGGACGTGCCAATCGGCTCACTGTTGGCCAGTATTGTTTGGTTTGCTCTATGGGTCGCAACCACAACTAATTACCCTAATTGGGGTATAACGTACATGAATTGTACAGTTTTATGTGACTGTGGACTCTGCGAATACGGTGGCCTAATGGGAATCGCTGTCTCTTTCGGTGTTATCTGATATGAAATAGAATGAAGAATTAAAAAAGGGTTGAGTTATTTTGCCAGTAAAGTGTTGACTAATTCCCCAAATGAATAAAACATATTTGAAATAAATGGGGTTGTGAAATGGCTCTTCAGGTCACATAAATTATTTATTGTTTTAGACGCGTCTATAACTAATGTTCCATTATTAATTCTATAATAAAATAAAAAGCCAAATTGTATCAGTTGATATGATACAGGCACAATTTGTCCTCCTATTTTAGAATTGATAATGACGCATAGTTTGCGAAACGTTTTTTTATTTATAACCCTAGTCTAAGTATGGAAAAGGTCTAACTCCACAATTATGAATACCATTACATTAGTTTCTGTTCATTTTCTTAAACGAAAATATCCATCCTTCCGATTTCTGTTCTCAGTTCTTACAAAGTCAGTGGAGGAAGAAGAATGGAGCTATATTTAAAAGAAAATGAACATCTTCTCAGGTAAATTTTTTATATTATTTATGCAATGGTTTTTTTTCTAAATATTTTTATAGAAAATATGGTTCATGCTTTTATAAATGTATACAAAAAAAATTAAAAAATAATATATCTTATTTATTAAGACTTCCGCCAACCACCTTCACATTTGGCCTGCCCATCAAGGAAATAAGTATGATACAGTGTTTCTAATTTTTATATAAGAAGCAATCGTTTTTATTATATTTTTTCCTTAAATAAATTGAATTTTAAACATGTCAGTAATATTTTACGTCATAAAACTTAGTAGATATAAGAAAAGTTGCATTTTAAATAAATAATATAGATGTATCAGTCCAACATAGTTTATTTTTAACCACAACTAGTTTCGTCAAACTTACATCTTCAGGTGGTGAATCTGAACATACATAAACCACATTAGTCTAGAATTTACGAGCTTTCACAGCTCATGTCAATCATTATTATTAAATGTTAAAAACAACAATGCAATTACATAAAAATATTTTTCAATAACACGCATAAATTACCTTATTAGAGAAGGGTCAAAGAACTGGGCACATACGAGGGACCAGCTGGACACTGGCTGTCTGTCAGGAAAACAGATTGTCTCCCACTTCCCAAAACAAAGTTCAAGAAAGGGGGGGGGGGGGGGGGGGGGGGGGGGGGGGGGTATCGAATTGGGTAAATTCTAATTTGGTTTATGTATGTTCAGATTCACCACCTGAAGATGTCAGTTTGACGAAACTAGTTGTAAAAAATAAACTATGTTGGACCTATCAGTCTGTATTACTTATTTAACAAGTCCACTTCATCTACCTACCACCAAGAAATATAAGTTGCAGTTTTTTCTCATATTCTCTCCGACTGACCATATGTATATTTCAGTTCTGATAGACTGATCAATGACCAGATCAACATTGCCGTGGAGACCCGAGACCACCTGATATCCCAGCGACTCAACATCAAGCGACTCCAAACCAGACTTCACGACATCTCCAACAGGTTTCCCATCGTCAACAGTTTGGTACAACGGATCAACTTCCACAAACGCCGTGATTCCATCATTATTGGTCTCACTATCTTCATATGCACTTTCCTCTTTCTCTCGTATGCCTTCAACAGATAACTAATTAAATAAATAAAAACAAAGAAATTATTCAACTTTTATATTGTCTAATTCCACAAAAATATATACATAAAGTATATTTCGGTTTCGGCTTATGCCGTCTTCTTTTGAACTTTGTCTGACAATGGCGTAAGCCGAAACCGATACTATATATATTCATTTATAATATATATATATTTGGGGAATTCGACAATATAAAAGTTAAAAAAATTCTTTGTTTTTATTTATTTTACAAGGTTTCGACGCAGATCGCAGAAATGTATTCGGACATAGATTACTAATTGTTAACATATATACGTCCACTGTAAGAATAAATCTGTCTATGATCCTGGAACCAATTTATGTAGGGAAATCGTTTCTATCATGTTTTTCTTCTTTATATTGTGTTAGCCAAATTATACTTTCTATTTATTTTCGTAAATTTTTTGGTTTTTTTTCTACCATTTTATTTCATAAGACAAGTTCCTTCTCAGTTCATTATGCACGATGAGAGTATGAATTCAGAATGTTCTTATCTTATAAGGTTGTCGCAACTTTATAGGATCAGCGGTTTTTCGGTGTTACGAAAATATTTGTATTGGATTTCTCCTTAATTGTGCCAACAAATCAAAATAAACAAACATTTTTCAAAAGTACAGGACATGCGGGATCTTATACTCTCCTGGACGAATTCCACTATTAGATTTTTTGAAATGAAAAAGATCTTCGAATGAGTGCAATCCGTTCATAGTCGTATTAATTAGTACTGTATTTTTTTAGTTATTATAATTTGAGGTTTAGATCACCCTTTTTTTTAAAGAATGATTAAGTCATATTCAAGGAGCAGAATTATCATACCAAATGAGAGGGATACTCCTCAAAGAGAACTGGTCTCAAAAAAGATCAAAGGTCACACCAATTAAAGCATACTGCCACCATTCTTATTCAAGGTGAATTTTATGAAAAAAATTAATAAATTTATAATTTGAAAACACGGTTCAAAAAGAATGTTTAGAGGACCTCTATGGTCTGGTGGTTAGAACGTTTGCCTACCAACCAAAGGATACTTGGTTGGAGCCGCAACATCGGTATTAACATTAACTATAGTCCATTTCTGCTGACTACAAAACAAAAAAAGGAGGTGATTCATCGGGTATATACTTCTCCAGCTCGAATTAATCAATTACGTTTTCGCTTTACCTCTAAAGCCAATCGACATCAATATTTAATTTACATAGTGGCTTCTGAATTCTCATATTAAATTTTGTACTGATTCATTCATTGTGTCGACAGTTATTAGGGTATTCAAATCGAGCCATCCTTCTCTGCACCCCTTCCCTTCAACCGATTTGCGGAAAATTGATAGATGCCATCCTTATGTTTTTTTAAATTTAAATATAAAATATGTCTATACACTCATTACATCGTCAGTTATTAGAATTTTTGAGTTGCGCCTCCCTTCCCTTCGGCTGATTCCACTGAAAATTCATAGATGATGTCCTTAAAGGGCTATGAATATACATATCAAATTTCGTGTCAATACATTCATGAAAACGGCAGTTATTAGAGTTTTTGTGTTACTTTTCTCACCTAATCCCTTCTTCCTTTTGACTGAAAATCAATATGTGTCGTCCTTAGAGGTTTTTGTTGTCAATTTACATATGAAATCCTGTGTCAATACATTCATTACAACAGCAGTATAATAAGTTTTTGTGTTAAGCCTCCCCTCTTCCCTTTGGCCAATTTGGCTGAAAATCAATAGGTGTCGTCCTTAGAGGGTTCTGGATAAAATTCCGTGTCCATATATTCAATTCACTCCGAATTATAACTAACTCCTATCATGTTCACATACAAAAATTTGTTTTTCATTTTTGGAATCAGGAGGTTGGAAAACATGAAATTTCGTTGAAAACTCCACATCGAATTTCTGACCGATTACATAACTTCCCCTATCTTTGGTATAGCTGAAGAAATAAAAAAAAAACGGTTTCACCATTTTTAATAAGTACTCAAATTCAGGACACCTCACTGTTCTGTCTCTCATCTGTTGACATTGGAGGTTCATGCAGCAAAAATGTATTACTGACATGGGAAGGAGAAGGAGGTAAGTGATTTTTTAGCCTTAATTTCTTTTTCGAATTTTCTGGGTTAACATTGCCAATAACCGCAAAAACTGACTTAAGATTTCCATTCTGTTTCCTGGATATGCTGCTACAAACAGATCTACTCACTAAGCACAACAACAATATACAGGATGTCGGCAACCTTATAATGAGCGATTTTTCTCTAAAATATGAGTTACGAAAATATTTGTAAAGTAAGTCACCTAAATTTTTAATCTACATCATTTTTTTTTTTCAAATAGACATGTGATCTCGAACTTAACTTTCGTAGTTCAAGCCCCATAAAATCATAAGAATTATATTACCATTCAGAATGCTAAAATTAATTTCTTAGTATCAACTACAACACATCAACATTTTCGGGGCGCCGGATAGAGGAATCAAAAGTACGAAAATATTTTCCTTTGAATATTAAAATCAATCAATATTGCTCGAGTCAGGTCCTCCGGAAGAACGATTGATTGTATTTTCCCATATATATGGGTGAATGAAACTGAATACAGGTTGTAAATGAGTTCAAATAGCCGTGGTTGAGGTTTTCTGAAAGAGTACAGGAGTTTTTTAAAGAAACTGAACTGAGCGATGACTTTGTAATACCACACCATAGTATGTATTTTGCCCCCAAAATGAACTGACTGAATTGCAGACAGAAATTAGCTCATGCTAACAGAAAAAAAAAGGATAAGTTACATCTAGCTATAAAGGTTAAGAAGTTATAAGCAGTTGAATTAAGTAAGGTAGTGAAATGTATAAAAAATCACAAACGCTTTCTGTGAAAATGACCCATATAAGTAATGGACATTCATGCGAAATATCTTACAAAAAAAATATAACTGTGTGGCCGACACAGTCAATTTGTCCTTAATTTTTTATATTCCATAAGATAATTTTGCTTCTCAATACATGATCAAACTGATAACTATATTTACATATAACTGAATATAATAATACAACTTTAGAATGAATTTTGCTGATTCTCCTACCTATTCTCTGCCCAATGCAAACACAAATTTCATGGAAATGAATTTCATGTTTAAAAAAATTCCTGTGTTGGCCAAACCAAATATAATGTTTGTAAATTCGGGAAAAATCTCAATACAAAAAAATGTTGACATTTTTGAAATTTCGGACGGGGATATGTTGTTTATTCGTTCTAAAAATACAAATTATAGTTTCCTTCCTTGAAGAGATGAATAACAAAAGATTTAATTTTCGAATATTTAAAATCTGTGTAGGTATAGTGTGCCGGTTTCGGCGTAGGCCATCAGTTATTGATTAATTTTGTGCTAACGATGGCGTGCACTATACGTATGTAAATATTTTGGCGTGAAACGTCTTTCATTTCAGTCAATAGGAGGTCGCTTGCTAAAACCGCATGTAACGAAAACATGAAACACTAATATATCACTTATATCTTTGCAACTGTAATACCCGCGCGCCTTACTTTGGTATCGTTGTGTAGAGGAAAGAAGCCATTACCCGATCACGCATGTGTCGCGTGCGCTGACGGCACCGGTGTCGCGTGCGCTGACGGCACCGTTGTCGCGCCACGCATTACGCAATCGGAGCTAAATTTAGCCTCGCGCGCGGCGTTCCGAGAGGCATGCTCGGCTGTTTGTTGATCCTAGAGGAAGTGGTCGCGTTTGGGAGAGCTCACTCTGCCATAATAGATAGATAATATACAATCCGTCGAACTCAACCTGTGCTCTTCAGGAGTTATAAGGCTTACAAGTGTGTAATTTGTTGCAGAAATTTGGTGGTTGCTCGGCTATGGCTCCCCAGCGTTCGACACATTGTGTATTTGGTTACGTCATTTCTGTACCCAAGTGCCCATACACACTCTCTAGCACACACAAGACGTGCACATACATATTCACATACCCCACCGCGGCTGCGTCCCCGATACAGCCCGTGTTGTTTTTTTGTGGAGTTAGATAATATAAACTGTTAAATAATTTATTTGTTTTTACAAAAGATTTAGTTGCAAGGAAGCGTATATGGACGCTCTGTTGTCTTATTAAATTGCATAAATTATGATAGGTTTTATATAAATAAGAAATGATAGAATCAGCTCACTGTTTCATTTATTTGTTATAAAACAAAGAGAACACATTGGCAGTGATTGTAAACACCGGCAGCATATTTGATATCAAGACATTTAAATAAACAAATAAAATAAATGCTTATTAATAAACAAAGCCTAAATATTCGCATCAGAAATATACTTACAAAATATTTATAATAAATAAATAATAAAAAAACTATATATAAAAATTAAATAGTAATAAATATTTCAGCTCTACATTACATTGGTAACTATTACATCAATAAAAACCACATTCAATCTACAATAATGAGAAAAATGAAATTTATTTTTAAATAGTTTAATCCTAATATAAGACAAAACAACTAGTTAACATCATAAAAATGAACTATATACAGATTATTTACAAAATTACATTTGAACCACTACATAATACATAATCAGCTAAAAAAGGAAGTTTTAATGAAAAATATTAAAAGCTCAATTAAGCATTTTTGACTTTACAGGTTTTTTGTTCTGCTAAAGTAAATAAATGGTAAATGAAAATATCAATCCGAAAAAAGTAGAAAAAAAAAAATAGAAAATCGAAAAATATTTCGAATAAATATATTTTCTAATTGATAATTTCTCTTTAAGAGTGGAATGCTAAAAACAATAAAGTTACTAGTTCAAAAATTATGTCTACCTCATAAAATAATTCCTTCATTCAAGAAATCAATTTAAATAATAATTTTAAAATATTAAAAATTGTGTGGACTGAATACAATAAAACTGGTATACGATTTGATATGTTCAAATAAGTTTAGTTGAGTTGTTTTTCAAATAGTAAAGGTCAATAATAATACATTCGATTTTTGAAAAAGAAGTACTATTTAAATTGTTAAGACTGATAACTTAAATGGCGATAGACTACCCAAAATGTTCACATAGACAATTTTTGGTGAATATAGTTCATGTGTATTTCAGTATTGGTAAACATGTATTTTTGTAAAACAGGATCCATCCGACTAAGAAATCTATTTTGAAATTCAAAAGACACAACATCAATACAAACAGTAGACCACATCAACAGTTAACCGTAAAACTAATACTTAAAAATAAAAATAAAAAACTTTTCCATGTAGTTTGTTTAGATATAGGGTATATGCACATAATATTGGCAATGAACTTGACAACAATAACAAGTCAACAGAAATAACATACAGATAAAATTTATATTCAATAAGAAAATGTAAAACATAACAGTCAACAACTATATATCAATAACATAATTTATTATTAGAATTTATTTATGCATCAGGTTGTAACACAGAAAATATTCACATCATTGTAGCTTTAGGGCTCATGTTTAAAAACGACTTGTGGTTGAGCTCTGAATGTTAGATTTGATTTAGAGAAAGGATTTTACAAGCCACCAATAATATACTCTTATTTAGTTTTATTCTTTTCGTTTTCTACACTTGAATAAACGAGTTGGCATTAGGGTCCACCCTATCCCTCCTAGTTCCCAAAATATGGATAAGAAATATAATAAATATGAATATAAATATAATTCTGAAACAATTTGAGATATACAGAACAACCGTGAGATTTCTCGAACATTAGTTTCGTTGTTTCAGCAGAAATGTCATGCAAAGACGATACAGATTGTGAGGTACGGAACCCTTATCGCAAGTGGACCGGGTTTTTACATTATTTATTACATATACATATTCATGACATTGCTGCCAGAAATGTAATCGATGCAAAATATTTAAGGATTAAATGCTTTTTAAGATATTATCTCTTTAAAAAAAAAATACTAATAAAAAAGTAAATTTCTTATAATAGAACCCAATATATGGAAAGAACACAATTATTTTGGGAAATCTTGGTTATTTTGAATAATAGATATAGTAGACGTCCAGAATATTGTTTCAATGCGACAGTTGGTAACTTTCCCGCAGTCGGCTAACACATGTTACCTACCAACTGCAGTTACCAACTTTCCCATCCATCCTCGTCTGTTTTCATTACTTCAGTAAGAAATCTAGTTGTAAGTTTTCAAAAACCTTTTTCGAAAGAAAATTTAATTTAATTAAAAAATGAATGATATTTAAGTTCATATAAATAAATATACATTTTTTATTTTGAGTTTTTGTTATTTTTTTAAGTTGCCATTGATAGTCAGCTACAATCCAAACAAATTCATTGTAGGTAGGAAATGTTACGATGAATCCTATTGGTTGTTAGTTGAAGACTAAAGATGAGACTCCCATTGCATAGGAAATGTTTCAGGATACCTGGCTTTTAAGGAAACTAGAATACAATGTTCTCTGCTTATGTATTTTTTCTTCCATAATTTATTTCCGTAATACTACAAATTAACGCAGTATTTTACAGAAACTATTACGAACAAGTGCGAATCATTTACAAACTTATTTTTAGTTAAAACTTGGTAATGAATGAAGTTGAAGACTTCGGACTGGACATTTTTATGAACTAGACATTAAGAAAGTTAATTATTTTCTAACATCACAAATATTATGTACAAAATTAATACTATAAATGCAGTCATTATTAGGAAGAAAACAATTAAACAAAGTAATAATTCTACAGAAAAATTATTTCTAATTTTATCTTGATTTACTTTATTACAAATGCCTTACAGAAAAGTATACGCATCACAGTTTTCTTAAATATAATACATTTACACTTACAACAATGAATGATAATTAAATAGTTTTTATGTTTATTGATTACTTACCCCTTTGTTATTATTATGTGTTATAAACAGGGATTGAAATAATTGATTAATCAATTAAATTTTCGAGGAATAAAAAAAATAGGATGACCAGTTCATTTAATAAAAGATTTGGCATATAAGTAATAAATTTATGAAATGATTCAAGAGGTTATTGAACGACCTCGTATAAAAAAATTGCTCTTCAAACGAGAGCACATTTTGATGCATAGATCTCTGTATTTTTAACAATATAAAAAAAAACGTTATCTTCAAAATATCTATCTACCGTTTAAAAAAAAATTGTGTCCGCTGAGTAAATTATAGTAAAATTTCATGCTTCATATCTTTGTAACGAATTAGCGCAATTACAGAGATGTACCTTTGCGACATCACGTCGGAAAAAGTAAAAAAAAAATCACGTGAACCAAATCTGCATGAAGAAGGAATAATGTTTGACGACTGATAAGACGGTATGTAAACGAGAACATCCACTCACAGTAACCTCCTAAGTACACTAAACTAATTCATAGTAGCCTTCGGGCCTCCCTCCTCACCCCTGTTTCTGAAGGAAGGGTGCATGGTGATGTTATTAGGAACCTGTGTATTACCTAGAGCCTCTGTAATGGTACTCGAGTAATAGATCGGCGCATACAGAGTAGCATTTTCCGCGACCAGGTTCTTTACTGAAGGCAGGAAGTAGATCGTCCACAAACTCTGAATAATCTGAGACACTCGATCTCCATATGCCCTTCATCATATCAAAACTATTTTGTTTCTCTTCTCAACCTCATCCGTTTAACCTGCAAAACATTCGATTCTACGCGTGCACGTGATACACGGGGGTTGGCGAGCGAAGCGAGCAGGGGGTAGAACCCCTTAGTTTATAACAAGATCAAACATCACCTGGATATAACTTTTTCATCTAAATATATTGGTTACGGTAATGGGTGAGAGTTTATGTTATTGGTTGCAATATAATGCTGGTCTCGGAAAAAGATTTGTTCCAAACAGATTTATTATAGTTGAACTGTTATGTTGGGATTTTGTTGAACAGCTATGAAAAACAAGCATTACATTCAAACCCTGACTAAAAATATGTTAAATCTATGAAATAAGATGAGACGTGATGAATGTTCAGGTTGAGCACCAAGGCTGCGGCTGTGGTTGTGGGTGCGGTTGCTGTTGAGGCGTTTCCGGACTCAGACGCCAATCCCACTCTTTACCTTTGGGACGGAACTTCCCTTTGTGGTGGTAGAACTTCTTCTTGAAGTGATGGTGTTCTGTTCTGCGGTACTTAAGTGGGAGGGTGGGAGGACTGTGCATAGGAACCAAGGGAACAGGGGAGTAAGGGCCATCCAATGGGAGAAGGGGCGGTGGGGGGGAGGAGGAGGGGGAAGGGGATGGGGTCCTTGGGGGGCCGTGAGGGGGCTCCAGGATAGGGGGGGAGTCCCGCCCCGGAGACATCTCCTCGTAGAAGGGGACATGTCTCTTGTTATTCTTCATGTTCTCACAGATCCCTGAGTCAGGACTGGTGTTGCATCCGGCGTTTCCTTCAGTGCTCCTCCTCCTCTTATCCAATTCAGTCGAAGCGAAGGCCACCAGCCGGTCGAATCCTGAACTTATCTTGTCTTGCCATTTGTCACTACCTAAGAGAAAAAAGCAAAAATAAAGATATTAAAATGTTGTCAGAAGAAGAAAGGCAGCAGTTAGAGATGGAAGAGGCCCACCAAAGAGGGGTGATGGCAACCAAAAATCACGTGGATGAACCTAATTCAGTTTCCTCGCATTTCCGTCTACATTTTTGAACTGTCTGCTACCAGGCCGACTTTCATGAATGCTTGCACGCAGCTCTATGTCCCAAGCAATGCTGACATTTTTCAATATTGAGGAAAATATAAATATAAGTTATATCCATTTCAATATAAAATAACTGCAAGCTTTGCATAAGATAAGGCCCTCTCAGAAGCTTCTTCCCACAGACCAAGTGCTCTGGACTGTTCAGACGTGAACTGTTTCGATACTTGTAACTCTGGTTTATCTTTTTATAATTGTGTATAAGTTATAATTAGTGTATTTTTCTGTTCTTAAAATAAAGTTTCTTTTTAAAAACCTGTGGTTGTTGAACTCAAACTTATATGTTGGAAAAAAATCTTTTCTCTGGAAATAAAGAAATAATATCCTCGTATTGCATGTCGTTGAAAAGTTAAAGCGTTTAGAAAGAGAAATATTTCTGTTATAAAGTTCAAAATAAATAAATGAAAAATAGTCGCTTTCCCCCCGAAACATCAGGTAAAGCCACTTGTTATATATATAGTTATTTGTGAATTACACTTCATAAGATATTCTAATTAGTTTACATATTCCTTTTGATTTTTTCAAAAATCCTTTATGAAGCGCCTTGTATTATAATTCGGTGTAAAGGAGTTAGTTACCTTCTTCGGGGCGGAAAGGAGAGAGGGAGATAGCCGTGGGTGTGAGGTCAGGAGGCTCCGGACGAAGCCTGCTGGTCATTGGAAATGGGTGTGAATGGGCTTCCTGGGGCACACTCAGGTGTTTGTGAGAGAGTGGCTGTGAGACGGGAGCGCTGTGGGCCGGAGGCTTCAATGGGCTCTGGAAGTGAGCTGCCTCCCCCGCCTCCGTTCCCTCACTCTTCCCCACCCCTACCTCCACCTCCACCTCACCACTCAGGATCCTAGCATGGAGGGTAGCTGCCAGGCTGAAAACAAAGACAAATACATTATCAATCATTTTTGTAATTTTGCATTTCACCTTTTCGTTTTTCACATAAATTGGGAAGCCTCTTCATGGAGTTATGACTTAGATGTCATTTCTATGACATGAAGTTGAATAATTTTTTAAAAAAAATGCTAGAGTAACTTTCTAAAAATTCAATAAATATATAAGATAAGTAGGATTTGAAACCACCAGAAGATTCAGCCTGACTTAGACTGTCATGGCTGAAAATTGTTTAATCAAGATTGCAGAAGTAGTATGAATATAGATGTTTGAATAGAATGGGTGGGTGACAATGGATTTTCCCAGCTACTCACTCATGACAACAAGATAAATATGATATTATATCTGTTTTTTTTTTTTTTAATGTAACGTCCTAGTACATTGAATTGCTTAAGGAATATAGTAGCAATTCCGCTTCAGATTCACATCAACTGACCCTATGATATAATTATAAATATGTGTCCTGCTCACCCCTCAACAGGTTCCTCCCTAGGGTATTCCTTGACGTCCGTGAAGTAGGATTCATGATAGGGCTTGATCTCGGCACGCGGGAGCTGCACGGGGATGTACCCACATCCAGTCTCTCCTTCTTCCTGAAAACATAACAAAACATCTCAACCAGTCCATTCCATTAGACATGCAGTTAGTTCATCAATATTTCCTAGTCTAATAAGGCCACCAGTACCACAGAGGTAGCAAGCTTGCCTACTCTCCTCACGATCAGGGTTTCAACCCAGCTTGAGGCACTTGAGGTTTTCACATGGGAGATAACAAAACCTTGAGCACGCCCTTCTGAAGGAACGTTAAAATACGCTCCCAAGTCGGCACGACCCCTACCCTAATTAAACCTGCGTAGGTAACATTTTGAACTCTTAACAGTAGAACTTTCAGAGAAGGGATAAGAGCATTGAATACTTAGGTACCAGGGTGCATACACCAGCCCACCCAATATATCTACCTAGACTAATTCTGACTATTTACATTAATATCTGTCTAAGTAAAGTAATACCCGACCTGATGACGATGATGTCTATTTTTAGGCTTATGATAGCTGTGGGTCTCAGTCCTTTCAGATCTGCTCTGACTTAGCCCATTATGTTGAACTGGCCCATTATGCTGTATAGGTCCATTTTGCTGAACTGGTCCAATGTGCTGCACAGGTCCGTTATGCGCAATTGGTCCGTTGTGTGCAGCAAGTGGTCCGCTATGGAGTACTGAAGGGGTAGTACTCATGTCCACAGCGGCATTAATGATACTCTATTAAAAAAAAAAAACACAAAAACAATTAATTATACGACCATTTTATGCCATTATTACTGAGCAATTAACTTATCACTAGATCAAGTATTGGCTCAAGAAACTACCATAAAACTACATAAAATAATAATAATATAATAACAATACCACCTATTGACACGAACTTGTACTGTAGTTATAAAGGAACAAAAATGTACATCAAACTTGTTACAGGACAATCTTAAGTGAAATTTTCTTATGTTTTCTCTTCGTTATTTTATTCCATTCTGAAGAAAAGCAAGTAATTTTGAAAAAATAAAAATCAATCAATTCCTGCTTGAAACATGTGATCAGAATCAGATCACGTTTAAGTCGAATAGTAGACAATAAATAC
This sequence comes from Aradus depressus, assembly GCA_963662175.1. Lineage (NCBI taxonomy): Eukaryota > Metazoa > Arthropoda > Insecta > Hemiptera > Aradidae > Aradus > Aradus depressus. The sequence goes on along the minus strand of OY759218.1, from coordinate 26,485,027 downwards.
TTTTTAATTTTTGCTTTCTTAATTTTTTTTACTGTCAATAACCACAATATTTCTAGGATTTTATTTACTAGATTCGATGTCTAGCTAAGGACAGTTGAAACTAGAAAAACTAATTCGATGCACAATACGCTTTTAACTCATTTATGGACCGTTGTAAATCTTGAGGAGTGTTGGCAAGAATTGCAATATCATCCGCAAAAGCTAACAGTTTTATTTCAACTCCATTTATCAAAATTCCAGCTCTTAAACAATCCTCAATATCATTTATGAACAGAGTAAAAAGCAAAGGACTTAAAAGAGCACCCTGCTTAACACCCATTGAATTTTCAAAAAAGCTGACAACCCACCTCTGCAACCTCTGTACCGTCATACAAATCCTTAATTATGTTTACTACTGTCGTTGAGATACCAATTTCATTCAATTTATAAATTAGGGCATGCCTGTCAAGACTGTCAAACGCAACAGAAAAATCAACAAAAAAAGTGTATAACTTCTGCCTTTACTTTGATAATTGTAAATGCGCCAGACTTAATGAATTAAAAACACTATCAATTGTAGAGTAGCCCCTACGAAAACCAGTTAGAAATTCTTTTAAGACACTTTTGTTTTCTACCCACTTCGTTAAAACGTTGTAAAAGCAGTCCCGAAAATATTTTGCCTCCAGTGTTTTCAAAAGCTATTCCCCTATAATTCTTAACTTCATTTGTACCGCCACTTGTTAATTCACTAACTTACTACAATAAAATATAAATTAAGGGTAGAATAATTCGTAATACAGCACATAAATTACTAGAAAACCCTGTTATAGGCCTAAATAGCAAAAATAGATCATCTTCCCCCAAAGATTTCTGTCCAGCGCAAGAGATCTCCAGTTTTGCAGTCGAAGGTTCCTAGCGTTCCCATCGACAGCATCCGTCCATCTCTTACTCGGTCTTCCTCGTCCTTGACAGCTTTCTTTCATTTAGATCAGCCGCATCTTTTATCTGTGCTTCTAAATGAGCTCTTTTCTTGTTCCTGTGAACCTTCTTTTCTTCACTACGCAGCAGCCTGTACTCTTCCACACTGTCCCTTGTACCCCGACTCTGGAGCATGCTCTTATATGCAACATTCTCAGTTTCCGTTGCATCCCGGCACTCCCCATTGAACCAGCCATTCCGTCTTGTTCTTTCCTTCTTGCCTATACACTTCCTCCGCCACTTCCCTCATGCTATCTCTCAAGGCCCTCCATATGTCGTTAACATCATTACTCTCTAGCCTCTGATCCCGGATATGCTCTGTTAGCTTCGCAGCGAACTCCCTGGCTGTCTTCTTCTTTCAGCCGACCTACGTCAAATCTTCCCACCCGTGCTCCCCTTTTCTTCTTAACGTTTGAGAGCCTGGATCGGAGGCGAGAGATGAGGTAATGATCGGAGTAAATGTTGGCACCCCTCCTGACGCTGACCATCAGGAGACCTCCAGGTGGCCTTATAAATATTCCTACGACCATGTTGCGATAAGCCGCGAAGTTCACAGTCTTAGGCCAGTGTCAGTGGATTCCTCATGCAGACTGTGCCTTCCTATATGTGGCCTTAGCCCCTCCTCTCTTCCAACCTTCACCCATCAAAACTTTTTTATCGTGTGTTGGACAGCCGGCATAAATTCTATCTAGCAGGTCATAAAACTCATCCTAGTCCGGCTTAACCTCTGTGGAGGCACGGACTGTAATGATACTATAGTTGAAGAATTTTCCCTTTACTCGTATGTAGCAATAAATGGGCTTTTTTTCTTCCGCACGATGAATCCTGTCCCAAAGTGATGATTCTTCTCGTGACAACTATAGTATACATTACAATCCTTCTAAATAGCAGAAATATATGAATTACTAAAAGCAAAGATAAAAAAAAACAAAAACAATTCATGCCAAATAAGTCATAATGGTTCTTTAAACAAACATGTCATTATGATACTTAAAATTTGTGCAGAGATATATTGAAACACTAAATAAAAAAAAACATAAGTTTTTTAAAAACATTGTCTATTTCACAAAATATATGGGAGTACTTTCGGTATTGCTACCATCTTCAGCCACGACTTAACAAATACTGTATTTACTTACTCCCATATATTTTTTGAAATAGACAATATTTTAAAAAAACATGCGTTTTCTTTATATTTTTTTAAAGACTAGAAATAATTCTAGAAAACATTTAACTGTGAAAAACGTTTCGCGAATTGTATATTAATCGTATTGAGAGCAGTCTAGGGGAACTAGGGAAAACTATAAGAGGACAACAAATAGGTAAGCAAAGCTGGTAATTTTATTATAAAAGAAAATAGAGGAAAATTGCCATTAATTGGACGATGTCGGTAATTGGGCACTTGACAAAACCGAGATATTTGGTACAATTAAAAAAATGAAATTATGTCAAGCGAATGTGAGTTATTTTTATTTATTCAACCCACTCGTATATTTGAAATGACATACCTGGTTCGATATTTCCAAAGTGCGTTCTATTTCACCGCTAACCAAATCACCAATAGTTCTGGTTCCAAAAATACTGGGGTTAGCAGGAGAAGGAGGAGGAGCGGTATGTTGGGAGGCAGCAAGCTTCTCCTGGGAGAGATGTCTTCTCAGAGCCAACTTAGCTGGAGATACCTGATAAAAAGACAGAGAGTTAGACAGCATCATTAATATACAGAAGTAACTATGAACTTGTTATCTTCTGAGAAGTTTTATATGAAAATATTTATGCGCAGTTTTATTTTGTAAATAATCTTATGTTTATGTTTTTTTGAAGGAGCGAGCGGCCCCCTTATTCGACATACATACCTACAAACTTTGTTGTTTTATAACTCAAGATGAGGCAGAACCAATTAAAATTTTTAATGTATCAATCAATCAAGAATAAGATTGATATCAAATAAAAATGAACAATTTAATGCCCTTGGGGAATAATCAGGAGTTGCGAAAGGTATTTGTTAAGGCGTTTTGGGAGGCAATGTTCTTTATCCGCGCGAATTCATCAACCAAGTTCTCGATCTCAAGAAACAAACGACCGATTTGACTGAAAACCAAAAGATGTCGTATTGGAAACCCTTATTGGGTCCTGGATCCTCGTGTCGGTACGTTGGTTGATCTCCTCGGCAGTTAACAGGGTTTTCGAACGAATTGAACTCCACCCCCCTTCCCTGGTCTTCGAAATAAAATAACTGAAAAAAAAAGCATTCTTTTTCAGAATACTCGTGGGGAAAACAATGACCTGTAGAGTGCAGGCATGAAAGACAAAATCAGGCAGCAGCAGTCGGCACCACGCGACAAAAATAAACATTATAGAAAAGAGCAGCACCATACAGAGAGATTGTCCTTCCTACAAGGGCATAAAACCAAACCCGAAAAAGTCGTCGGTGAATCACCGTCAATGTTCTTTACCCGCGCGAATTCATCAACCAAGTTCTCGATCTCAAAAAACAAACGACCGATTTGACTGAAAATCCATAGATGTCGTCCTTATTGGGTCCTGGATCCACGTATAAAATTTCGTGTCGGTACGTTGGTTGATCTCCTCAGAAGTTGATAGGGTTTTCGAATTGAACTCCATCCTCCTTCCCCCTCTGATCCATATTCTCTTCGGTTGATTCAATAGATATCGTCCTTAAGTGGTTTTGAACCCACATATAAAATTTCATGTTGATATATTCATTCTATATTCCGATGAAAACTCAACATGAAATTTCTGACCGATTACATAAGTTCCAGTATACTTATAGCCGGGGAAGAAACCAACTTCTAATACAGTACATGGTGGTTGTATAATTAAGTTTGCGGATAGGAGACCATATTATCGAACTGTAAGTTACATTGATATGCTTACTATATCGTTTACAGTTAGTTCTATAATATTGACTACCATCCGCGTATATGGTGTACATATCTACCTGTGTGTAGTCAGGAATAGGGAGTGGGGGGACAGTCTGGGGAGTGACTAGTGGAGAACTGATAATCCCGACCCGCCCATCCACCTCCTTCCACTGGTTCCTCGCCTGGTGATCCTCGTTCAGGGCTGTTGTTATGATGGTTTTGAGTCTGTCTTCGAAATTGGCCACTCGAGGAGGTTCCTGGGCTCGACTTGAAGTAAAAATGCATGAACTTTGCGAAGATGAAGGAATCCGTGAACTAGCTTTGGTATGCTGTTAAAATAAATTTTAAAAACATATTATTATTTTCGTGTTTTATAAAAATTTACAAACAAATAGACAGCATTTCATAAATTACATAAAGCAATATTAATATATCTGCAAATCCCTCCCCCCCACTCCTAAGAGAATTTCAGACCCCCTTACGTAAAATTTATTGCCAAACTGTCAACTATTTATACTCAAAATGAAAGTTCAAAAATCTGCAAAAAAAAGTAATATGAAATAAACATAATATTTTGTTTATTATTAATGATGCGATGAAAATGTCTATTTGCTCATGAAACATTGTCTCCTTTACTGACAGGTTTGCCATCGTTCTGAACTACTCATTCGATGTATCCTCCTTTGTTTCTTGATCTTCGAATATACAAAATAACAGCCTAATCCCTGACAAAACATATTCGAATTCATATTCTAATGTTTAACACTCAAGCTTTCAAGTGAAATTTAATTCGAAACCTGAAAATTGTATTATCGTCAATGGGAAATGCTCAATAAATCATCAGTCTTCGTACATTAGGTTGCAAAATGTTAACATCCTAGGTGTTATAATCACTGACAATGTATGATACAAACAACATGTAACTAACTTATAAAAAAATCTCAGACAGATCATGTTTTTATTACCTTAAAAATATACATTCTGTGGATACACTAATGGTCTATCAAGCTTTAAATAAATAAAACAAACTTCTTCTTTGAAATATTATCTATTCCACAAAAAATTGTTATTCAAAAACTACCGGTTTCGGCGTTACACTTACTCCATCTTCAGGTTTAGTTATACCAAGACCAAAGTCATGTCATGTTAGACTGACATATATAATCATTATAATTAAATCTGACTAAGGTGAAATAATAATGGAAAAAATGTTAAGTGATTTTAGAGTCAATTGACGACTTCCAAGAAACATCCCAATCAAGTGGAATCCTCCATATGAGTCAATCAAGTATCTCGGGGTTCACTTAGTACGTCCACTTATCTGGAAATCCCATATCAATAAAAAACTGACAGAAGCCCACGCCAGACTAGCTCTCCTGTGCCCTCTGAACAGAAAATCCATGCTCAAACCGGAAGTCACTCTTCTTCTTTACAAATCCATCCTTCGACCCCTGATAACCTACAGCTGCAACTCCATCCAAAGTGAAACAGTTGCAGGCTTTCCAAAATTAACTAATGCGCATAGCTGTGGACTCCCCATGGATGGATTTATGAGAAACAACCAGCTTCATCGGGACTTGGATATAGCAAACTTAGAGGACTTCGTCAAGGCTAGATTTCGGAAGTTCCATATCCAATTACCCTTCGTCAGAGGTGCCTCAGTGTTAAAAATTGGACAACTCTCAGAACAGTAGCGTCTAATACCAAGACTATCTCAGGACATCTTACTGTGATTTTTTTATCTGTGTCTATATGTAAAACTGTGACACCTTTCCTTTCTTAGTTAATTAGTACAGGGTGTCTCTAGAGACTAATCCCTTCACGCATGCATCTGAGTGACTTTTTAATATGATTATTTTACACTTACCATGTATGCCACTATACTTTATCGATCTATTATCAATAAATAAAAACATCTCAAACTATCTGTCTGAACTTATGTACAAATACATCAATTATTAGGAGAAGTTAGGCCATACTGGGAATAGATATAAATCAGAAAGAGACCAATTAGCAACAAAACTAAACTACCTGGCTGGTTTTGAGTTGTCCAGGTGCGGTAGGATCTTTATTTCTCGAAGAATCCCGTATTTTTCCGGCCTCAATCTGTCGGCCTGTTTCCAAAATCTTCTGAGCTAATATCTCTGGATTATTTTCCTCTATTTTACCAAAATCAGGAACATCGGGCCAATCTTGAGACCTACACCGACCATCACGACTTTTCCGCATTTGTTTAGGACTACTTGTTGCTTTCTCACTAACTCCGGACTTTTCTGGAACCTAAAACCAACATCGCAAAAAAAAGTTGAATCATTTTTAACGAATTAGAATAAAATAAAATTCGTAGTAAAACAAAAATTGTAGACTTTAAATTATCAGATCCAAATATTAGTTCTTCAGAAAAAAAATAATTAAAAGTGTAAATAAATAGAGAAAACGCGTTGTTCATGGATATATTCAAGACCATCACTGGGGGGACAAAGATGGAAAGGGGATCACAAAAGTTTACTAAGAACCCATCAAAAACAACAAGAGGGCGCCGGTAGCTCAGTGGTATGTGTGCTTGCCCTCTGAGCTCAAGGTCGTGGGTTCGAAACCCGGCCGAGGCCCTTAGTTTATTTTATCTGGGAGGTAAAATAAACTCAAGTACGCCGTCCTTCGGATGGGACGTTAAACGATGGTCCCGAGCCTGTACGATGTCAGGTACTCGTTAAAGACCCCTGCCCTAGGTGAATAAAAATTTAGTGTGGGCAAAATTTAAGACTCTCACAGTAGAATCGAGCTCATGACCAGAGTGACGAAAGAGCGCTCTGGTAGTAGGCGATATGACCTCATAGTTAAAGCCTGGGCATGAGTCATAATAACTAACTAAAAACAAAAGAAGATAATAAATAATGATAACCTGCAAAGTAGCTTGCTGCTGTAAAATGTCAACTTCGGATGTTAATCGGTTGACTTGGGAATGTAATCTTTTCCGATGATTTATAGAACTGAAAATTTCCTGAAGGAGATTTTCCTTTGTCAAAGGGGTTGTGACTCCCATGTTGCGAGCTACTGAGGCCATCTCCACTTGCCGTTCGTTCACCAGTTTATTGTGTTCTTCTTCCAACTCTCGCACCTTGAACAACAATAACCCAATAGGATCATCCCATTTCACAAACTTCAAAAACGTTGACTTCATTCTCATGGATTTATTTCTTATTCAAGTATATTGTACTATTATAGCAGAGACCAAAAATAGAATGTGCTGAGTGGTGGGGAAAAGGGAAAGTGGTGGAAGAGAGGGAGCGTTGTGAAAGAGAGGGAGATTTGCCGTGGAATAACCCTAGGAGTGATATGCGCGCAGAAAGTTAAATTGATTAAAATAAATAAAATTAAACGAAAAATTACTTGTTGTTGAAGATGAGTAGCAGCATTTTGAAGTTCTTTATGACGGACAACAATTTCTTTAGCTTTGGAGAGAAGGTCTGTGGGGGAAGATGCGATAATGCCGAGCTCTGCCATCCGGACCTTCAGCAGAGACACACTATCGTCGATCAACACCTTGATCTGCTTCTGCAACTGGGAAGCTCGGCACTTCAGTGTAAAATTATATTCCTGTAAAAAACAAAAAGCATCATCAGCATTCTTTATCAGCAGCAATGTTATAAACAGTTAGTATCCACTGAAGTCCAAATACAACTGGGTATGAATGGATGTGGCTAACAACAAAAACTTCAACCGAGCGAAACGAGGTCTTCCCGTTTGAGTCATCCGGGTTTGAGTTTGTATGTTACATGATATCTGTAGCATCTGACCTCTGATTTATACCAAATTTCGCATTCATGTTAATTATCTCACTGGACAGAACTCTATTAAAGCAAACAGATTTTGTAAATCAGTTCTAATATGAATCAATGTCATATGTACATATATTTTCTTTGAACGAATTGATTCGCATTGTTTCACTCCTTATCATATGCATTTTGCACAAATAAAATAATTTTTGAATACTTAAAAACAAACGCTAACGTGGGCTGCTACATTAGCGAACGTTGACTGGGGTCAGTTGTCTTTGCTTTTTAGTACAACAGAGTTTAAAGGGTAATAGTAAACCATACATTTATTATTATTAAAAGGCAGTTCCATTATAAAATAAACTTGAAATTGAGAGTCATAAGCTTTTTTTTCTTTATTATTAATGTATGGTAAAAGACAAAAAGAGTCTTGAAAATAAATTGTTTTTTTTTAGATTTAATCTTATTTTTGATAAGAAAATTGAGAATATTCTTTTATTTATTCATTAATTATTTTCTTCAGTTAGGTACATTTTACATTAGTATATTTTATTTTCTATGAATTAGTCTTTTTTCTATCGTAGCAAATATTAAAAATCAGTAGCAACTAGGTTCTGATACCGTATTATTATTATCTGATAAACTATTATTGTTAATTAAGATAACTGCAGTTAACTTAAGGTAACTGCATCAAAACAATTACTATATCAATGATGTTATAGGTTAGGTTTTTTGACTCATGCCCGGACTTTAACTACTACCAGAGCGCTCTTTCGTCACTCTGGTGGACGAGCCCGACTCTACTGTGGAAGTCCTAAATTTTGCCTACCCTAAATTTTAATTCACCTAGAGTAGGGAGGGGTCTTTAACGAGTACCTGACATCGTACAGGCTCGGGACCATCACTTAACGTCCCATCCGAAGGACGGCGTGCTTAAGTTTATTTTACCTCCCAGATAAAATAAACTAAGGGCCTCGGTCATGATGTTATACATTTTATAGATACTGATGGGCTCAGCCCGAAACGTCTATATAGAAAGAAATACGTTTTTAAATAAAGTGAGAGAAAAAAAGAGCTGCAACGAAAGAATACAACAAATAAAGGACCATGGTTTAGTAATTAATATTTCCTAATTACAAAAATTTAAATAAGTACCTTCTCCTGTGCGATCTGAGTGTTGACATGACGGAGGTAGTGGGGGCTCTTGATGGTCTGGATCATGGCCATCATCTGGTCCCGGTAGAGGTCAAGGAGAATCTGAAGTGAGTAAGGAACAGGCCCTGGGCCGGGGGCTGGAGGGATCTCTTCATGTCTAGAGGCCGGGGTACCACAGAGAGAGGTGAGTCGTTCCTCCACACAGCCTTGCCCCGCCCGCGGCGTTCTACCTACAACTGCACAATCAAAAGTTGCTCAAAATAGATATTTCACTAAAGCCTAGTCCACACATCCGTGTTCCTATATGAGTGTTCGTTATTCCCATTGAAGTGTCTTATACATATATTTCGGTTTATGTACGAGCACCGAAAAATGTTCCGCTTTGAGTCGGTAAAATATAGTGAAGTTGGGCGTCTACACGTCCTACACGATCATTTCTATTTGGCAAGTTATCAATTCAGCTTCAGGCAGTTAATCTTGCCATCTTTTGGGAACATAAATGTAATAAAAATATATTCGTATATGTTCTGCGCTGTTAGTTGTCCAAGTACATTAGCACTGAAACTATAATTGAAATAATGCGGTTTTATACACAAATAATTGTGTATCAAACAATTTCTAGAAAAAAAAAGTTATGATTTGTTTTGAAGTATTCTAAACTATTTTCCAAAATTGACTTGTACAAATTATTTTATAGATAAACAAAAAATGAAACATAAAAATGTCTATGTTTATTTATTATTTAATGACTACTCACCTCGTGCAATTTTCATGTAAAGAGAGCATCAACTACATGCGTCTTCGTGGTTTCTTTTTTCTTGTATTTAATTCTAAACTGCAATAGCACATTAAAAAATATGACCTTGCTGCAATGATTTATTCGTCACTATTTCCAGACGAATATTCGAATTTCTCACATTTCAAAACGAATAGCGAATGTTCTGGTATGAGGACGAATATGTACAAACCAAATTCGGTAAAAATTCATATTAAAACATTTGTTCCCGAATATCATGGATGATTATCGAGTACTTGTTAGAGTATGTGTGGATTAGGCTTAAGATTACTAAATAATAATAATCAGAGATGGGACGAATCCTGTTTTCCTCGAATCCGAATCCTATTTCAATTCAGATTTCGAGTCAATCATTCCTCAAATATTTGAAGTTATTATTATTTTGTAAATATATTTTTTTAACCCTTCTTCAAAGATAGTGAATGATTAGAAGAAAAAAAAATGTTTGGTAGTAAAACCCGAGATGGTGGAACCGGGCCTAAAGAACAGATCAATTAAATTTAAAGACCTCATACAATTATTTAACATTATAAACTATTAAATGGAATCGGAAAAATATGATTAGGTACAAAGTAAAGAATTGGAATTAGCGTCAATGCTGTCAGGATTCGCCCACCTCTAATAATAATCAAATAACAAACTGCAGAGAAATATTTTTAAAAACCTTAAAACCTAGCTATTGCCTGCGCTGCTGGAACTTGAATCATTAATGTTCATTAGGGTATGTTTAAAGGGAAATTAAGGAAGAATATTATCAGTATGACATGAAAATTTTTTATATAATTATTTAATTTACAATTAATACAAAAAGAAGAGCGCAAAAAAGTAAAATGAAAGAATAACAATCTAGTTTAAACGTGGTTTTAAGGAAGATTCAAATTAAACAACAGCGCCAACATCAATACTCGGTAAGACAGCCGCTTGGCATCGATTAACTGTGTGCGCGTATTTGATTTGTTACCCTTCTTCATCATTGAGCAATTCCGAGAGCTCACTCTTGATGAAAAGGTCCAAGATGTATCTAATAAAATCTGATAAGGATTTTTCCTATCAATTGAGTTGAGGCCCAAACATACTCTTCCACACACATGGAAATCTTCAATCTAAATCAATAAGGTTGGTAACAAAATGTTGACCCTTCGACAAGTCAAGAAGAAAAATAATCAAACTGAGGTTCGAACGGAAAGGTTCATTTAATTTATAACTGACGGGATGACTACCTCTGGCATAAAGCAGGGTATCAGCTCGAGTTCGGCGCTTCCATTCTTCTCTATAAAGTTTAACTGATAGTTTGATTGACACGGAAGCTGAACGGAGAAATAAACTGACGTTGCAAAAGGCCCTCAAGGAAGTGTTTTCGGAGAATACAATAAGCGGCTTAAGTAGGTAACACAAATGGGAACTGAAGTACCTTGATTGGAGGTGCTGAGGAGTGTCTCGTTGTGAAGCAGATCCAACCCATTAATTTTGATTGCTTTCTTTGGTTTTCCTTTCTTCGGTCTGTTCTTCCGCTTGACAGAACCCGATCTAGAAGGAGGAGGAAGTCCATCTGACTGGGTTGAACATTTACCATTTCTCGATAACTTACGCCGTAGTTTCTTCTTGCCTCCCCGATTTCGAGTCCTGCCTAGAAGAAGAAAACATTTAATATAAATGAATATATTATACATTGGAATCAAGAAAAATCGTTACTTGAACAGAAATAGAAATATTAGCCAATAAATTTAATTAGGGGCGCCGATGGCTCAGTGGTATGCGTGCCTGTCTTCTGAGCTCAAGATCGTGGGTTCGAAACCCAACCAAGGCCCTTAGTTTATTTTATCTAGGAGGTAAAATAAACTTAAGCACGCGTCCTTCGGATGGGACGTTAAGCGATGGTCATTTTTAACGAATTGTAATAGAATAAAATGCGTAATAAAACAAAAATAGTAGAATTTAAATTATCAGATCCAAATATTAGTTCTTCAGAAAAAGAGTGTGCGACGTGCAGTAAATTATACATTGGACAGACAGGACGTCGTTTTAAGGAAAGAAATAAAGAACACACGGCCGAAATAAAGAACCGAGGAAACCGTTCTACATTCGCGACCCACATAATTGACAATAGCCACACTTTCGATCCATCTACAGGCATCAAATATCTCCACTATTGCTCAAAAAGCAGGCTACTTGATAGCTTAGAACAATTAGAAATAAATAAAACTACCAAAAAGAACATTTGTATGAATGACCAAATTTATTTCAACTATTCCCCTTTGTTAACACCCTGAACCAGTTCTGTTTCCACATATATGTTTGTATTATCTGGTATTAATATTTGGTTCCATATATATGTTTCATGTTCTCTAAATCTTCATATTATTATTAATTTTATTTAAACACCCTTTCACCTGAGATGTATTTCAAGGGTCGCTCTCTGCAAACTAACTTAGTTCATAACTAGACCTGATGATGGTGTAAGGCCGAAACCGGTAGTTATATATATTTATATCTTTAGTGGAATAGACAATATTTCAAAAATAAGTTTGTTTTATTTATTTAATAAATTTAATACTATTACTAGACTTTTTTTTTACTTAACGTCCGAATTTACACCCAATTCGGAAGGAACGAAACTCTACATGTGATGCCCATTTCTACAAGATATTCCACATAGTTTTTAGTACTGCGTTGTTGTATATAAGTCGTTTTAATTTAAAAGTTAATTTAGATTTTTTGTGTGGTAGTGTTCGTAATAGTTTGTAACATCTGTTCATTTCTTTTCAGTCTCGTGTGAGGATTCTAAGTAAGTCGCTTGTCATTTACGAGGCCTAGATAAAAGACTCCCTTTTTTGAAGGGATGTGATTTTTGTTAAGGTACACTGGAGAGCTGGTATATTTTCGACGAAGGGTGAAGACGATGTAAACTGACTTCTTGTCATACACCTTTACTCTCCACTTTTTGTACCAGGATTGAAGGAATATCCGGTGTTCTTGGAAGTGTCTGGATGATAGAACTTGGTCTGGATAAGCAGAGAGAATAGCTCTATGTCTTCTGCAAAGGTGTGAAGTTGTGTTGATGGATGGGTGGGGATATCAAGAGAATATCATAAGACAGGAATGTCAACTAAAGCCTACTAACCATTGTTGTTCTCTTCGTCACTCTGGGAGGACCTCTCCTTGCCCCCGATGTCTGACCAAGCTCGTCTTGCGGTCATCTTCAAAGTTTCGCTGACATCAGATAAAAGATCATCTTCAGAGCTCCAATCATATTTGTCCCTCTTGCAAGCCCTACGCGGCTGACCTTCGTTATTCCCTTCTGCGTATTCAGTGTTCTGTAAATTAAAAAGAAAACCATTATGCCCTTTTCTGATGGTTCTAAAATATCCAATATTTTAAAAAGGTAAGAAATACACATCTGAAGTCAGCTGTTTTGATATTTCATATAATAAGATTATAAAGTGTAATGTAATCAGAGAGCGACCAGTACCATTTATTTATTTTTATAATAACAATAAATAAAATAGTTAAAAGGTCGAAATATATATTCGAGATTGTAAAGGGAGATAGAAGGTTATTTGCGTGCTAACTGGTAGAAGATTGACAATAATGACAACAGGATGTTATTATTAAATAAACGTGTTCCAAAGGAGGATTTGAAAAAAAAAGAGGACAGCCTAACAACAAGTATTCGTTAATTTATTTCATGTATTTTTTTTTTGTTCTGAATAAATATATTATATTCATTAAGAGTTTCTAGATTTCAATAGTTGGTTTCCCATGCTCAACACTGGTCAATGGTGATTTAACAGTTTAGTTTTCAAAATGTATTTGGCTGATGGGACTTTCGTCTTTGGTTGTAGAAATACAATATCTTAAAATCAGTCATTTAAGTATCGTTCTATGTGATAGGCGATCTGGCGTCTCTTAGTATTTTATTTTTAGAAACATTCAGTTTGCGAAGCTTAAGAAAATTCCCGCGTATTTGAAGTTAAGTAAGAAAAACATTTGTAAATATAAAATCGCGAAAACAGGCGAATATTAAAACGTCACAAAAATAGTTAGGTAATGGGTGCAATAAACATTCATACCTTAGTCTTCGGATTCTTCAACTTTTGAAAATAACGCTCCAGCTAAAACATGAAAAAATAAATTTAATTATTTTCATATACAGTTACAGAGATGCTATAAGCAAGTTTAACCACATATATGTGAATTACTGAATATGTGACACAATGTTGTGCTTGGAGTTTGGGGGAAAAGGAGCCACGTAAAGGTCTCCAATGTAAACTTTCTCTTGACAACAGTAAAGGGTAGAAGGATGCGGCATTTTTGCATTAAGTAAAGGAATAAATGAGGCATATAAATGTGCAAAAGCTTGGTAAAATCACTCAGGTTCGGGACCTACGAATTAACTCCCCACCATAAGAATGATTAACTTTTTAGATCGGTTTCTGGAGCCACGAAAAACATGATATGACTTTATAATGAGCTATAGATTTCATTACCAAATTATGAAGAGGGCTTCAAGTTGTTCAATTTAGCAAGCTGTTTTCATTTACGTCACATAATGGCCGAGTTATCGGAGCCTGAACTTGAATTTCTGATAAGTTTTTAACAGTGTGGACTTTTTCAATTCAACATTAACCAAATAAAATGTATACATGAAAAACTCATTACTTATTTTATACTCTAGTATTTGTACAAATTATGTTATCTCAGTGACAAAGGTCTTTCGCAACTTGGGTTTATTTTTATTAATTCTTTTTTATTTGTAATTTGCTAATAATACAAAGAGAAACAATAAATCATACATTCCAAACACAGTAGTTATTTGGTACAACGTTTAGTGATTAATGTAGTTAATGACAACATGTCTCTTCAATATTCTCCAAGCGAAATAGTATCGCCATCCTTCTTAAAACAATATTTCAAGGTTGGTAGAAAAAGACTTCCAAACCAGGATAATAATGACCACTATTTCATTTGATATCCTTTTAGCATGTTATGGCTAACGGAAATAAATATTATTAATTGTCAGATCTCGCAAGTTTTGTTTTACAAGTGTACTGCACTAAATACCTTGGTGCGATCAATGAGATGGAGATAGTAAGAAACAGGCTTCCCAGTCCAGGACACAGAGCCTCGCAGTGGCTCCATCTCAGATACGTGCATGATGGTTCCTATATCTGCAAACAACACAAACATTCTTAGAATAAAGGTCATTTAAGGCAACATTTACAAGGGGTCAAAATCCTGATCACTTTGAACAAATAAATAAAACAAAATTATTTTTGAAATATTGTCTATTTCAGAAAAAATTGTAGGTATACACTACCGGTTTCGGCATTACACCATCGTCAGGTTTAGTTATGAATACTGCATTTATGCCGAAACCGGTAGTGTATTTATATAGACAATATTTCGAAAAAAAAGTTTGTTTTATTTATAAATAACAATAACAGGTTTCTACAATATGTCCGCTTTTCTCAACTTACAATTAGCAAAACATAACGAACGAAATTATTAAAACATTATGCAGCCATGACAAAAATTGTATAAGTACGGTCAGGCTAAAGATATTTTTTTAACAATGAAAGACACTCACATATATCTATCAATGTATAGATATCAATGCTATCTATCTATCCATCTGTAGCTAATTATATACTATTTTGCACTCCCTGTTTTTTTTTTTTTTAGTTTTCTTTTTACATTATTATTATTACTACTTATATTAGGTTTATATATATAAGTTAGAAAATTAAGTTTAATATTTGCATATTATCATATTTATTTATATATATGTTTATGTGGCCATATATTTTATTAAGCCTATTTATTGGAAATGTTTCATTTCTGATTTCCGAACCGATCAAAACCTTTTAAGTCTTGATCTTTCCGTACCATTGTAGATTTAAAGCTAATGTCCAGAATTAAAAAAATATGTCCAGGAGAAACATTTAAACAGTTCTTTATTACAGCTGTGTTATACGTAGGCTTGGTTCAGTTCATCAGTTGTTATATTTTGCAATATATTACAATACTATATCTGTAGCGGTCGTGAAAAATTATGTAAGTTCGAAATCATTAATTTTTCAGGGTTTTCAACGATTTGGCAGGAAGTCAAATTAGAACTAGCTGACTTTTGTATGACAAGAACAGGAAAGAGAAAGAAAATTAAAAGAAAAAAATGAAGATAACTAAAACCACACATCATATTTTGTATTTAAAGGAAGGGGTCTAGACAACCAATTTTACACGGTTTACATCACATTCTGAGGGAGCTCTAGACAGCATTAACTCATTTTTTATATAATTCGACTTACCTACTTTTTCACGACCGCCACAGATATATACACAATATTTTTAGTATTGCATTGTTTTTATTGATAATAATGAGCTATGTATTGTGAAGAATGATAGAGTGAGTTTTTCAGTTTTTATTTACCCTGCTACAACGATGGCCAAAGTCTTCACTCTTCGAAGGACTAACTTGGACACACTCACACAGATTCGAATCAACAATGATGTCATACCCTGGACACCTACTGACGTGACAATCAAGTACCTTGGAGTACATTTCGACACTAGACTGACACGGAAGACATACATACATAGAAAACTAACACAAGCATACACTCGACTATCACAACTATACCCACTACTGAACAGACGTAAACCACTCAGACACAAATGCTGTACACTACTCTACATACTTGTTACGACCACTCATCACCTATGCATCACCCATTTGGCGAGGTGCAAGCAAAACTCACCTAGTCAAACTTCATAGCTTTGAGAACAAGGTCCTTCGTTTAGCAGTGGGTGCACCTTGGTTCGTCCGGAATCAGCAGATCCGAAGGGAAGTGGACATCCCGGACATCGAGGCTTTCATCGCCAAACTGACCCTAGACTACCATGAAAACCTCGCCCTGGTGCCTGGAGCCCAGTTCTACAAGTTGGGAGACCAACACCAGATAGGAGGCTCAAACCTCGACTCTATTAAGATTTTGTTAATTATCTATGAACTTTTGTGTCAGTTTTTATTTAGATATCTACTTACAATAACAACAGGATCTCCCTAACTTTTGAGCTGGGCAAGATAAGATCACGGAGAGTTTTATTTTAAAACAGCTGTGGTACCAATCGTTACACGAGATAGGCTTCTTCATGTCGTTTTGAATCTCCTAAAACTGTGACTAATTTGGCAAGCATACTGAATTATGTAACAGATGCCTTTGAAGTGGACCGATAGGTTGATGCTGCCTACTTGGATTTTAGAGAAGTCTCGAAAAGATTCTACATAACCTTCTTCTTCAGAAATTAGCTAATACAGGTATCAATGGCTCACTACATTCATGGTTTCAGTCCTACCTGACCAACCGAACTTAAGTTGTCAAATGGGGTGTCACATTAGGCGTTTTGCAAGCTTCGATATTGGGGTAGCCGGTAACCCTCATATTGAACCTGCAATATTCTTCGCTGATGACTACAAATATTATGTAAAGATAAGATCCATGGAGCTAGGCTTCAGAGTACACTGAACCGAACCTTGGAATGGTATCAAGTAAATTGTGTGGACTTAAATGTATAATATTTTTTGAGCTTTGTTCAACTGAGCCGGCCAAAGTTGAAACTGTTCGGCCAGTTCGCGAATAATAACATTATATTATATATAAAACATGATATAAAACATGATATAAATAATTACATCTTGAAACACTTACCCGACAAATTCCTATCTGTTATTCTGAAATTCAAAGGACAGAATGACTTAGATGAAACAATTTTGGCTCCATCCTTGAGATCTGCAAATCTTTCCTTCAGCATATGGTCTACAGTGGGCCCGAATGCAAAGTTGTTCACGAACACAATCGTTGCTGACACTATTTTCTCCCTGTGTTCTTCAAGTAGAAAGTCTCCTTTGATCAGTTGGTACTCTCCATACTGTTTTCCATACCAACCCATCCACTTCCTGAAGTTCATGTTCATACCCTGAAAAAAAATATATCAAACAACACAATTATAATTAAATAATCATAACCTTTAAATATTTACATAATTTTTCCTCCCACTAACAGACAAATGTGCATTTTCTATGTTAGTATCTAAGGGTTAAAGCATAATGTTAAAGAATTATTTGAAAATGCACGTATATATGTCAAAATGTACAAAATAAGTGAAGAAATGGGACAGAAAAAAAAGATAAATAAAAATGTCTATAAAATCATGAAGAATATATACAATAATGAACAGTATATACTAGGATAGGATATATACAGTATATACTAGGAGTATATACTATATAGGATGTCCCATTTTAACAGGGCACATTTTTTGTCCCTGCCAAACGGAAGGTCTAATAGATTTTTTATATCTCACACAGTTTCAGAATGGTGGTCTATTGAACAGAGATTGAATAATGTCAAAAATCTTCACTTAATCGTTATTGAATAAAAATAAATAACTCTTCTTGCTTCTAAGAGCCTTTGAGAGGAGGATTTCAAATTAAATATGACAAGACTCCTTCCCCTGAAGTTGGAATCTCTGTTTCACTCTCAAGATGAAGTAGATGGGGTATCCAAAAAAAATCTCAGAAGCAAAGCGGAGCGAGTAGCACCCCATGTAGAAGAATAGAGACAATTTCATTTTGGAAATTTTTGTAATAGCCTTACGGTTTTAAAATTAAGCTCCATAAGATCTCATTCTAATTTCTTAAAATCCGTAAAAAAAAAGTTAAATCTTGAGCCGCCATTTAGAAAGCTTGAGAGCTATATGGGAAGTATTCAAAACAAAAGTTGTTCGATGAACTCTAACCTTCAAAATGATCTGCTACTCAACTCCCATTACAAAGGAGCATTTTTGAGATATTCTCCTCTTGAAAGTACTCCATATTTTTGCAAATTCAGTGCCAAAAATTATTTTCAAGTTTGTTAGACACAATTATCATCATTTTAACGTTCTTACACAGTCATAGTTTCGCCTTTTTTCTCTTTATTTTAATTGTTAATAATAGAAACAAATCAGCAACAAAGTTTAATAATGAACTGACTACACATATTTACATAAATTATGTAATTCATTATTTTTTACTTTCTTATTATACCTTAGTGTAAGGAAGTATTGTAATCGTGGAAACATTTGAGATCGAGTTTTCAACGGAATTTTACATTTGTCCCCGGAAAACGATTTCTCACGATGATGTTTGTCTGTGAGTATGTGATTGGAACTATGCGAGTGCTCTAATACAGAAAGGATTGTAGAACTTAGATCTTACTAGATTATGGCTGCAGGGTGATTCACCAAAGTGGGTAAAAACTCAAACGTTTGATTTTCCAATTCTAAACATAAAAAAATGATTTTATTGTTTAAAAGTACTTTTAATTTTAAATGCAGTAGAAGAATAGTGCTAATTCGGAAGCCTATGGTTGTTTGAAGTTAGTTTTAGCCGATAATAGGAAAATCTCGCTTTTGTTTTTACCTTCTAACGTAATCAACTTGAAAACGATGGCGAAACGGACTGAAATGGAAGGTGACTGGTAGTACTGATTCTTCACTCATGTTTAAATATGTTTCAGGAAGATCTGAGCTAGAAAGAAGGCTTTTGGAAGAGGAGTTCCAATTTTAAACGAAAAACATCATGGCGAAAATGGTCAATTTGTGTTTAGGGGACTTAGAAACGTGGAATTCGATTGAAAATTCGATCTCAAATTTTCGCACGTTTACAATGATTCCTCATACTAGGCTATAAGAAATAAAAAATAAAAAAATACATAGAGTTGGGCAGTTGAAAGCATCACCTCAGCGTACTTTGAAGGGACTTCAGCTTTCTCAACCCCGAGACAGATCTTGCAAGGAGTGGCGGCGGCCATCTGCAGAACTACCTGGCCCACCCCCGAGCCCAGGTCAACAAACACGTCATCTTTGGTTATATTTATTTCGTCAATCATTTGGCATACAAGGTCAAAAGACGTTTCTCCATATACCTGAAAAAAATATGAAACAATGGGTTAGCAATGATTAAACAGTTAGGGAACCCTTCTCAAACATATCGTCGCGTCGCTACATTTGATAATGTTAGGGAACCCTTCTGTAAATATCTCAACTGAATCTGAACGGAAATGACTCGAATTCTCACACGAGTCTCGAGTAGAAACGATGCGCCCAGCGGAGCTGTAGTCGAAACTTTTCGAATTTTCACAGATAAAAATTGTTTGGAGCAGAAACAATGTTGACCCGTTATATCTTGTCTCTCAGATGTCGTTAAAAATCAAAATCTTATAAAAATTTGGCAGTCTGTTTACACTGTCGGACATATTAAAAAACATTCTTTCTCTTCCGTGCGCATCTGTCTCTACAAACTGTGTCTTGCTTGAACCATCCATCGCTTGCACTGTCCATTATTGGGTAAATCATTTTTTGTTAAATTTATATTTGTTCATTTTTCTTATTATAGTCATCATGAGAACTGCTAAAAGGTCAATATCATCATATTCTTTTCTAGTTTGTAAAAATCACTTAAGCAGCTGCAGCGAGGACAGAATCCTCTACAATCGACGCCACATTTACCACTACCAACCTGAAAAATATTTCACAAAAATCTTGTTACAATGTAGATAAAAACATGTATGACAAGACTGAAAATCGTGTTTTGTTATTCAATATGAAGCCGGCTTAATATAGATTGTTAATCAATGTTTATACTCATATCTATACCTCAGGAGAGAAAGGCTCGTACTGGTTGAGTTTGTCGGGGTCACATACAGCCTGGTTGTAGACTTGCTGAAGGATGTGTCTCAGGAGACCCCGCGAAGGGTTCTTCCTCATCCGTTGGGACAGTGAGGTCGTCCCTTTGCTCTGAAATATATAAATTAAAAAAAAAACATAATAATATCAATTATAAGCCAAATGATATATAGATCAACGGTCCCTAAATTGTGGTACGCAAGAAATGTTCTCTTTCTTATACCTTTAAGGAGTATATATACTTTTTAGGGAGTATATATACTTCCTTATAAGGGAGTATTGAAATCGTGCAAAAATCCGAGAGCGAGTTTACAACGGATTTTCACGTTTCAACGTCTCCTGAATACGGTTTGACCATTTTCGCGATGATATGCGTCTGTGTCTGTGTGTGCGTTTTTGTGATTGAAACTTTGTAAGCGCTCTAACTCAAAAATGATTGTAGCTATGAACTTGGAATGTGAAATGAACATGTTCTAAGTTGAGGAACGCGGACATATTGTGGAATTTATAATAAATAAATAAAACAAACTTATTTTTTGAAATATTGTCTATTCCACTAAAGATATTTATAAAAATAAAACTACCGGTTTCGGCCTCACACCATCGTCAGGTCTAGTTATGATCTGTTGTCAGTTCATAACTAGACCTGACGATGGTGTGAGGCCGAAACCGGTAGTTTTATTTTTATAAATATCTTTAGTGGAATAGACAATATTTCAAAAAATAAGTTTGTTTTATTTATTTAAATGAATATGTCACATGTGCTAACTTAGAGTTCATAAATCACATACAAATACAAACAGACACACACACAGATGGACATCATCGTGGAAATGGTCAAATCGTGTTCGGGGGATCCTGAAACGAGTAATTCCGTTGAAAACTCGATCTCGGATTTTCGTACGATTACAATACAAAAAGTATAACAAAGTAAATAATAGAAATTTCTTAAATCAGTGACATTTTTACAAATCACTCCCCCCTCTCCCGTCTCAAAATCATTTCATACTGACTTACTGGATAAGAACGTAATGTGTATAGGTTTTCAGTAAAGCAGCTTCTCATTTTTTCTCCCAATTTATTTTTAAAAAATTCTTTAGAACATTGTCAAACGTTTCGGGACAAGTCCTCCCATCATCAATGACTAGAAACAACAAAATTAACAAGTAAAAATAGAAAAACGTGCATCAAGTTATAACAATACAAACATTGCATTATAACAATCATTAATTAATATTTCAATGCTAAACCAACCTTAAAATTTTTTGTTAGATTCCTAACATGAGCAAAGACCCTTTTTTTGGTATAGGGTAATATTAATAAAATATATGATAGACAACAAAAAAGGGTCTTTGCTCATGTTAGGAATCTAACAAAAAATTTTAAGGATAGTTTAGCATTGAAATATTAATTAATGATTGTTATAATGTAATGTTGTATTGTTATAACTTGATGCACGTTTTTCTATTTTTACTTATTAATTTTTTTGTTTCTAATCATTGATGATGGGAGGACTTGTCCTGAAACGTTTGACAATGTTATAAAGAATTTTTTTTCAATAAATTGGGAGAAAAATGAGAAGCTGCTTTACTGAAAACCTATGATCATATAATACGCTCCTTATACAACATTGAAGAAAAGTAATGTGTTAGAATCAGCTGTTTTATTTATTTCATTGTACAGAGTAATATAAACAAAAACAAAAACTTGTTTAACTTTTATATTGTCTAATTTCACAAAAGTATATTCATAAAGGGTATCGGTTTCGGCTTATGCCATCCTCAGCACAAAGTTCATATTCATCTCATACTAACTAAGAATTGTCTCATCTGCTCTGGACACTCGTTGTCGATAGCCAGAGTTATGCATATGACATCGTATTCAGTATGAAACTTCATGCAAAATACATTGAGAATGGTTGAAGCATGGTGTGAGAAAGTCAACCATCAAGTTAACCTAGCCAATACTGCAGGATGAGCCAGAAAGGCCCTCAGCCTGCCACGCTGACCACCCAGCCAGCCAAGCCCTCAGCCAGCCCGCTAACCACCTCCCTAGCTATGTAGGACGCCGATCAATACCCCCCACTACCTCCTCGTCCTAGACCTACACCACACGATTTCTCTCCACAATCATTTAACCCGAGCTATACTGGAACGACTGGCTACATTCTGGACAAATGGTCACAAAATGAAACATAGAAATCCAACTTAATGGTTCTCACTTTCACGATTTAAAAATATTCCTCTCAAAAATACATTTTTAATTTTCTTTATGACTGCCCCCCAACTTGTTTGCTGTTTTATATGTATAATGAAGTAAGCAGCCCCAATTATATTAAAACAAATGAAAATGGGTAGTTTGTTGGTTTGACATCCATTGATTGGCGAAAATTACAGAAATAATTCCTGGAATATTTTCCTATTATGCTTTCAATAAATTTCTATGTGATAAGTCAGTTTTACTTTTGTAATTTTTCGCCATAATTTGATTAGATCATAAATATAAGCAGTATCTTGTAAAATAAATTTAAGTCCTGAAGTAAAGTGGTCTCAATTTTCGTCCGATTTCGGCCGAATCTAATCAGATCTTACGTGACATCTTCATTTCAAATTTCAAGTTCATATCTACAGGCTGATTCTATCGGGAGTTATTGTGTTCACAGTAAAACACACAGAAATTTTTATTTTCCCAGTTGTGCGAAGTGTCTGTACCGGATTAGCCATGTAGCAAGAGTAGCAAATGCTACGGGCCCCGCGAATTGGGGGCCCCGCGAATTGGGGGGCCCCGCGAATTGGGGGGCCCCGCGAATTGGGGGGCCCCGCGCTCCAACGCCTGTCTGACCGAAAAAAAATATCAATTTAGATAGGAGCGTAAAAATATTTTGCATGCCTTAAGCGCGAAGCGCTTAGGCTATGCTTTACTCATACCTGAAAATCTAAAACTCGATTTCGTCACGTTAAATCTTATCTGAAATTAATCATTTACATTTATATGGTATATCTTTAGAATCGTGTTTCCCAAACGTAGAAATTGCCTTGCGCATTAACTTGTCTCTCATGATCACTAACTGCAGTGGCGAACGTTCTTTTTCAACATTAAAACGTATTAAAAATGAGTTAAGGAACACGATGGGCCAAGAACGTCTTAATCATCTCACTTTGATGAATATAGAGCATGATTTGCTTAAAGAAGACGATATTGAAAGTGTTATTTCTATATTTGCCCATATTAAATCCAGAAAAGTTTATTTGTAACAGTTTTGTTTTATTTAATACCCTAAACTTGGGAACATAAAGCAAACCAAGGGCCTCTTGACAGAATTTGCTACAGGCCCTTCGCTGGCTTAATCCGGCACTGCGAAGTGTAGGGAAAATTATGTAATTGGTCAGAAATTCGATAGTGAATTTTCACCGAAATTTCATGATTCCAAAAATGAAAAAAAAAAAAAAATCCTGTCTGTCTGTGAACATGATATAAACAGAATGAATGAAGCGACAAGATCCTTTATATGTGTATCCAGAACCCTATACCTAAGATTTTCAGCCAAATCAACCGAAGAGAAGGGGGGAACAGAGGAGTGACGTTCAACTCAAAAACCCAAATAACTGCCGATATAATGAATATGTGTTTTTTATTTTCATTACACATAGTGAGCGAAATGAAGTTTTATGGACTTGTAACTTTCTGAGGTGTCCATCTAAGGGAGGTTTCACTATATTAATTAAAAACTTGAGAGGAACTTACCAATCCTAGCATGGTGTCTATGGCTCCGTTGAACCGCTCACAAAGGATCTTCATGCTCTCGTAACTAGAACACAGTTAAATATATATTAAATCCAGGCGAATGGTTAATATGAAATAATGCAAAAACATGAAAAATATTTAAAAAAATCTATAGTCGCAAGAAAAACAATCACTTCGATCCTTAAAATAATACCAAACCTCGCATGGATCTGAGCTCACAAGATGGATATGAAATGAATAGGAATGTTATCCTGGGACCGAGGTCCCCTAAGAATAAGTAATTACATGGAAAGTCAAGAAAAAAAAAAAGAAACAAAATAAATGTATCTTTAAAAATACAAAAATGAAAAGGAAATAAATTAATATAACAATATACAGAAGAAAGGGGAGGATGCCCAGACGTTTTGAAATAATATTAATTTAAGAAAAACTGATGTAATAATAAAATAAATGCGGAGATAATAAAAAATGTATGTTGAAGAGCAAGAAAATACAAAGGATGGAGAATGAAAGGCTAATCAGAGGGAGAGTATTGATTATCGAAGAGGAAAATTGGAACTGTGGGGATTTAAAGGAAACCACGGAAGGAGAGTGACGGGCGGGGGGGGGGGGGGCAGGGATTTGCAGAGAGAGGAGGCTTGGGCAAGGAACGAGGAAGGCAGAGGAGCGATGGGAGGGATGAAGAGGTCCGAAGGAGAGTGACGAAGGGGGGAGGCAGGGAGTGGTAGAGAGAGGAGGCTTGGACAAGGGAACGAGTTGAGGAAGGCAGAGCAGCGATGGGAGGAGATGAAGAGGTCCGAAGGAGAGTGACGGATGGGGGAGGCAGGGATTTGCAGAGAGAGGAGGCTTGGACAAGGAACGAGTTTTGAGCCAAATCTTGAGTATCAGAGTGAGATGTGAGCGTCTCTAGGGACATCGAAAACAAACTTTGCGCTCAAGTCGCCAAGTGTCATAATCAGGCAAAAAATTGAAGGAATTACTTTGGGACCCCGGACAAAATGCCGGGCGGCGCTTTTCAAAAAAGAAGAGTTTGAAAGTAAGTGACACTCTATAATATACACCTCTCAATACTTTGGGACCCACCCTTTTTTTCAGCTCGTAATTAACCAATTTAAAAACAGAACTAATTTTTTTTTTCTGCCTCTATTTTTTAGTAACATAAATATATATTTAAAAACTTTCATACAAATTATTCAAAGAACTTGCCCTCTTAGATCTATTTTTTTATTAAACAGAGATCCATGGAGCGGTGGCCCATACTTGAACACCACATAAAATCGGAGATGAGAACTGTCGAAACCTTGGGTGCCGATTTGAGTAATTTTTTACCGACCAATGGCGACTACCGGAGGAGTCCCATTGGGAGCTTGGGGTGGACGATTTTTCATGAAACTTCACATTTAGCATCTCTTTAAGTCCGATTGGAAAATAGGTTACGCTGCATCTCAAAATTTTGAACGGGGTGTTGTGGGAGCCCAAAACATAAAATTAGTGCTAGCTCATTAACGGCAGATCGAATTTTCATGAAAATTCAAATGGAGCATCCTTATAAGTCCGTATAAAAAATAGGCATGAAAAATGATGAACGGGGGGTAGTGGAGAGGGGGTCGAGATATAACATGAGTGTAGCTCTCTAACGGTTGACGTCCTGAGGTTGATTTGCAGAACCAAAAATGTATTAAATCAAACTTCCTAATCTTTTGATCATACTCATTCTAACGTATCTATGTTAACACCCTGTATGTAGATCCACACTCTAGGCTGCCGGATCTACGCCATGATTGGTGAACCTGCATGATATTTTTATGTTTGTTTTGTCAGGTTCGGAGTTACTAATGTTCATTTACCTCTAGATTCCAAATATGAGAAAAAAATGAACACGATAACTCTCGATAGAATGAATGTATTGACACGAAATTTTATAAGTGAATGCAGAACCCCCTAATGACACCTATTGTTTTTCATCCAAATCTACCAAAGAGAAGGGCGGATTAGGGGGAGGGTTAACATAAAAACTCTAAAAACTGTGAATTCAAAACCCCATAAGGACTACACTTTTTAAATTTCTGAAGGGAAGGGGGCTCAATTCAAAAACCCTAATAAACGCAAAAGTAATGAATTTATCGACACAAAATTTAGTATGAGGGTTTAGGAACCCTTATATAAGTCAACAACGGTTGACTGGTTTTGAAGGGCGAAAGGACAATTAATTAATTCGTTCTGGGGAAGTACATTGCCGGTGATTTATCAACGACCTTTTTTTTAAATACTGTCTATTCCACAAGAAATTTATATGGTTTTTCGGCATTACACCGTCGTCAGGTTTAGTATAAACTAAGACAAGTTGCTGAATGCGAACCATTTATATAGGTACACCTGGTAGGTAAGGAGGAGGTTATACTTTCAACTAGGAAATCTCCCATGTCTTTACAGTTAGTAATTTGTTTGTTCTGAAATATCTTCTCTTTTCAATAACAGTGGTAAAATGAATACAATTTTAGTTTTACCTGCTTCACAGGTAGAAATGAAGATTCACATACTATTTTTAATATAATTAATTTTGAACATCGCTAAAATAATTATTTTATACGAGTTATTTTAATCATAGGTGTGTTAGACTCAAGTAGTTATAAATATATATCTTAATGTATAAATTCTTCTGACGTATCCTATTACCATGTATTGGTTTAACGGAAATAAATGTATTATTATTATATAAAGGAAATTGATTTGACTTCATTTCTAGTTGCCATATTGTGCATCTCTCTCTCTCTACTATCTGCGTTAGACAAAGACAGATTCTGTAGTATAAGCATTACTATCAGCGAATTTTATGTAGAACTCTTAAAAACATAAATTTATTTTATACATTGTTTCGATATAACTCTTATAGTTCAGACAACACATACTCGTATTTACGCGAAAAAAATATATATATATTTATATATATATATATCCATTGACCATTTGTGACATCAAGTCACGTTTTTCGCGTAAATATGCGTTGCCTAAACTAAAAGATTTATATCTAAAACTATAAGAGTTATATTGAAACAATGTAAAAAAGAAGTTTAGGTTTTTAAGAGTTCTACATAAAATTCGCCGATAGTACCGCTTATAGTACAGAATCTGTCTTAGTCTAACGAAGGTAGAGGGAGATGCACATTATGGCAACTAGAAATTAAGTCAAACCAATAACTCATAAAAAATAATTATTTTAGCGATGTTCAAAATTATTTATATTAAAAATAGTATGTCAATCTTCATTTCTACGTCAAGCAGCTAATTATCGTAATATAGAATTTTTATTCAAATGATTTTGTAGTTAAAAATGTATTAATGAATAGGGATTTGAACTCAGTCAGTTTTCATCTGACTACTTTAAATAACTAAGTTTCAAATTTCCTCATAATATCTAGTACATATATATCTTTAATGGAGGAGGGGGGGGGGTGGGGGTCATGACCCCCTAGGACCCCCCCTTATATACGGGCCTGAGAAACCTGTTCAGGTTCACTAAAAAAACCGACCGACGAGAGGCTCAACATTTCATTGTTTTGGATACATGTATATCATATGAATCCGAAAAAAATACATTGTCTACCTCCCATCAATTCTTTTTGATTAAACAGAACAGATTCTCATCTCTTCGTATTTTGTAATCTTAATACATTTAGAAATTTTTAAAAACTTAACAATTAAACAATGCACACGTAACACAAAATACACACTGAAATATTAATTACTAACTACTGAAACAATCGATAGTATGACGTGAGTTTTCATGACAAGTTTTTAGTTTCAAGTTAGTATTTATACCTTTTAGTGTCAAAATCAGCTAGGACGTTGTTCTCCAGAGATAGTTCGGGAAAGTCCTTGCAGACCCATCTGAAACAGACATTCCAAAACAGATTAGATTTATCGTTGACTTTATGTTCATAATATTTGTGTCCGTTTGCACAAATAATTCCTGAACACTTATTCAATTTTTTTTTTTTTTTCAAATTTTGCACAAAAGGAAGATCAAATTCTTTAACCAGAAAAATCGAACCAACGTGGGTGAAATGGTGAATGATTTTTTGAAAATATCCATTCTCTCCATGCCAGTCAGTCTTGGTGTATTTTTCTGTGTGCCACTCAGTGCCGAAAGCACTTTCCTGCACGCATGAAAAATTATATAGACTCCACTTTGATGCCAATCGAAATGTATAAACGTAAATATGATCTGAAAGAAATGTTATCAAATTAGGTCCACCCGATTTTTTGTTTAAACAAAAAGACTGCAAGAAAGTGGATTTTAGGATTTCTTGAAAAACATTTATCCGATCTCATTTGTTCAGGTGGCAATCGATACACATGTAGCATCCTTTTGAGCCAGATTGGAAAATAGATGTCTGAAAATTTTGAAGGGGGTTGTGAGGGGGCTAAGCATAAAATTTGTTCTAGCTCATTAGCGGACAGTCGGATTGTCATAAAACTTCACAGGTAGTATTCTTAAAAACCAATTGAAAAATAGGGTGTGTGACGTCTCAAAATTATCAACGGGAGGGTGGGTTGTAGGGGCGCCCTATGCATAAATATACTTCTAGCTCATTAACGGATGGTCGGATCGTGATGAAATTTTACATGTAGTATTCTTAAAAACCAATTGAAAAATAGGGTGTGTGACGTCTCAAAATTATCAACGGGAGGGTGGGTTGTGGGGGCGCCCTATGCATAAAAATGCTTCGAGCTCATTAACGGATGGTCGAATCGTGATGAAATTTTACATATAGTATTCTTAAAAGCCAATTGAAATATAGACCATCTGGTGTCACAAAATCTTAAGGGAGGAGGGGGGGGGGGAGGGGGGGGGGGGGGGGGGGGGTTGTGAGGGAGGCTAAGCACAAAAATAGGTCTAGCTGGGAAGTTTGCCGTGTGGACCTCAAGGGCCGCACTTAGTTACAATTGCCACTTTTGTAGAGTCCTAATACACGGCCCAGAAATTTCCCCTGATTTAGGGTTCAGAGAGGCGAAACACACACATCCGAGAACCGGCTTGTTTTGTATATATATTTATGGGGTCAATATAATAATAATATTCATCTCCGTTAAACCATAAAATTGTGATTGCACCGGCATACGGTTTTATACATCAAAACAATTTATATTTTAATTATAAATATTTTATAATTGTACACGAAATTTATCTGCTCGTTCCAAGCGGGCAGTGTCGGAAAGCGATTTAGAAAAATTAAAACATCGGTAGTTTTATGATCTGGAAACATGGGACTTCATCGATATGATATCGAAGTTTTGCTATCTATTCTCATCCCTTCCCCGGTCCTGGCACCTTCTGCTGGTCCCTCACCTGCCGGCCACCTGCTAAACACTTTGTTTTATTGGGCAGATGTGAATTTCGCCGATAAACTTAGTTAATCCTCAGTAGATAATTTTAATTGCAAATTTGGCAATATTGTAATTCTGAAAATACATTATCAAAACAGTTCTAGTTTGAAATATATAAATATATTTTTGTTTTATTTTAAAAATTGTATTCGGTTATGATGTACATAGGTTTAGTTATAACTAAAAAAAATATATATATATATTTCCCCATAACGAATTAATTCATTAACTGTTCGCTCTTCTTCCAAAACCAGTCGACCGTTTGCATTAATATTGAACAGTAGACATCCTAAATCCTTGTACTAAATTTTGTGTCGATACATTTATTATACACGATATATCGGCAGTAATTCGAGTTTCTATGTTAAGCCTCCCCCTAATCCCCCTCTCCCCTTTGGGCGATTTGGCTGAAAAAAATATATGTCGTCGCTAGAGGGTTCTGGATTCACATATAAAATTTCGAGTCGATACATTCATCCTATCGGGAGTTATCGTGTTCACAGACACACAGACAGACATTTTTTTCCATAATTGGAATCTAGAGGTCGGAAAAACATGAAATTCCGTTGAAAACACATCACATTTTTGACAGATTACATAATTTCCCATATTTCGTATAACTGGGGAAGTAAAAATTAAATTTATAGGTGATCCTCCAAAACCTGTTGGATTGTTCAGGGAATTTGCGCAAATGTGACCAATATTTAAAACACGCACAAGACATTAATCTACCATTATTTACAATAAAGAAGATGTGGCTAATGGCGTAACTAAATATGTTTTTAATAATAATAAAAACATTTATTTTCGTAAAACCATAACATGGTAACAGCATACGTCACACAAATTTATGCATCAAGATAGCTACCATAATTTAAATACCAACCGTTCTTAGGTCTTGAAATACAAAGATTTATGAGATGAATAATAATAAAAAAATTAGTGATGTGCTCATAACAGAACTTTCTTATACCCACTCTTAAGATCAGAAACGCGGACATACTGCGGAAACTTGCAATAAATAAATAGAAAAAAATTATTTTTAAAATATCGTCTATTCCACAAGAAAAAAAATTATGCATAAACTACATGTTTCGGCAGTACACCATCGGCAAAACGTTCTTATAGGTAACTAGGTAAGGAAGGGGTTGGAATTTGAACCGTAAATTTATTGTTTGCTTATTTAACAATTTATTTGTTCTAAAACATTCAACACCCCTGTTATTTTTCCATATTACTTTTAAAATGTTTATGGCCTGGTATTTAAATAATTTTGGTACGAAATATCAGCACACAACTAGCGTAATACAACACCGTGACATGGCCCCACCGTTGTTTAGCACATACTAGTTGTGGATCCCAGCATTGCCAATGACATACTAGCTAAGGTGACCACCGTTGTTTAGCTCATACTAGTTGTGGATCCCAGCATTGCCAATAACATACTAGCTAAGGTGACCACCGTTGTTTAGCACATACTAGTTGTGGATCCCAGCATTGCAAATGACATACTAGCTAAGGTGACCACCGTTGTTTAGCACATACTAGTTGTGGATCCCAGCATTGCCAATAACATACTAGCTAGGGTGACCACCGTTGTTTAGCACATACTAGCTGGGTTGCCCAGCGTTGGTCAGCATGTACTAGCAATGATGCTCAACGTTAGTCAAAATTACTAGGCAAAAGTGCAACTACTGTGGCAAAGTTTTAAAAACATCAGGTAACACCTTGATCTAAAATGCCATCTCGAGAGATTATTTCAGAACATGGTACGAAGGGAGGCTATGAAGAGGGAAAAATCCAAAAAGGGATGCGGAGAGTGATCTGTGGTTAGTAAAAAAAAGTCATGTTATGGCCACATCAACAAAAACTTTTATAAAATAAATATTGTTTGATTTTTCAATTTTTGTTTTCCATGTGAGATGACATTGAAATTCAACCACCAATAAAATAAGGTCAATATTTTCTGACTATCGAAGGAGCAATTCGATGTTATAACCGACGGCAAACATAGATGGACCTATTCGGATGCTCGTCCCTACCATGGGGAGTATGCGTTATTATCCCCACTCTTTTCTTAGACTTCCATCAGCTGACGATCCCCACTCCTCTCTGGCAGCCAAGGTTTTACTGTCCCACCTGTATCCTACCGTTAGGTCAGCCCCACTTTCACCCAGTTCATTCCATCATCAAGAAGGTATCATCCCTTCTAGATGAGTATGCAGTGGAGAATCCTGGCGGCAAACTAGCCAACCATCGTTTATTTTTGTAAACCAAGAAATGGCTGATTCTCAAATAAAATATACAATTTGTAGGTGAGGGAATGACGAAATGAAACATTGCGCAAAAGAATAAATCATAATAGTAAACTTTTTTAGGCGATTTTACAATACATTATTACTCCTAGAAACACAAACAAATATATCATAAAAAGTATATAAATAAGCGCATACCTTCTTACAACACGGTGTGAGGAAATGACAGCCGAAAATGTAAATTTGAAAAAGTTTTCCTTCAAAATAGCTTTCACAAAAAATCTTATCACTCACGCTCCGGTCTGCCATATTTTTTTAAAACCAATATTGCCAACTATTGAAAACAATAAGGCTGCGTTCAATATAATTCACTGTGAGGGAATGAATAGTTTTTTAAGGACAAATTTAAAAATATATATTGTGATTTTTTCGTTTGCCGTTTTTGAACTATATACACATTTATATACAGCCAGTACTATTATGTATGAATAAATAATAAGATAGCAGATAGTTTTCAAGAAACTTTTCGAATTTTTTGAATCTATTCGTTGGGACACAATAAGGAAATGATTTTTAGGGTATCTACTTAAACATATATTTTTTATTTATGATAAAAGAGATAAATTTGTTTCATAATTTGGTACGCCTAGTGATGTAGTATCGTAAAAAAAATTAACTTAATGATAACTTACGATTCCGTTTGACAAGAATCATCAAAGACATAAATTTCAAGTTTTTTTGAGAATCAGCGAAATATAATTTGAACAATTATAGAAGAAATGAGTAAAATTAAATAAAATAAAAACAAATATGGGAATCACGAATGGAGGAGGTTAGGGTTACTTGGAGACGTTATTTCATGTTTTCTCAGTTGCTATCGATCCTACGTGAAAAGTATGTAATCAATATTTAAAGCATTTTTTCGTTAGTCTGTTTTCTTCAAATATTTAAGTAATTTCAGGATAAAAAAAAAAGTTATGGGTGAATCACCGGCAATGTACTTCAACAGCACAAAATCAATTAGCATTTCGCTCTCCCTCCCAAATCGACCGTTTGGGCTAAAAATCAATAGTTGACTTATTTAGGGCTTCAGAATTCTCATAATAAATTTTATGTCAATAAATTTAATACATTAGCAGTTATTAAGGTTTTTGAATTGAGCCCCCTCCCCTGAACACACATCAATTCAGCCGATATCGCTGAAAGACAGGTTATGTCCTTATTGGGTTTTAATTTTAAATATATTTCTTGTTGACACATTGATTACATCGGAGTCGAGCCCCCTTCTCTGATCCCTTTGGCCCATTCCGCGGAAAATTAATAGGTGATAAAATTTAATTTCGATATTATAACAACAGTGATAAGAGTTGAACCCCTCCTTCCCTTTGGCTGATTTGACTGAAAATCAATAATAGGTGTCATCCTTTGGGTGTTGTAATTTTAAAATATGGTTTTATTATTGATAGTGAGGGCAACGGTAGCTCAGTGGTATGCGTGCTTGCTTACTGAGCGGGTTCAAAATCCGGCCGAGACCCTTAGTTCATTTTATCTGGGAGGTAAAAAAAAAACTTAAGCACGCCGTCCTTCAGATGGGACGTTAAGCGATGGTCCCGATTTTACTGATTACGTGTCGATACTACATTCATTACGGGAGTTATTAGAGTTTATGAGTTAATCCACTTCCCTAATCGCCCCTCCCCTTTGGTCAATTTAGCTGAAAATTAATAGGCTACGTCCTTATGGGGTTTATGTTACACATATAAAATTTCGTGTCGATGCATTCATTCTATCGGCAATTATTAGAGTTTTTATGTTAAACCTCACCCCTAATCCCCCCCTTTCCTTTGGTCAATTTAGCTGAAAATTAATAGGCGACGTCCTTATGGTTTTTTTTTCATACATATAAAATTTCGTGTCCATGCATTCATTCTATCGGCAGTTATTTGAGTTTTTATGTTAAACCTCACCCCTAATCCCCCCCTTCCCTTTGGTCAATTTAGCTGAAAATTAATAGGCGACGTCCTTATGGGGATTTTATCACACATATAAAATTTTGTGTGGATGCATTCATTCTATGGGCAGTTGTGTTCATAGACACACATGTAACTTCTCCAATCAATAAGCTTTAAAATGATATCCTAAAATGCCCTATTATCTCAAGTGATCAATTTACAGTCAATATTTAAAATTGAATTTGGTTTTATGAAATCATAAATATCATAAATCAATATGTTATCAAATGAATAAAGGAAAAGTCGAAATTGTTCACAGTTTATTTAACTTTTTGATATGTAAAACTAATTCAACTAATACCCGAATTCAGAATAAAATGGATAATTAATTATAATGTATTTAAATTCTCAAACTGCACTCCACTGTTCCCAGTACACACCCATCCTTATTCATTTCCTCAACGAACCGACCGTACGTTCAATGATAACATTTTCCTTAACCAGTTGCTTCATCATGTGTCACCTTCAATTTCCACTTCCGTCTTGTACACTTATTGTTTGTAAAAACCCCAAACGAATAAAAAAAACCCATGGACGTAATATCTTGGAGATTTTGATAAGTAGCAATAGACAATTTCGCATGTTCATTGATGAGGTTTGCTCGCATAGGCTCTGCAACATTTTCATGGGTTTTGAGTTGAGCAACCCCTAATCTGATGGCCCCTTCCCTTCGGTCGATTTGGCTGAACATAAATAAGTGTCGTTCACAGATGCACACACACAGACAGAAATGTTCCTCCGCTATACGGAGTATCAGACTGAAGCCCTACGGAAGATTACCTAACGGGCTACGACGGGTCAACCAACTAGTTAAGAAAGAAATTAGTATTTTTTTCGCAAAATATTTTGTTATTCTCTGTTAGTGAAAACATATATTTTATATGATTTCATGTTCATTGTTAGTAGAACCACTTATCTGAGAAAATGATTCTAAAATAATTTTATTTACATGAACTTCAGCTAATCTCAAGTGTTAGTGTTGTCTGAGTGGTAGCGTCCTGATTGTGACATTTTTATTATATATTCGACTGTAATATCAATTTTTATTTAATGTTAATAATTTCGAATAAAAATATTTATTAAGAAAAGAAAAAAAGAAAAATAATAATAATCCAGCTGATAATTAACCTAATGTGATACGATAAATCACTATTTTTTATAGTTAAGTATGATTATTTATTTGGCATATTTACAATCGGCAAAAAAAAAACTTAAGTTTTGATGACATGAAAATAAAATATGAAATAATATGCGTACAAAATAATAAATAACACATGAACAAAATAATATCCATACAATATATAAGAATAATAAATAATATATAGTACACAAGTGAAATGTGTACAAAAAAAAAGACAAATTATTAATAAATATAATAAATAAATTCAACTTATTAAAAAATAGTTTAAACAATTCACGATAAATCATCAAAGGAAAATGTATGAATCGGGACAAATAGGGAGTGCTTTTGGGACACTCCTATCGTGAGCCGAAAATAGGGACAAATGGGGTTTCGCCTAGTGTCCTTCCGAAGGCTTCTATACAGAAAAGAAAATCGGGACAAATGGGATCCCGCCTAGTGCACTTTTACGACGCCTCTAAAGTACCCAAAATCGGGACAAATGGGGTGTTCTTTTGGGACACTTTCTATAGTGAGCCAAAAATCGGGACAAATGGGATCTCGCCTAGTGCTCTTTTAGGACGCCTCTATAGTACCCAAAATCGGGACAAATGGGGTGTTCTTTTGGGACACTTTCTATAGTGAGCCAAAAATCGGGACAAATGGGATCTCGCCTAGTGCTCTTTTAGGACGCCTCTATAGTACCCAAAATCGGGACAAATGGGGTGTCCTTTTGGGACACTTTCTATAGTGAGCCAAAAATCGGGACAAATGGGATCTCGCCTAGTGCTCTTTTAGGACGCCTCTATAGTACCCAAAATCGGGACAAATGGGGTGTTCTTTTGGGACACTTCTATAGTGAGCCGAAAATCGGGACAAATGGGATCTCGCCTAGTGCTCTTTTAGGACGCCTCTATAGTACCCAAAATCGGGACAAACTGGGTGTTTTGGGACTCCTCGGGACTGTTGGTGACTAGGGAGGTGGAGGTGGAGGTGCCGAGGTCACCAGTTCATCTCATTACGTAATGTATTCCTTCCTTCCCAGGTCGGTCATCCAACTTCACATCCCCTCACCTAGGTTCACTTTTCATTTCTACAGACATCCCAACCATCAAAAATTGCATATATAGTTTTCACTGGAATTTATTATTCCCAACAAAATTACAAATTCGTATTTTCGTGGTACAATCTCGAATTCGCAATTTTCGGACAGAAAAATATTATTTCATCTTACCCAGTAACTAGATACAGATACAGTTCCTGCGTTGTTTAAAGCAGGCAAAACCAACTTACTATAACTAACGTTCTAAATAACTAATACAGAGGCATCAATCAGTTAAACAATATATTTTATTTACATCACAACTAGTTACGGCAATTAACTGCCGTCCTCAGGTAGTGAATTTGAACATAGATAAACCAAAAAATATTTTTAAACATCACTAGAATTTATGAACGTTATAGTTTAAGTCAATAATTTACAATAAATAAGTTATGTAAGATAAAAAGTAATAAAATGTTAAGTGGTATTAAAATAGACAATGACTTATTAACTTTCTAACCTCCTCAATTATATTGAAGAAAAATTAAAAATATTTACAATACACGGTAGAAAAAAGCAAAAATTACTTTAATAGCCAGTTGAGTGCGCGAGTAGCACAGCGTGCTTGCCTAATGTACTCAAGTGGCGAGTTCAAACCCGGCCTGTAGAAATCAAATTCGACGTGAATTCTTTACTCAAACAAATCAATACATATTTGAGAAGAATGTTTATTGTTGATAATTATTTTCAAGATAATTATTTTTTTTTGTGTGTTCTATTTATAAAGATACCACTGTTGCTAGGGTGCAACAACCAACGATAAGTATAGATATGGTGGCATGAATGGGATGTGAGAGGAAGGCCACCCAGTGGTAGGTCCTCGGAAGAAAAATTTATCTTAATTATAAGGATAAAAAAAAATAAATAATAAATAATAAAAGTAAAAATAAATAATAAATAATAAAAGTAAAAATAAATAAATAAAAAGGAATTGAAAGACAATTTTGATGGATGGGTAGTGAGAGTAGTAATACAAGTAACGGAAATTAGTGTTGAAAAATATTAATAACGAATATGATTCAAGGTGGCAGTAAGTCGCGGTTCCACCTCCTCTTCAACCTTCGTGGGAGGTTATGTGGTAAGTGTTGTGAAAATAATGTACGTATTTCTGGGTTTGCATTTGGGTAAAGTTTGCTAAAAAAACCGTATGTAAGTTCTTAGTTTGTATTGTTTCGGGTACTGTGTGTATCATGAGATCGTTATGAAATGTTGTGTTGTTAATGTACGGGCACTGTGTTATCAGTCAGAGAGTTTTTGACTAAAACGCCTCAATTCGTTTGATGTTGGATGTTTTTTCTGAACTGTATATCTGTGATCCATATGTCCATAACGGTCTAAGAAAGTAAGTGTAACAGTTCCTTTTTTTGTGTCATGTCTAATTTTGATCGTCGATTTAGAAGTCCGCGTAGAGTATTTTGAGTCGACGGTTCATTGTGCTTTGTGTGAGGGTTCCATGTCAGACCTAGGTAT
The DNA here is from genome assembly GCA_963662175.1 of Aradus depressus. Lineage (NCBI taxonomy): Eukaryota > Metazoa > Arthropoda > Insecta > Hemiptera > Aradidae > Aradus > Aradus depressus. The sequence goes on along the minus strand of OY759218.1, from coordinate 26,447,642 downwards.
CGTACAGTATTAGTTTGAGGGAGGGGCTCGTCGTAGATAAGAACGGTGGGGCATGTTTCTCGTCGAAGTGTAAATGTGATGTGCTGTGATTTATCTGTATTAAGTTTTATTTTCCATTTGTGTGAGATGGTGTTGTAGTGTAAATGAGGCGTGTATGTAAAGTTCAGCAGCAGCTAAGATGGCGGTGTCATCGGCGTATGTAGCTGTCATTGTGTAGATGGAGGTGGGGGTGGACATGTCAGTGTGTGTAATAAAGGAGCTAAGAAGAACCCTGCGGCACATCAATTACGTGCACGGATAAAGAACGAAGAATTATTCACACTGAAATTTTAATATGAGGAGCTATGAAACGTCATAGTAACTAGTTAAGGTCTTTACGTACATATTTCCTAGTTTTTCCTAATTTTAAAAATGGCTAGGTTCAACTCAAAACCCCCGATTATTGCCAATTTAATAAATCTATCAACACGAAACTTTATGTAGATCAGAATTCAATAAGGACGACACATTGATTTTCCGCAAATCTGCCAAATTAAAAGAAGTGATCAGGCAGGCGATAACCCAAATCAACTCAAAACCCTATTAACTTCTGATATAATGAATATTTGGGTACAAAATTTTATATGAGTATTGATATGTCCCTGTGTAAGACACCTATTGATTTTCAATCAAAAAGATCAATTGGTTTTAGAGGGAGAGAGAAAACTTGGTTGATCAAATCGCGCTGGGGAAATACATTGTCGACGATTCACCGGCAACTCTTTTTTTTTTTTTTTTTTTTCCTTTTTTTGGATTCAGGCGTCGGAAAACTTGATATTCCGGTGAAAACTCAACAATGAAACTTCAGACCGATTACTTCGTGAAGTGACTCGAACAAGCGGTTAGAGGGGCTCCGCTTCGTTTCGCCCCAATGAAATCCAAGGTTCGCATGTTTGTTACCTAATAATTCAAAAATGGCAGAATGGATATACTTTAAATGTTCAGAGTATCTCGAAAACTTCATTTGACGGGATATGGAGGGGAAAAATCCATAAAATATCTATATGACATTCCTTGATTTTCAGTCGTATCAAGAATAGATGACGAAACGTTTATAGAGAGAGCGGAAACTTAGTTTATTACATATGATTTTAGCTGGAGAAAAAAAAAAACTATAATAAATTATTTTGCTGGTGATTCACCGCAGTCTATTTTTGACTGTTAATGGTGAGATGGATGAATAATGTAAGAGAGATTTAGTAGTAGTAACACAGATTGTAGAAATGTATTCGGATATAAATAAAATTTAATTTTTAAATTTGGTACAGTGCGAAGTTTGGAACGCAGTAACTTTTTTAAAAGTGTCTTTTTTGATATTTTTTTCTCTAAAATTTGTTTGATATCCCAGGATTGATGAATGATGTTGTTTCCGGTGTCTACTAAAATTTTGAGGTTTAATACTGAATGTATGGGAGTTCGCAAGTCGTTTCTGTTAGGTTAGTCAAATGAAAACAGGGTCTTCTAAAAAAAAAAGGGTGCCTTACCCACATTAACCATTTTAAAGTAGGTAAATTTTAATTTAATAAAGGACAGTAAAAATATTAAACCTACAAATATTTAAAAATTATATTTTATTACCTTCAAGTTTACATGACATTTTTCTATTAAAAATTTATTTATTTCAATTTACACATTGTGTAAATTGAATTAAATTAATTTTTAATAGAAAAATGTTAATCAATAATTAAAATTTAATCAATAAGAAACCAATAATTTTAATGAATTTTTATAATTTAAAAATATAAATGACGGTAATTATTAAAAATTACCTTTATGTTGACTTTCATGTGGCTGTATTTGCTTTTGTCTTGCATGGAATTGTCAGTCATGTTCCGTTGAAGTTTTTGGACTTTTTAACTATTCAACACTAACTCACACTTAACACAGAATAAAACTAAACATATTATAACCTACACAAACACGTAGCACACAACAGCTGATGCATTGACACAGATCTAAACTCGTAGTTGACTTGTACGCCTGCGCTACTCATCCCCCTCTCCTTAACGTTTCATGTTTGATTTGTATATGTCGAGGTAATTCCGATTCACTAGTCTCGCTAAAGAAGTTTCACTTCAATAATTTTCACCTACATTTGGGTCAATTTGGACTTTGGTTTGAAAGTTCTGTATTGAAAAATTCCATTGGAAAATTGGAGTTTTCTTGAGGGTATCCTTCAGAATTAAACCCATATTATTCCTTCAAAATAATAATTTTTTCTGTTTATTTGTACGTTGTAACGGGGTAGCGGGATCCTTATTGATATTGGATTTAAGAGATTTGATTGTGGTATTAGTGGTTCCTGTGTGGGTGTTCGTTTGTTTTGATTATTTGCTTGTTTTATGGGTGTAAAAATATAAGATAAGATCTGGGTTGATAAAATTGCTGAGAAGTGACTGAATGAGATAGTCTGCTGTGATGTTTTGCTGATATCCTGTCTTGTGTTAGATAACGGAGGGCGGTTCACAAGAGATGAGTGCCAAGGTTTGGGCTGTTGGCTCTACTCTATTGTTTGTCTTATTGAATAATCTCACCAAACATTTCCTAATTACAATTGAAGCATGCGGCCGAATAATGGTCTATGTTACAATAGTCAAGTTTTGAGAAATTTGAAGTAATAGGTGGAGGGGCAGAGTAGCTAGCGCGGTTGAACTATTTGCACATAGACCGTTATTCCATTGCACTTTGGGTTCTACCACGAATTTTATTTTTACATTACCTATTTGTTTTAATACCAAGTATTTCTTACTTGTTCATTAAATTATTTACATTTTTATCCGTTCACAATTTGTAAGTACCTACCTAAATAAATAATAACAATATAGGTACCTATATTAAACCAAGTAAAATAAAGATAATAAAGTTACTACACTTTTGCAACCAATATGAAATTTATTTGCCATTGTAGATATTTATTGTAAAACAAAGTTTAAAAAATAAGTTATTAAGTAAAATAATATTATTTATTAAGTGTAAGTATAATATTCATAGGTATATAATATGATACCTATGAAATATGTTGATAAACATTACATAGGTTTATGTACTTTTATTAATCAACAAACAAGTAAATTTGTATAAAAATCACGGTATTTTTCAGGAAGGTACACTTTGAGACGCGTACACTGTACATTGTACACTGTAAGAAGGTACACTGTACAATAAAATAAATGTAAACAGTAAACAGAACAAAGAAAGCCTTTGAAGAAGGTTGCAACAGATAAGAAAAATTGCACATAGACCGTTATTCCATCATTTGCAAGTGACACTTCATGGCTTGTATTTGGCATCGCCTGCGATCTAACGGATTGTTTATGAACTAACATACATAGATTTAAAGAACAGCAACATAGACCATTATTACACTAAAAAAAATATAATTGAAAAAATGTAACATAGACCATTATTCGGCCGCACGCTTCAATTAATGTAACTAATGTTTGAATTATAACGAATTTTAAAATATGGTTTTATTATTGGTAGTGAGGGCAACGGTAGCTCAGTGGTATGCGTGCTTGCTTACTGAGCTCAAGGTCGCGGGTTCAAAACCCGGCCGAGGCCCAAGCTCGCCGTCCTTCGGATGGGACGTTAAGCGATGGTCCCGATTTTACAAAAAATTAATAAGTATTATCCTTATGGGATATTGAATTCACATATAAAATTTCGTGTCGATGCATTCATTCTATCGGGAGTTATCGGCCTGAAGCTGGTAAGACGATAAATAATCATATACATACATATATAAAGCTGAAAATGTCTATGCGTTGTACCGCTATAACTCACGAACGGCTTGATGGATTTGATTAATTTTTTTTTTAATTTGTTCGTCATCGTCTGTGGAAGGTTATAGCCGTATTAGTACCTTAATATCTGGTCCATCCCAGCATCCACCCACGCAATCTTTGTAACTCGAAAACCATTGCAACGATTAATGAGAAATCTTTTTGAATAAATTAGTTTTAGCTCCAGGATGGTTGAAGTCTATGTTTTAATCAACCTGGTGGTCACAAGCGGTCTCAAGTACGCACTGGCTAGGACGTCCACTGATGCTAAGTATTCACTAGCTGTGGTTTCCGCCGTTGAATGGCGCGTACTAGCCATGGTGCCCAGGGGTCCTAAAAACTTACTAGCTGGGATGTCTGCCGTTGAAGGACTACAAGCGTTATTCCGTATGAATAATTGAAAATTATAACATCATGAATGTACTATTGAAGAATTGAAATGGATTCGAACGAGAGATATTAGGAGAAAAGTCGAAGTTCCCCGGGCAACGCCGGGTATTACTGCTAGTCATATATATAAAGCTGAAAATGTCTGTGCGTTGTACCGCTATAACTCACGAACGGCTTGATGGATTTGATTAATTTTTTTTTTAATTTGTTCGTCATCGTCTGTGGAAGGTTATAGGCGTATTAGTACCTCAATATCTGGTCCATCCCAGCATCCACCCACGCAATCTTTGTAACTCAAAAACCACTGCAATGATTAATGAGGAATCTTTTTGAATAGATAAGTTTTATCAACCGGAAGGTTAAGGTCTATTTTTTAATCAACCCCTGGTCCATCCCAGCATCCACTCATGCAATCTTTGTAACTCGAAAACCATTGCAACGATTAATGAGAAATCTTTTTGAATAAATTAGTTTTAGCTCCAAAGCTAGCGTTACTACAGTTGAAGGACTATAAGCGTTATTCCGTATGAATAATTGAAAATTATAACATCATGAATGTACTGTCGAGGAACTGAATAGCCTTATAGGAGGAGATATTGGGAGAAAAGTCAAAGTTCCCCGGGCAACGCCGGGTATTACTGCTAGTTTTCAATAATACTCAATACATATACAGTCAGCTCCCCTCCCCTTTTACAATTCTATATATGTATAAAGATTATATAGTTGTTTATATAAATTGTATAGGTAGGGGATGTGAAATTATAAATCAAGTAAGGAGACCTCGGTGAAGGTTCAGAAAAGGGGTGGCCTATAGAAAGTCGGATGGTAAGTTACAGAAAGGAAGAACGGAGAAGGCCCTAGGACATAACATCAAGTTGGCCCTAGGCCCCATCTATCATGTGGGTCCCTCTGTCACGTCATCACGTTGACATCAAGTACGGTCAAGCCTCCCTTTTGTTTTCCACACACTAATATTTACAACCTGTCTGTCTTTTTGTAAACAGTAAAATTCAACAGGACAACAGGTTTTTTTTTTTCCTTCTTTTATAATACTTTGAGCAACTTAGCTAAATAAAGATTTATTGTTTCCATAATTTTTTTTTTTTTTTTTTTTAGAGAAAACATTGAAGACATCTTGAAGGAAAGAGATTTAAACGTGATGTCGGTAGAAGGACAGGTAGTGAGTGCAACCTTCAAGTCTCTCCCGCAGGTATAAGTACTACCTACAGTACCCAGTACGTTCCCCGGGAAAAGGGGAATATATAACGCCCTTTAAAAAAAATAATTTCAGCTTTGTCACGATAACTATACAATTGATACTTAGCACTTTGAAATGTTTAATAATAACTTTAACATTGCAAGCTTAAAAAAAGCCTTAAAATATCCAATAATTTTCATTTCTTTCTCGACACAAACAAACTGGTACTGTACACTAGTGGTACTGTACAGTAGAGTATTACTGTATACCAGTGGTACTGTAAATTAGTAGTACTGTATACCAGTGGCACTGTACATTAGTGCTATTGTACTCGAGTGATACTGTATAGCAATGGCACTGTACACTGATGGTACTGTACACTAGTGGCACTGTACATTAGTGGTATTATAGGTAGCCCCCTTGAGACGGGGCCTACTGCTCGCCATGATATAGTATGGCTTCCTATTGATTTTCTCTTCAGATATTCAGCCATACACTAGTAGTACTGTACACTAATGGTACTGTATAAAAATGGCACTGTACACTGATGGTACTGTACACTAGTGGCACTGTACATTAGTGTATTATAGGTAGCCCCGTTGAGATGGGGCCCACTGCCCGCCATGAGATAGGATGGCTTCCTATTGATTTTCTCTTCAGATATTCAGCCGTACAGTCACTCCAGACACCAGACCCACCCCCGCCCAGTCTCTCCCAAACATGAAGTAGACTGTAAATACTTGCAACAACAAAATATGCACGGGGCGCCAAAAGTGAATCACTATGTATGTATTTCCTCAACTCTAATTATCTATCTCAAATAAGTTTCCGCTCTCCTTAAACTGCATATAATGAGACTAAAAACAATGTACTTGAAAGAAATAAAACTTGTTTATTTATGATATTGTCTAATTTCACCAACTATATTTACATGGGAGTACTTTCGGTATTTCTACCATCCTCAGCCAAAAGCATAAGAGATAAGACTAAGTTAACATTACAGAATGTCAGCCTCTCGAGGAACCCTTACCCTCCCCCCTGGTGTTCCCCATAACGTCAGACATTCCTAACTAAGCTAAATTGTCAAGATGTGAGATATTTTATGACAAGGCGGTCCCCATATTTCAAATGTGTGACCCCTTCTAAGATCTAGGTATAAAGCATTAACAATGAACAGGCGAATAATATAACATTAACAAATCAAAATAATTGGTTCCAATTACATCCTAATTAAAATCATTATACTGTAAATATTATATATATATATATATATATATATATATATATATATATATATATATATATATATATATATATATATATATATATATATATATATATATATATATATATATCTATTGGCAAGATTCAGATAAATTCTATATATATATGTGTAACAGGTACGTTTAAATATACATAGAATTTACCAATATATATATATATATATATAATTTGTATATATATATTGGTAAATTCTATGTATATTTAAACGTACCTGTGCACATCGACTGGAGGGTCATATTATTGGTGACAGTAAAGGGGAATATTTTAGATTGGTTTCATCGTTCATACAATTTCAATTTTTTTAAGTTCTGTTTATTTCTAATTGTTCTAATGAGTTGAGCAATGGGCTTTTTTCGCAGAAATGAAGGTATTTTATGCCTGTGTCTTTATCAAATGTATGTTTGTGTTGGTTGATGTGTTGTGCAAATGTTGATTTTGTTATGTTGTGTGTTGTGTCCATCTGACATTCTGTAATGTTAACTTAGTCTTATCTCTTATGCTTTTGGCTGAGGATGGTAGAAATACCGAAAGTACTCCCATGTAAATATAGTTGGTGAAATTAGACAATATCATAAATAAACAAGTTTTATTTCTTTCAAGTTCATTTGAATTATTTCACAATATCTCTGCAATAATGTCAGTTTTCATTATTTATTAAAAACAATGTCCTTCAGAGTCCACATATAAAATTTCATATTGATACATTCATCCCAAGGACAGTTTTGAGGGTGTAGGAGTTAAGCCCTCCCTTCCCTTGGGCCGATATGGCTGAAAATCAATCTATCCTAATGTGGTTCTGGGTCCTCATATAAAGTTTCATAATATATATTCCTTTTTTCACAGACGCACACACAGACAGACATCTTTTCGATCTCCGAACTACAGTACCCTAAACATTAGAAACAATAAAACCTATTCCTATGACGGGAGATGGACCTTCCGGGCTGGAATTTGTTGTGTTTCAGGAATGCTTCAGATATTATGAAAAACATCAAAACTTACTTGATAGTTTCCACTATTTCCAGGGCACTGTCATGTTTGGCCTGTAAAACATAAAAAATAAAATAAATTATTTCATTAAGTATGATTATAAACACTAACATACAAAAAATGTGACGTGGCATTACAGGACTTTCTTATACAAACCAATTTTGTACAGATCACTCCCCCTATCCCATCTCAAATCATTGTAGCATCACTTGATACTTGAAAATAATGCCACATCACATATATTTTTTTATAATTTTTATTTAAAAAAATTACCAATAACAAAACCATACTTCAAAACTCTTTGCAATGCGTTACAATTTGAACATTACTTAGAAATGTATTTTACATTTAATAAAAGATTAATTTGGGCCGTATCGGTTCTATCTCAAATCTGAGGACACGTGAGCAATTGTCAATTTAATTAGAAACATTTTTGGTAAGAATCAATTTTTTGATGGAACTAACAGTTTTCGTGTAAATTGAGCAAATGCTCTGAGTCCGATCCGACAGAAGTCGGTACATCTAAGTGAGCACGCGTTCTGTTCGTACTCAGTGTGGACATGGTTTTTTGACTCAACGCTTCGAACCGAATGAGCAAACCCTCTATTTATTTGCATTCCCCCTTCTCTCCCATCTCAGTTTTAAAAATGGAGTGATCACAGGACCAGTGGCGGCGACTCGGGAGGGCGAGGGGGAGCGGTGCCCCCCCCCCCCCCCCCCGCTTTTTGAGGAAGCACTTAAATGGTTTTTCAAATTTAACATTTGACTGCCTCAAAAATGTAAATAAAATATTTATTTATTGATAATGATCATCATGAATCATAATAGTGCATGATGTAATTTTGATTTGAATTTCGATTTGAAAAAAACCAGCTTACGTTACTGTACCATATGGAAACACTGTTAGCGGCTGCATTGAAGAAAAACTTGATTTCTAGTAACCTAAAAGAGGCTTGCTCAGCTGTTAGTGAAGCTTTTGGGATTGACAGTGACTCTCTGTCAGCAGAAATTGATGTGTTTTCTAGCACAGATCCACAACCTGTTTCAGATAACAAACTGATAGCAAAATTAGTGGAGCAATTTAAATCAGAAAACATTCACAATAAAAATGTGTTTCCAAATCTGTTCAAGTTGCTAAAGTAGTTTTTGACTGTCCCAGTGTCCACGGCATCTGCTGAACGGTCTTTTAGTGTGTTGAAAAGAGTAAAAAGTTATTTACGGAACACCATGCTTCAAGACCGGCTGACGCACTGTGCGATGTTAGCCATTGAGAAGATGGACCTCAACTTAGACAAATGTGTTGAAGTGTACGGTAGGCGGAAGAACAGACGCTTAACATTGTTTTAAAACAAAAAGTCTGAACTTTTTCCACACAACCATATTGTTGTGTGATATGGTACAAAAAATTGTATAGAGTAAGTTCTTTAGTAACTTCAGGTAAACTAGGTGTTTTACTAAATAAAACTAAGTGTGCTGATACAAAATTGTGTATCTAGATCGCTTTAAAAACCCTCTAAATTGCACCAATTTTTAAATAAATTTTCCGGACCCCCCGTCAGCTGGGGGGTATTCCATACCCCCCAGACCCCCGGTGGCTTTGCCCCCCCAATTTTAGACTCCACTCGCCGCCACTGCAAAAGAGTTAAAACTCTTTTGGAGAATTTTCATCCTAGTAAAGTGTCTAAAAGTTTCGTCCGTTTCAAAACTTATTGTTTTAAAAAACTCCGCGTTGCTCCTTTCCAAATAAATTTTTTTCTGCCACCATCGCCTTCTCCTTTTTTTTTCTCTTTTAAAGTGTTAAGTAAAATAAAACTAAAGCTAACAATAGCTAGTTTGTTCTGTACCATGACAGTGGAGGACAAAGACTAGACTTCAAGTTGCCCCGAATGGGTGGCTGAGCGCTCATTCGGCTCGTCTAGTTATTCGGACAGTTCGCGTCCCCATCCTCGAACTGCTCATTGGCGAATGCTCTGAGTACCCAGCTTAAGACACCTTACTTCACTGGAGATGACCAGGCTGTCACTAGCGCTCCCTACTCGGACCGATCCAATGGGACAACATAGGAGTAGTTAATGTTTCCTGTGACACGATCTTTTCAAGATTACACCAAAACAAGCGGAACATGATAAAAAGAACATTCCTCAGTTTCTTACCGATAACAGAGTATATCCAGCACATGTTAGTTTCATATCAGTAGGAGACCTAGGAATTTTATATTATCTTCAAATGACACGAAAAGATTATTAATAACAGTGGGTTTTCATTTAATAAAGATGTAGTTCTCAACTTTTAAATAACTGTTTTATATGCATTTAACATTAATTCATTGATGAGAAGCCAATCGTTTAAAGTTTCAATATGGAGTCTTCTCTGCGTAATATTAGTATCATCCCCATAAAAGACGGAGAGGATCCCATATAACTATGAAAATCGTTTATGTACATGAAGAATAGCAAAGGCCTCAAAATAGGTCCTTTAGAAACACTTTTTCTTTTGTACCTGGTATCTTGTATCTTTTAGTTTCGAAATTGCTGAGAGCAATGAGATAAGTTTATAATTTACAGTTATCAGCTTTTTTGAATAGCGATTTGATTCTAGCTAATTTCAATGAGTTTTGAAAGCAATCTGACTTAAAACAGATTAATAAGGTTAGCTAGAAGCTCTGAAATATTATCAGAGAAATTTTTGAAAATTCTGTTTGATAAATAATGTGTCATATGATTTATTTTCCAAATCATGAGTAGTATTAATACTTGCTCAATCGTGCTGGATAAAGAAACTTGGATTTAGCGTTCGGTTTAATAATTTCATTATGAATTTCAATTAAGAAATAACTTTATTGGCATTAGGCATTAGTCTAACTTTATTTGTTACGAAGTATTTATTTATTTCATCAAATGTTTTTGTAACATAACTGTTTGACCGTCGTACGTACCCTAGACCCTAGTACCAGATCAAGGTTACGGAAGAAGATACCGAGATTGCAAATAGGTGATCTATACACCCCAACACAAATAATATAGTAGCGTACTTGTCTACTGAGCTCAAGATCGCGGGTTCGAAACCCGGCCTTTTATCCATTATAAGGTGGTGAAAAAACCTCGAGCCCGCCGTCCTTCGGATGGGACGATAAGCGATGGCCAGTATGATGTCAGGTCAAGACTCCTACCCTAGGCGAATGAATATGGGTAGGCAAAATTTACGACTCCCACTGTAGAATCGGGCTCGTGTTTACCAGAGCGAGAAAAGAGCGCTTTGGTAGTAGGCGATATGACTTCATAGTTAAAGCCCGGGCGTGAGTCATAATAACTAATACACGAACAACATTTCAATTATTCAATTTTTTATTTTTTTTTATTACCAACCTATAATTTATTTGCTGATCTTTATGTTAACATTTTTTTATATTGATCGTTACATTCTTTTTGCAGAAACCTGTGGACATTTATATAGATTATAACTGTGAAAACTATATTATTATAAATTCAGAATCTCCTTAGACACCCTCCCAAAAGTTAATTCAGGACGGAAAACATCAACATTCTCAACCAAGCCAAACGAGACCATAGAATTAAATTAGAAATTGCAGAAATTTTGAATAATTGAAATGTTGTTTTTGTATTGAATTATCGACAAACACCATACGGCAATATTTATTAATTGTAATAAAACCATTTTTTTAGAGACTGATGATGCGAACTTCCTGAAAAGTCTATATTTAAAAAATTTTTTTTTTTTTTTTTTTCGGAAAATTAAACTTTAAGACATAAAAGACTGGGGGGGAGGAGGTTCTCCAAAACCGTCACAACTCTGATGATGTAAAATGAGAAGATACAAGAAGACTAAATTAAGTTATCAGAAAGTCTTAACCTTGGCTTCAGTTTGGGTCAATGGCACAATGTGTCATAACACGGTAGAGGAAGCAGTTGGGCAACCGGGACTGTTGACCCAAATAAAAAAAAGAAAAAGAACAATGACCCCGACAGCGCAGAGCAAATCTTCGGGAAGAACAGGAGGAGGGGAGAAGAAATCGAGCATAACAAGGGAAGCGGCTCAAACAAACCTTCACGAAGTTCAACCGGCCCTATCCCCGTTCTATCATGTCTACATAGACCTTTAGGAAGCCTCAACTGACATATGAAGACAAGTATTCACGATAGCTTCACAGTAACAAGGGAAGCGGCTCAAATGAACCTTCGCGAAGTTCTACCAGCCCTATCCCCGTTCTATCATGTCTAAATAGACCTTTAGGAAGCCTCAACTGACATATGAAGACAAGTACTCACGATAGCTTCACAGTAACAAGGTAAGCGGCTCAAACGAACCTTCACGAAGTTCTACCGGCCCTATCCCCGTTCTATCATGTCTACATAGACCTTTAGGAAGCCTCAACTGACATATGAAGACAAGTACACATGATAGCTTCACAGTAACAAGGGAAGCGGCTCAAACGAACCTTCACGAAGTTCTACCGGCCCTATCCCCGTTCTATCATGTCTACAGACCTTTAGGAAGCCTCAACTGAGATATGAAGACAAGTACTCACGATAGCTTCACAGTAACAAGGGAAGCGGCTCAAATGAACCTTCGCGAAGTTCTACCGGCCCTATCCCCGTTCTATCATGTCTACAAAGACCTTTAGGAAGCCTCAACTGACATATGAAGACAAGTACTCACGATAGCTTCACAGTAACAAGGGCAGATAGCCGCCAGGTGGGCACAGAAGTAGTCCAAAAATACTGCTGCTGCCATATTTTATCAATTCCCGGAACTGAAACCTGAACACTAACGATACTTAACACCTGGGTAGGAAAAATGTATGACTGCCATAGAAGAGTTGGGCTCCTGCCCACCATGAAAGAGCGCTCAGATGTTAGGCGTTATGACGTCGTTGATGAATCTCAGACAAGAGTTACGATTAAAGCAAAATCATTTTTAGCCAAATGTCTATCTTCAGTAGGACCACCGAGAGCGGCAACTTTTGGGAAAAAATCGTCAGTCAATCACAAGCAATGTACCTACTTGCCCAGCTTGGACTAACTGTAATGAGTTAAGTTTCCAATTTCCCTCTAAACATTTTTTCGTCTTAGTCCGATTTGTGTAAAAATCCGGAGGTGTTTTGCTAAGAGAAGTGTCTTACTTGAGCATGCCGTCCTTCGGATGAGACATTAAGAACGTCAGGCACTCGTTAAAAAAAAAAAAAATCTTAGGTAACTAAATATGAATAGGCAACAATTAGGACACCCAGAGTAGCGCTAACAGAGAAGGGATAAAAGCATTGGATGCTTAGGTCCCTATACACACCAGCCCTCCCAATATATCTATCTAGAGATACATTTATTACATGAATATATGAGTCGCAAAATAACTGCCAAGCAGCAAGGGTGAACCGGATAGGTTTTATTTAGATGAAACGTGTATAGCTGGAGGCTTGGGAAATCAATAGAGTCCTATAGATAGAATTGTGAAGCGGAGCTTCCAGATTCTAATTTTGTGATTTGTATGATCGTTGTTTCATCAAGCCTGCCCGGAAACGAACAAACTTTGACCAGTAAAAATTGAAGAAAAGAGACAGTACAATTAATTAAAGGAGAGTTATTTCCGTTATCCGGCGTCACGTCGGTCCCGGCAACGCCGGATAAAGGAGAGTCTACTGTACATAATAATGTAACGGTTTCGGCTTATGTCATTTTCAGCACAAGTTCAAAAGTACGTAAAATTTAAGTTTGCTAAGTTGACATATTTATAGAACTCTAACATTGTTTTCTTTCTTATTACAACTATTTTATTTCATATTGCCATTATTTCATTCAACGATGTACTTTATTATGAATACTATTTATTTTGTTTATTTGAATTTCTTTTTTTTATTTAATATTACTAAGATTTTGTTTCACATTACTAAGTATTATTTTTTGAACTTTATGTTCTCAAATATTTTCACAGTTAGATTTTTCCGTTAAGACAAGAGGACTTTCCCCCTCTGCGGGATTTCCCTTCGGATTAGAGAGTCATAGCCTGAGATAATCTGAGAACTGTATAAATATTTCAACCTAGCAAATATAAATGTTACCTACTGTTGAACTTTCTGCTGACGATGGCGTAAGCCGGAACCGGTATATTGTATATATATATATATATATATATATATATATATATATATATATATATATATATATATTGTCGAATTAGATAATATAAATGTTGAACAAGTTCTATTCTTTTATTCCTTTTTTTCTATTATATCACAGATCGCAAAAATGTATTCGGACAACAAACAAGTCTAATTTGTACAGGGTCTGCAGTAAATATATTTCCTGTGACCAGGGATGGACTTACACTTTGTTGCGCCAAGAGGCAAAAAATATGCTGCCGCCCACTTAAGGAAAGAGACGCGCGTAACTGATTTAAATTCAAAAGATTCATATCAATTAAAATAAATATTTGATGAATCATTATTATCCGTATACAATAATAAATTAATAGGTTTTGCAATGTTGAAATGATGGTATAAGCATGCTTATTAAGTTCTTAATAGTGGAATTTATTTTGAACTATAGCGTAGGAATAATTCGCGGTATTTTTCAATTGTCACATTTGATAAAATATTTTTAATTATTATTTTTTTATTTACAATATACATGGAGTCCGAAATTAAACAGGAAACGTTTGTATTTAGCACACCAGAATACATATTAAAATTAGAAAAAGATTCTAAGAACTGTTTTCTAGAAATTAAGGTTTTAAAATAACCCTTTTTTGAAATTTTTTAAGTTTGAAAAAAAATGAAATTTCGCCGCCTCTAATTCATACCGCCCAGGGCAAGTGCCTTGAGTACCATTGTATTACTAAATCCGTCCCTGGCTGTGACAAAACTGTTACTAACAATAAGATATATTGAGAGCAGTCTATGGAAGCCAGGGAAAACTATAAATTAATAAATACAGGGGCGCCAGTAGCTCAGTGGTATGCGTGCTTGCCTTCTGAGCTCAAGATCGTGGGTTCGAAACCCGACAAAGACCCTTAGTTTATTTTATCTAGGAGGTAAAATAAACTTAAGCAAGTCGTCTCTCGGATAGGAAGTTAAGCGATGGTCTCGAGCCTGTACGATGTCAGGTACTCGTTAAAGACCCCTGCCCTAAGTGAATAAAAATATAGGTTAGGCAAAATTTAGGACACCCATAGTGAAGCGGGCTCATGTCCACCAGAGGAAAGAGCGCTCTGGTAGGCGATATGACCTCCTAGTTAAACCCCGGGCATGAGTCATAATAATTAACTAACTATAGATAAAGAACGCTGATTATTTTATAATAAACCAATATTCGTTATTTGACACTTGGATCTAATAAATAAAAAATACAAGCAATACAAATATAAATTCACTAAAAAAAGAGATTGGAAGCTGGGATTGTGGACCACTTTCTGGGGACCACCGGTTGCAATCTTATACACGTGTCATTGTATAATATACACTACATTACTTCGTATGCAGAAAAATTATTGAAGAGAATATGTTTTGTGCAGACCCACTTGAGTAAGTTTGTTGGTGATATTTACTTTCTCAACGAAGTTTCAGGGTCTCCTTGAATCTAAAAATGTAATATCTCAATGCGAATTGATCTATTAAGTGTTCGCTCTCCCTCTAAAACCAATCTGCCGATTTGGCTGAAATTAATAATATATAAATAGTTTTCAATTTTCAATATAAAATGTCTTATAGATACATTCATTAGGTATATTGGCAGTTATTAGACTTTTAGAGTCGATCCCTCCCCTCCCTTAAGCTGATTTCACTCTAAAAAAAAGCCAGATAATCACTGACAATGTACTTCCCCACCATATCAATCAATTAAGTTTTCGCTCTCCCTCTAAAACTAATAGACCGTTTGGGCAAAAAATCAATAGTTGACATACAGAGAGGCTTCTGAATCCTCATACTAAAGTTTGTGTCGATACATTCATTACATCAGCTGTTATTGGGGTTTTTGAGTCGAGCCCCTTCTGATCCCCCTTCCCTTCGGCCGATTTTGCGGAAAGTTAATAGCTGTCGTCCTTAGAGGGTTTTGAACTTACAAATGAAATTTGTTGTCAATGCATTCATTACAACGGCCGTTATTAGAGTTGTGTTAAGCTCTACTCTCAGATGTTGTCTTTATGAGATTCTCGACACACATAAACAACTTTGTGTTGATACATTCATTATGAGAGTTCTCAGACACAAAAATGAATAGACAGCATTTTTCTTTTTTCATTTTTGGAATCAGGGAACCGGAAAACCTGAAATGCCGATGAAAACTCAATGGAATCTTGGACCGACTTCTATACTTGATGTAGCTGGGGTGAAGTAAAATGAACATGTAAAGGTAAGTAGGATTGAACACTTAAACAACGTCAATTGTTTCTATAACACGTCTGTCTTGACGTGGCTAGCACTATAATGTGTATGACACCACCTTATTTTAAGACTGAGACATAAATATGATGAAGAATCCAGGAATTATTAGGAAAAAGCCAATTGAGGGGATCAGTATTAATCATTCTTATATATTTATGAGTTTCTTCAGTTGTTCTTTCTTCAAAGGGACATCAATAGTTGCCACTGAATTCGTCCAACAAGCTGAATGAATCTAAAAATAAAAAATGTTGTCCCATCCCTCAATATAGGGAACAATCACAGAACTTAACTTTATATACAGCGGATCGTGCCTAGAAGACATTCTTGGACACTTAGGCAAAAACTACTCAAATGGGGTTCCACAAGGATTTATTAATTTTTATAAAATACTTGCCAGAGACATAGAAATTATAAAAATATTCAACATAATTCGTGTTTGCACATCTCTATGTGCAATTCTGTAATGTTTAATAATTTAAAAAAAGTAAAAATATTTTTATTTATACTAAACTACTTACAGAATTCTTGGTTCGACCCGAGGTCAACGGCCAATGATAGACGACCGCTTCGGCACCGACTGGGCTGTGCAGCCGTAACTCCATTTTGAATTTTCTTTTTAAAAACACCACAAAACCAATACCGAAAAATGAAAAACTGAAAAAAAAAAAAAAGGGGGACTGTGGTGGAAAAAATAAAGTCGGCTAAAGCATGATGGGATGAGACTAGGAGGAACGAGGTGAGGGAACTGACGTGAGACCTGGGGCTCCCCCACCATATTGTGGGGGGGGGAGAGGGTCCAGGGGGGGGGGGGGGGGGGGGGGGGCGAGGTTGCCAGCCCTGCTTGTGTGCATCCTAGGTGCATAGCCAGAGTGCACAGTGCAGTCCCCCCCCCCCCACCTTGCACCTTGACCTACATCTCATACACAACACACGGGGGGTCCACCATTTACCACCACTATGTATTAACTTTGTTAAAATCGTCGCTGAATGTACTTCGTGGTCGCATTCCCTCTAAAACCGATTTGACTGAAATCAATGTGCCTTACTTTTCATTCCACATATAAAAATTTGTTTCGATACTTCATTTATTAAGGTGTCGCCCAAGAGAGTTTCGGAGTTCATCCGAAAGGAAATGTAATTGTGAAAAATGGATAAAAGAAGTTCCTCTGCAAGTGCGGCCAGAGTTTTGTAATACATAAAAGCCATGCAATATAGAACATAGACGCATCTGATAGATAATGTTCTGTTCTACAATTTATTTATTACTTTTTCCCCCCAAATTCAACCATTTAGCTGTAAAAGTCTCAAAGGGGTTTGACTTTAAATATGAAATTTCATGTCGATACATTCATTACATCGGCAGTTATTGGGGTTTTTCAGTTGAGCCAGATCTGATCCCCCTTTCCCTTCTGCACATTCTGCTGAAAATTAATAGCTGTTATCCTTAGAGGTTTTTGAACTTACAAATGAAATTTCGTGTCAATCCATTCATTACAACGGCCGTTATTAGAGTTGTTGCGTTAAGCCTCTTCTCTAATCCCCCTCCTCTTTGGTCGATTTGATTGAAAAGCAATAGGCAGGGGCGTAGCCAGGATTTTGAGCAGGGAGGGCGGCAAAGTTAGGCTACGAGGGTGGGGGGTGTAGACTCCCGGAGGCACAGCCCGCAGTTTCCGTGGTTAGCTTTGCAGGCTTTTTGTTATTAATTTGGGAGACTCGGACCTCTAGAAGCTCCCCCTGACTGTAATACTTAAGTTGCCTTTACATGAGCAGCAAAAATGCAAAGCGCAGCAGCAGTAAATGCACGCTGTGGTTTCTGTGCTTTTAGAATTAAATTACTCATATACAATAGCGTGCAATTGCTGCTACTGCGCTTTGCATTTTTACTGCGCATGTAAAATCAGCTTTAACAGTATAAAGTATAACATAAACGATGATTTTGAGCGAGGAAATGAAATGATGAAATTCATATATATTTAAATAAATGTAATATGACTTGTTTTGTACATGTACATTCATGTAACAGCTGATTGCTGATTTAGGAATTAGACGCACAGGAAATTTAAAGATCCTATTGGTAAATTGCAAGCAATCCATTTTTAATGAAAACTATTGTTTTAGTTTATTTAATTTTTATCTTGGTATTTTGCTCTGGTCAGGGGGGGGGGACACGCGCCACCCCCTACCCCCCTGGCTACGCCTCTGCCAATAGGAGTCGTCCTTAGAGGGTTCTGGATACACTATTGACTGGAGAGTTATGAGCAAACCTGCACTGTTTTGGATCAACATATTAATTTCGTATAGATATATTCGTTACTACGATAGTAATTGGTGTTTTTGTGATCAGCCCTCTCTAATCCCCCCCTTCTGTTGGATAGATTTGGCTGAATATCAAAAGTGTCGTGCTTATGGGATTCTGAATACACATCAGTGCAGTGCCGGATTAAGCCAGTGAGGGGCCTGTAGCAAATTCTGTCAAGAGGCCTCTGGTTTGCTTTAGGTTCTCAAGTTTAGGGTATTAAATAAAACAAAACTGTTACAAATAAACTTTTCTGGATTTAATATAGGCAAATTTAGAGATAACACTTTCAATATCGACTTCTTTAAGCAAATCATGCTCTATATTCATCAAAGTGAGATGATTAAGACGTTCTTGGCCCATCGTGTTCCTTAACTCATTTTTAATACGTTTTAATGTTGAAAAAGAACGTTCGTCACTGCAGTTAGTGATCATGAGAGACAAGTAAATGCGCAAGGCAATTTCTACGTTTGGGAAACACGATTCTAAAGAATTATTTAATAAAAGTTTATAAAATTGCAGTTGCAGAGGCTCCTGTTTCTTGCTGTCAATAACAGTAGCCACATCTGTTTTCAGTAGCTCAGCGAACTACACTAATTCGTCGCCTAGGCTGTTCTCCAAATCATCTGCGTAAGCACTGACCATACTTGAGGTTTTTTCCAAAATCTCTTCTGTTGTAAGAGATTTTAGCTGTCGAAATACTCCAAAAACACTAGTAATTTTATGATATGCTTTCATACGTTTAGTTAAAGCAGACAGTACGTTATCAATAATGACAATAAAGAGGTGAGAGTAAAGCATACCTAAGCGCTTCGCGCTTAAGGCATGCAAGATATATTTACGCTCCTATCTAAATTGATATTTTTTTACGGTCAGACAGGCGTTGGAGCGCGGGGCCCCCCAATTCGCGGGGCCCGTAGCATTTGCTACTCTTGCTACGTGGCTAATCCGGCACAGCATCAGTGCCGGATAAAGACTATTCGATGCCCTAAGTATTCTGAGCTTATGGTGCCCCCGCCTCACTATTGATATCATTAACGTCTTACTTATGTTGGCAAGTTCAATACTAAAGCTCCATTGAACAAAACTAATTACCAAAGTGAGAAAATGAGAAAATCAATTTATTCAAAATTAATATATTAAAATACTAAATTTCTCTCGTCCAAATACATCATATACGTGCACTTCTTCGTCAGATACTTCTTCTTCCTCCGTATCATCATAATCAGGATTTGATATTTGGCCATCCGAAGTTTACGGCAGGGTATGAAAAAAATTATGCGACCTATAAATGTTTTTATAATTAACATATTAGTTCCATTTTTAATAAAAAATAATAGCAGATTTACGAAAAAATTTTAAAAAAAAACTTGAGAAATAATTAACAATTTAAATAAATAACTTTTTCAAAAATAGCATTGCGGATTTGGTGCCCCCGAGATGTGATGCCCTAAACCATATGTGGGCAACAACCGGCCCGCGGGCCGGATCCGGCCCGCTGTAAGATTTGGTCCGGGCCGCAAGACATTTTGAAAAACCCAATTTAAAAAAAAAATATATATTACACTACTTACTCACTACTTGCTCCAATAAACTTGCAAATGGAGTTGATCGAGATTCAAGAAAACTCACTCCTAAAATCTAAATTTGAAGACGTGGAGTTGTGCGATTTCTACAAAAAATACCTCGAAGAAGACCATTTTCCACAGCTTAAAAAATTCGCAAGAAGATTGATTTGTGCGTTTGGCAGTACTTATAAATGCGAACAGTTCTTTTCAATGATGAAAGTTAATAAATCAAAACAAGGTTCACTGAAGATAATTTGGAAAATTCTTTACGTCTTTGTATCAGTGGAATTAATCCAAACATCAATGGATTAGTTTCCCAAATTCAAGCTCAAGTGTCTCATTGATTTTGGTGTCTCTACTTAACTTTCGTAGTTTGTAATAATTCCAAATTTCACGATTTATTTATAATATTGTACCTATTTTTTTTTCATTTCATTTTGTTATTTTAATCAATTGTATTATAATAACATTGTCTTATTATTTCATGTCTGATATCTATCGCTAAAAATTATGAACACTACTTTAAAGTCCGACGTTATTTTATTTTGAACCATCTACGCGGCCCGCGAACGTATTTGCACACTAAAGTTTGGCCCGCAACATGTCAAAGGTTGCCCATACATGCCCTAAACAATTGCTTAGTTTGCTTAAAGGGTAATCCTGATACACATATAAAATTTATTATTTTGGTTCCCAAATTCAACCATTTAGCTATAAAAGTCAAAAAACCCTAAAAAATACTTCAATGAACTTTCCTCGCACGAATTGACTAATTAAGTTTTCGCTCTCCATTCTAAAAGCAGTAGTTGACTTACATACGAGCTTCTGAATCCTCACACTAGATTTTGTTTCCATACATTCATTACATCCACAATTAATTTATTATTTTGGTTCCCAAATTCAACCATTTAGCTATAAAAGTCAAAAAACTCTAAAAAAATACTTCAATGAACTTTCCTCGCACGAATTAACTAATTAAGTTTTCGCTCTCCATTCTAAAAGCAGTAGTTGACTTACATACGAGCTTCTGAATCCTCACACTAGATTTTGTGCCCATATATTCATTACTTCTACAATTTGTTTATTATTTTGGTTCCCAAATTCAACTATTTAGCTGTAAATGTCGAAAAACTCTTTGAAAAAAGTTAAATTTGTGTAGAGCACCCTTCTGATCTCCCCTTAGGGAGTTTCTCTCTCTCTCTCTCTCTCTTTCATAACGCCTAACTCATTTTTGTTTCATTATTTTTATCGTATCGTTTTCATATTTCTATAAAAATATATTTTCACTTTTTATCCAAATGGTCAAACCCTGTACTTAAATTATTATAGGTAAAGATTTTCTCTCTAAAAAAATGTCTGAGCTAACTAGAACACTCTTTTACAAAGATATTAACATTAGTGCGAAAACGGTGAATCTAACTAAAAAAAAAAGTTTCCAATTGTTTTTTATTTTATTTTTTTATTTAGCGCAAAGAACTACAAACATTCATGATTTCTTCTTAGCAACTGTACTGCAATTATAGATAATTAACAGTATAATTGGGATAGATAGTTACTGATTCATGTCCGGGCTTCAACTTCGAGGTCATATCGCCTACTACCAGAGCGCTCATTCCTTACTTTGGTGCACATGAGCCCGACTCTACTGTGGGAGTCCTACATTTTAATAGCTGTCGTCCTTATAGGGTTTTGAACTTACAAATGAAATTTCGTGTCAAGCCATTCATTATTATTAGTGTTAAGCCTCCCCTCTAATCGCCCTCCTTCTCTTTGGTCGATTTGGTTGAAAAACAATAGTTGTCGTCCTTAGAGGGTTCTGGATACACTATTGACTGGAGAGTTATGAGCCAACCTGCACTGTTTTGGATCAACAATAAATTTCGTGTCGATACATTCATTACATCGGGAGTTTTTGATATATTCATTCTGTCAGGAAATATCGTATCCGCAGACAAACGTGAATTTTCTCTTCCCCAGCAATATTTTTTTTCTTTTTTCATTTTTGAATTCAGGGGAACAGAAAACATGAATGATGGTTTGATTACATAACTTTACTTATACTACGTGGCACCCTGAACTGCTCTTCAAGTAGAAGAGCCTCCATCTCTATAGTATACTAGCAGTAATACCCGGCGTTGCCCGGGGAACTTTGACTTTTCTCCCAATATCTCCGATAAGGCTATTCAGTTCCTCGACAGTACATTCATGATGTTATAATTTTCAATTATTCATACGGAATAAGGCTTATAGTCCTTCAACTGTAGTAACGCTAGCTTTGGAGCTAAAACTAATTTATTCAAAAAGATTTCTCATTAATCGTTGCAATGGTTTTCGAGTTACAAATATTACGTGAGTGGATGCTGGGATGGACGAGGGGTTGATTAAAAAATAGACCTTAACCTTCCGGTAGATAAAACTTATCTATTCAAAAATATTCCTCATTAATCATTGCAGTGGTTTTTGAGTTACAAAGATTGCGTGGGTGGATGCTGGGATGGACCAGATATTGAGGTACTAATACTCCTATAACCTTCCACAGACGATGACGAACAAATTAAAAAAAAAATTAATCAAATCCATCAAGCCGTTCGTGAGTTATAGTGGTACAACGCACAGACATTTTCAGCTTTATATATATGATGTAGGACTTGGGGATGTGGTAGTATACACCTCATAGAGGGAGAGCGGAAACATGTGAGTCGGCATGTGGCCCCAATTCAGAGATCAAAGCAACCTCAAAAAAAGCAAAACACAAGAGTCAACCAAATAAAGAAATCAACGTTTTAGAGGAGGAGCAAAATTCCTCAAATTCGGAGATCGAAGGACCCTGAAAAGAGCAAGAATAGAAGGAAGGTTCCAACAAATAAAGAGTTCAAAGGTTCAGAGAGAGCGCGGAAACTTATGTGTGAGTTTGGGTGTAGCCTCAAATTAATAGATTGAAGGAACCTGAAAAGAGTAACAACAGAAGGTAATTGTCCAAGAAATTGAGAGTTGGAAGGTTTAAAGATTGATTCATGACTCCAGACTTGGACCCGGAACCTGGTATTTCGGGAACCGGTTCTTGAAAAAACAGGTATTCGGAACCTAGGATTTTCCGTTCTCGACAGCCCAAATCATTTTGAAGCCTCTACTGACATCGCTTTATTTATTTGTTTTTTAGAAAATATAAGAAATCCGTCACACAGGTACCACCTATATTCTATATTTCTTCCTCGGCTATATTACAAGAAGAGGATACGATGTCGGGGTCACGGTTTTTGATGAAACTTTTTTTTGCATGTTCTAGGTCAAAAATAAGAAGATACGTGTCTCACCGTTCGTTCCTTGGTTTGGTCGCAAAAAATGTTTTGAAAATTTCATTTTGGCCATTTTTCGTTATTTTCTCTCTCGGCGTGTGTTTTACCTAATGAGGAGTTCTCTGCGTCATTTGTTTTTTACCCAGATTTCAGAAGAAATATTTTCGCGCTGATTTGAGCAGTGAAATGATTAACAAATTTGATAAAACGATTTTTTTTAAAGAGAACATGTTTGGGAATATTTTTTTCATGAAAACTAATTTAAAATTCGTGTATCCCATGTCAAAAAACCATTGAATACAGATTTTGGTTCAAATCAAAAATTATCGATTTTTGTAGCCCAAATTTTCATGAGACCAATTTTGAACTGTCAACTATAAACGCTTATAACTTCAAATTTAATCTACCGATTTTGATTTTCGATATAAATTTTTAAAGAACTTTACTTCCTCTTTCCAACGTTGTATCATATGTATAGGTTGAACTGTGCTTACTGTAAAAAAACTTGACAAAGAAATTTAAAATTCATGTTCATCTTCAACCTTATTTTTGGAGTAGAAAACATTGATCAAATATTGTTATCTACATCGATGGAATGCTCTTGACGAGTTCTTTCAACCGACGTATCATTAATTAAAATCGGTTAAGTAGACTTTGCGCAATACACGGTTAAATGAGTTTTCAAAAAAAGAGAAAAAAAATAACAGAAAATGGCCAAAATGAAATTTTCAACAACTTTTTGCGACCAAACCAAGGCCCATTGGAAAAAGTTTGATCGAAATCCGTGACCCCTACATCGTATCCTCTCCTTGTTAGTTTTAAACCTACTAGAATTTATATTTTAGCTTTACTTATGGTTGACTACCATCCTATCTGGTTGAAGCCTATCTATACATTGCTGTTTTTCAAAATATTTTTGTAATATTCGTTATATTTAACGAATCAGATAAGTTTCTGTGCTTTCTCTAAACCTTTATTAGGTGAATTCTTCCTTTTGATACAGGGCCCACTCAGGGCTAGCTACTTTGGTCGTATTGGTCCTCTCTCAAAACTGAGGACACATAACGATTAGAAATTTAATAAGAAGTATTTTCTAAAAAAATAAGTTTCAAAAGAACTTTTCAGGACGGTTCTCGGCATATATCTCATAAACGCCACCTGCGAAAAATCATATATCATATAAAATGTGACCTTCAGTTTTCTCTACACTTTTTAGTTTAAATTTAGTCATAAATATAAGCGGTATTTTAAAAAATGTATTCAGACCCCTATGTAAAGTAGTCTTAATTTTTTACCGATTTCGGCCAAAATTTAGATCTAAGTTAGCACATGTTAATTCTTCGTTTCAAATTTCAAGTTCATAGCTACAATCTTTTTGAGGTAGAGCGCAGACACAGTCCCAATCCCATACACACAGACAGACAGAAATCATCGCGAAAATGGTCAAAACGTATTGAGGGGACATTGAAACATGAAAATCCATTAAAAACTCGCTCTTGGATTTTCGCACGATTACAATACTTTCTTATAACTATAGAGGTATAAGAAAGTAAAAATGAAATATATGTGATGTGGCCATAACAAGACTCTCTTTTATACCAACCACTTTTGTACAGATCACTCTCCTTTCCCCTCCCCCCCTTTCAAATTATTTTCATATTGGCATTACTGGGTATATGAAAGTCACTGAGAGAATCACGCTATACACATCAGCTCAAAAATCAGCTCAAAAATCCTAATAACTGCCAATGTAATGAAAAATGAAAATTTTATAATTAAAATCAAAACCCCAAAAAGATGGCACCTATTACTTTTCAGGGGGGGGGGGGAGGGGGGGGGCCTCAGAGAAGAGGGGCATCACTCAAAAACCATAATAACTGCAGATATAATGAATGTTTCGACCCACAATTTATAGATTCAGAAGCTATTATGTAAATCAACAATTAAATTTTGGCCCAAACGGGGAATTGGATTTGGAGGGAAAGGAAAAACGAACATGATTAATTCCTTAGTGAAGCAGGGGCGGCTGCGATGGCTGGGGCATTTACAGAGGATGGAACCAAACAGGAGGACAAAGAAGAAGAGGGAGACCCCGCTTACGTTGGCTGAAGGACGACCTCAGAACGATGGGTGTGTAAAGATGGAGACGGGAGGCCGAGGATAGAGAAGAATGGAGGAAGATCGTTGCGGAGGCTAAGAGCCCGGACCTGGAGGCCTTCTTGAAGCAGGGGCGGCTGCGATGGCTGGGTCATTTACATGAGGACATTGGAGGGACACCTGGGAGGACAGAGAAGAAGCTTATGGCGACCTGAGTGTAAGAAGGTGGAGACGGGAGGCCGAGAATGGAGGAAGATCGTTGCTGAGGCCCAGGTTCTACAAGGACCAAAAGAAGGGTGTAACAAGTCGAGAGGGCGATACTGCGGGATCTTATAGTAAACTTAATTCTGAACAAAAAAGTTCCTATAAACATAGGTCCGCAAATGCTTTGTTTAAAAGTTATAATCAAAAAACTGCAGGGCAAAGAAAGAAATACCTGCAATTGGTATAAGGGATTAGGATCTGAATAGGGTTCAAGGTTCAATACCATTCATGTTTATGAATGTTGGGTTCTATTTCAATGCAACTAATCTCATTTATTGTGAATCAGTTTTGCATAAAATGCAGCGAATGTTCACCGCTATCTCCTTTCGCCAATATTTCTTCCTGCCCGATTCAATTCGGATGCAATGCTAAATCTATTGGAAAATGATCTAGTGGACATCCTCGAGGATATCCTATTGAACCTGCGAGTACATAGTTGGTTTCAAATGGATGGATGCCCAGCACATAATGGCAGAGTCATTCGTGATTGGATGGACAGAAATTATTCAAGGAGATAGATTGGACGCTTTGGACCAGTAAGATGGCCTGCAAGAAGTCCCGACTTAAAGCCCATGGATTTTTACGTTTTGGGGGCGTTAAAAACTAACGTTTATTCGCAATCTGTAAACACTAGGGAAGAACTGGTTGAACGGATTCAGAGCGCTTGTGACGAAATGAGAGGACAGGAACAAGAGGTACTAACAACCATAAATTCAGTTGTCCGGAGGTGTCAATTATGTGTAGGACAACAGGGAAGACATTTTGAACAATTATTGTAGTTACTCTTTACTTTCAAGTGATTAGTGTAGTATTAGCGTTTTTTGATTATAACTTTTAAACAAAGCATTTGCGGACCTATGTTTATAGGAACTTCTTTGTTCAGAATTAAGTTTACTATAAGATCCCTAAGTATCGCCCTCTCGACTTGTTACACCCTGTATAATAAAACGCAGAAAACTGCTGACGCCAACACATTACTTTCATATAATATATACCTACCTATACGTACCCAGTAACGCCAGTATGAAATTAATTTAAATGGGAGAATGCTCTGGACAAGAGTGGTTTGTATAAGAATGTCCACTTATGGTAACATCACATAATGTTTCTTACATTTTATCTGTAATTGTTTTATACATTATTTTGTACATAGTTTATTATTTTGTTATTACATTTGCATATAATTTCCTAGTTCGCTCTTATTATGATTACTTATCGTAAAGATTCAAAATAAAAGAAAAATATATGAATATAAATTCCTTATAAAAATTTATATATGATGGATGACACAAAAATATAAGAGGACTTTCTTATACCAATCACTTTTTTACAGATCAGAGAGGGAGTAGTCTCACATAAATTTCACAATGTCATTAAGGTTTATATCAAATTAATTTGTTGGTATCAGTGGTTTTCATTGTACATAATTCGGAGAATGGATTTCATATGCCTCTGATAAGAAAAAAATAAGAAAGCTGGTGGCCATGCGGGCTAGAGCGTAGGGCTTTGGTCGCATGGTCTTCACCCTGGTTTGTGGGTTCCAATTCGGTCCGGGAGTGAGTTTTATTTCGTAGATAGAACTCCCTCCTGGGGCCATGGATGTCGTAAATAATTAGATAGAGTGACATGGCTAATATGCATCAAACATAAGGCAAAAAAAAAAAAAAAATTAAAAATAAATAAACATGTGCACAATTTTCAAGAAAAGTTATTTTATTCAATTATATTATCCATCAGAAGCCGAGAACTTTACGAGCTCCACAGACTTCTCAAAACAACTAATCAAACTGGACTGTCAAAGAGGGAAATGTAGTGTAGAAACCAAGATATATTCTTTCAACAAACCAGAAAGATAAGATTCAGTCAAATATGTTCCTATTCGATCAATGTAATATCTAATATGTAAGATTATGATACAACCATGGCTAATATGCATCGACCTTAATGCCAAAAAAAAAAAAAATATGGTTTAGTTCTGAAGTGTTCTATGAATCTATGAATGTAGACTTTAGTGAGAACAATCATGTTTAAGTTATGATAATTTCAACTGTTTCAAGTTATAACTCTACGGTACAGGAGAGAGTGCCCTATTTGATATTCATCAGGATAAAATCATATCTCCTCTTATTATCATCTACTGTTCAAAACAAAACGAGAGTATCAAGTCGGGTAATATCCATATACGATTTAACCATCAGACTTCAGCGGTAATTTCTGTTTAATAATCAACGATAAACTCATAGAATATAACCGATCAATCAAACATAGTAAGGCAAACAAAGAGGACTAGACAGAACCAACATTCCAAGCAGTGATGTGTCTGTCTACACCGAAACATAATACATTATTTTCATCAAAGTCAATGGACTAAAGCCCTAGGCTTCTGCAAACAATCAAAAATTAGACGTATCCAA
This sequence comes from Aradus depressus, assembly GCA_963662175.1. Classification (NCBI taxonomy): domain Eukaryota; kingdom Metazoa; phylum Arthropoda; class Insecta; order Hemiptera; family Aradidae; genus Aradus; species Aradus depressus. The sequence goes on along the minus strand of OY759218.1, from coordinate 26,419,629 downwards.
ACCTTTCAGTTCAATCGTACCCTTCAAAACTATTTCAAAATTCAATTTGTCCATGATCTCATCCGATCCCGATTTAAAACTTTCTATACCAATCTCATCTCATACCTGAATCCACTGGCCCGAAATCTATCCTCCTATACCCATCCCCACAACCCCCCAAGGAGGTTGAGACGGCAATGGCCTAGTACGAGTATCTCTTGGAATGGATACTCGTATAAGGGAATGCAGGCCTGATTCTGCCCCATGCAACGCGGCTCGCGGTATCGCGCTCCCTGATCTGCCCGCAGTGACAGAGGAGGATGGTGTGAGGTCTCGAGACCTCTCAGCCTCCTATTCTCCACTAATGGCAGAATGATAGGATGGCACGTAGAGTGATTTCGGGGCGGACCTCCCCCTTTTTTGTAGTCATTTTATCATGTTATTTATATTATCATTAATTTCGGTAATTTATCTATTTATTATTTTTTTATCATGAAGTATCATAATTTCATCTTTTGTCTAGACACTATTCATCACACATACTTATAGTTAACTAGGCTTCTCCCAGCAGAACTCCCGAACCGTCAATAGGCGGGGAAACCCGTCCCAAGATTTATAAACCATTATATTCGAAAAGAGCCTCGTAACTTATACAGATATAAAATATTATTTCATATCTTTCTGAGGCAAAAGAGGTCCCAAGATTTTCATTATCTATCAATGATTGTATAATAGACTTGTTCGTCAAACATACTAAAGTGCTAAAAGAATCGAAAGGCTGGATATGATATAATGATGGGCAATATTTCGAAAAGGGTTCGTTTTATTTATTTACTAGCAGTAATACCCGGCGTTGCCCGGGGAACTTTGACTTTTCTCCCAATATCTCCTATAAGGCTATTCAGTTCCTCGACAGTACATTCATAATGTTATAATTTTCAATTATTCATACGGAATAAGGCTTATAGTCCTTCAACTGTAGTAACGCTAGCTTTGGAGCTAAAACTAATTTATTCAAAAAGATTTCTCATTAATCGATGCAATGGTTTTCGAGTTACAAAGATTGCGTGAGTGAATGCTGGGATGGAGCAGGGGTTGATTAAAAAATAGACCTTAACCTTCCGGTAGATAAAACTTATCTATTCAAAAAGATTCCTCATTAATCATTGCAGTGGTTTTTGAGTTACAAAGATTGCGTGGGTGGATGCTGGGATGGACCAGATATTGAGGTACTAATACGCCTATAACCTTCCACAGACGATGACGAACAAATTTTTAAAAAATTAATCAAATCCATCAAGCCGTTCGTGAGTTATAGCGGTACAACGCACAGACATTTTCAGCTTTATATGTATATATGATTATATAAGACCGATTGTAAATATATCATTTTTAAAAAATGAATATTTCTTGTTTTTTGCGCCGTTTTCTTTTTTTGTTTGCGATGAGGTATTTTTATTTTTACTATTTTATTTTAATTTATTGCAATGGCTGAAGAAGAGATTTAGTGTCCGTTGGAAATGGGCGGATCAAGAAAGGAAAAGTCTTGGACATCGAAGATTGGTTTGCCTTAAATTTTCAAAATACATTTCAAGTGAAGATCAACTATCTAGTGAGGGCGAAGGAAAATGGAAAGGAAATTCCGACAAGAAGAAATGTATGCCGCCTTGTAATGTTTTCTAAATTCAAAAGCCATATTAATTTTCTTCAAAAATTTAGACGGCATTTAAAAAGCTCTATTGAGCTTAAGGCAAAAAGAGACATATATTTTGATATACACAGAATGTATAGAGGATTTTGAATGTTATAAAGTAAAATAACGAGTTGCTACAGATGTCAAAGTTTCTTTCATTTGAACAAAATCGGCATCAGAAAAAATGAAGTGCAATAAATACGCAGTTTCCCATGATTCAAGACTGTTGAAAATTTAACTCCAGACAAATTGATGCACAAATTATAATGAAAATCACGGTTCTTTCGAAAAGACGTGTCCAATCTACAAAGCAACGTTAGCAAAAGAACAAGAGGAATTAAAACAATACGCAACTTCCTTAAAAGTAACCATAATGTTATTGTTAAAAAAAATATCAAACTAACTGACTCCGACAAAATATCAAAAATAATAAAATCCCGTTAAAATAGAAAATCTCCTAATATTGATAACATAATAGAAAACATTTTAGAAAAAATAATATTCACTAGACTCAGTGATTTCTGGTCTGGTTACATTTTATTACAAATGCACTGGTTTCCGTCGAGGGCTTTCAACTCAGGCACAACTCTGTAGGGTACTTGACGTTTAACAAGTAATTTCAAACTGAGGAAGCACAAAGGTCCTGCTGGTCATAGAAAATACCTCCGACACTGTTTGGCATAATGCCCTGTTATGCAAACTTATTAGGCATAATTCTCCGGTATACTTAATACAAATAATTCGGTTCTATTTATGGGAGAGATATTTTCAAGTTCATATAGGAAATTTTTCTTCTAAAAAATGTCCTGTTTACTCTTGGATACCCCAAGACTCTGTTTTGGGACCATTATTATTTATAATGTATATAAATGATTTATTGGATACACCTTAGGTTCACTTAGGACTTTTTGCTGATGACACTGCATTATATACTATTTCGAACCGCACTGGCGCAAAAGTTAATAGATTAAGTAAAGCATAATTGACATTTGATAGATTGTTTCAATATTGGAAAATTGAACTAAATAAAGACAAACTCAGGCTATTTATGGAACGCCGCTCAATAATCCGTCAAGGTATATAAATGGATCAGAATGTCTGAGTACCTCCAGTAAAATATTTAAAAGTAACTTTGAATTCAAAGTTATGCTTAACTATCCAGATCCAAAATATTATTGACAAAAATGAAAAAAATAATAAGACAATTATTTCCTCTTCTCTCCCGCTCCTCTTCTCTCAGCCGGGAAAATAAATAGTTGCTCTATAAAATTACCGTAAGACTAACGTAACATTAGAACTTATGCTTGCGGTGCCTGGAATTCAACCAGTGATTCCAATAATCGCAAATTGTAAATAGTTCGAAATAATTGTTTAAGATTGGTGGATTAAGACAGACTCGCCAAGAAAACATTTCTGAACTCCACAATATCTTTTGATCTATCACAGATCTTTTGAAAATAGATAGATAAACTTTTATTGCACAAAAGATTACAATCCTCATGGCAATGTGTTTTTTTTTGTTGTTTTTTTTCACAAAATAAATAACAAAATGATAAAAGAAAAAATTCGAAAATTATATAAAATAAAATATCAAGATAAATAATAAAAAGAAAAAAATAATAAAAAATATATATCTCCCATCTTACATGCACAAATTAAATTAAATTATTCTTTATTTTCAAAGCAACAGTAAAAAATAAAAATAAATAGTTAATTTCTCTAACTTCTAAATTATTTAAAATATGTACAAATGTTTCTGAGTTATATTCTGATCTATTGGTGAGATGATTGTGGAGAAATGCTTGCCTGGGGATACACAAGAAGGGATATATTTTAAAGTATTTATTTGTTGTTTTTATTAATTTCATTTTACTTTTTTTTAATAGTTTTGTTATTACTACTATCATAGGTGTGTTAGACTCAAGTAGTTATAAATCTAATTTATAAGCTATCTTAATGTATAAATTCTTTTGACGTATCCTATATTACCATGTATTGGTCTAACGGAAATAAATTTATTATTATTATACATGTTCATGAGGTCAATCAAATGTACAGGATAAGTCCAGACACCTTCAAACATTTTTCCTTATTTCTCCTTTCTCAGGGTAAACATTGAAAAAACTGACCTTTATATATATATATAAAAAAACAACAGAATCCACTGTTGCACTTAGAATTAAAAGACCCTTCTCAAAAGAGATATTAATTTGTGATCTCTGAAGACTTACTGACCTTGGGAAGTAGAACACAACGAGTACCATATTCATTAGTAATATTTAAATAAGGTTAGGTTAGGTTTCATGACTCATGCCCGGGCTTTAACTACGAGGTCATATCGTCTACTACGAGAGCTCTTTCGTCAATCTGGTGAACATGAGCCCGACTCTACTGTGGGAGTCTTAAATTTTGCCTACCCTAAATTTTTCATTTATCTATGGGTAGGGGTCTTTAACGAGTACCTGACATCGTACAGGCTCGGGACCATCGCTTAACGTCCCATCCGAAGGACGGCGTGCTTAAGTTTATTTTACCTCCCAGATAAAATAAACTAAAGGCCTCGGTCGGGTTTCGAACCCACGTTCTTGAGCTCAGAAGACCACTGAGCTACCGGCGCCCTCTAATATTTAAATAAGACAGAAGGAAGCAATAAAACAAAAACATAAAAATAAAATGAAGTGTAATACAATGATAATGATACAATATCACTTTCGTGCTTCTAATAAATGATCTTTATACATAATCCGTAATTACTAACAGGAGATAAAATAATAATAGTAGAAATATAAAATTACAAAATCAATTAATTATTCGTACTAACAGTTAGTAGTATTTTCAATTTAACCATGATATTACGATATATTTGGCGCGTGGAAGTTGGTCCTAATTTATAAAAGGAAATACATTTTATTTAATGAATAAACTAATTCTTGGCCTGTACATCAGGCCAAAGTAAAAAAAAAAAAACTAAAACTAATGAATTTTTTTGTTAGTATAAAAAGAGTTACTACGACTAAACTCATATAAGAATATTAACACTGAATTGATATATATTTACATTAATGAATAAATAAAAAATATACATATAATTGACAAGTATTATATTTGTAAATATACGGCTTTCTTTATAATAAATATCATATTTTCTAGACTACGATTAATAAACTTAACCACTCCTCCAACGTATTTGAAAACAATTAGACGTTTACATAATATAGACATAAAATGGAAACAAAAGACAAAAAATAAACTGGTATTTCGTAACTACACGTACTATGTGTAAGTACACATACTATGTGGAGTGACCCAAATATAAACTCCGATTAATCAATGTATCATGAATCTCATTGAGTTTCGTAAAACTGTAGTTTTCTAAGAGGATTAGCAGGATGATATTGACTGATGCTCATAAAATACAAGTCCTAAACAACGTATTACAGTTTAGAGTCAATTTGCGACATTATCTGTAAATAATGGAACTGCTTCATTGGAGAATTAATTTTGTGCGACCCCTCTATCACTAATAAGCATTATGTTTCCAACAACCAAATTATTCCATACCTGTATTGCAAAGAGGGATTTACTTCAAGTCTTCTCAGAGTAAGTCCTTTGCAATTTACAAAGGCATGGAATAATCTAGCAGTTCGGAAAATGATTGATATGTACAATGTTTATTAACAATGAGAGGCTAGGCTTCAAGCTCGTATAAGACATTTGCCGTCTTATCTTCATAGAATCCTTCTTGTCCAGAACTTATTTTCCTATCTGATCCTCGAGTTTCAGCATTTTGCTTGGCGCCACCATCTATATACTAAAATCGCAGTTTTTAATGTACAAATAACCTCTTTATAAAACTACAGTCATACTGTAGAGCCAAGTATAGTATTCTTCTGAGAACATTTTTGGAAAGATTAAGAAAGTGTCCTGGATATATAATAAAACTCTTTACCATATGTATACTGTTTTTACTAAAAGGATGTGGCCTATACACATATATAATCTATATATAATTTATGAATATTTTTTATGTAGAAATGGACTACATGTAAAACTAATACGTAATACCATAATAAGAAATATGTTTTTTTAAATAATAAATTACTAATTATCAAAACAATAAATTTAATTATTTAAATTAATTAGTATGAAAGATTGATTATACAATATGAAATGTTATATTTAAATGTTCATAAAAACCAAGAATACAGGGAACTTACTAGGCAATAGGTCTACTATATGTAATAGAACATTGACTAGACCAAACTGAAATTGACATCACACAAATACACTGGAAATACCGACTAGGAGGTTCTTTTGTATTCTTGGAATAGTCTAGGAAAGTAGATCTGGAATAAATTCAATATGTCTTAAAAACATGACGAAAAATGTGCAATCACAACAAGTTTTAGGTTATACACCTCACTTTTCACTGAATCCCGACTCTATTTGAGGTCAAGGATTTTTGCAAAACACTTGCTTTCCGAATTTCATAACGTAAGATCAGTTGTGCATAGTCTGATCAGGACGATAGTAGATGGTCTGAGGAGCGATGCTCGGGTGGATCGGAGGAGGGAAGCACCGGACATGTTCCACAGACGTAGAATCAGCATCGTTTGACTTGAGGTATTTGTTCAGAGTAGCAAATATCTGCGAGTTGAGGACTTGAAACCGCCTCACTCGATCCACCATTCTCTTCAAATGCTAAAAAATAATATATATTAAACTATAATAAATTTGCATATATATTTACAACTGGCTAAAAAAAAAAAAAAAACATAGGGAAATAAAAAGAACTATTAATTAATCCTATTAAATATTCGAAAATATTTTATAATTTTTTTGGCAATTAAAATTAGAATCAGTCGCAAAAAAATAAAGAAACATGAACGAGAAATAAAAGGAAAAACACATTTTATCATGAGTCATGGCTCATGATTGACGATCTGAATTTGTATATTCTATTGAGGCCAGATAAAACATGATATTCAACATGTATGTTATAATATAAGCATTTACAGCAAAAATAAAAATCATAAAATCCACACTGACGATTGTTGCAATTATTGATAATGAAAATTTATATAGGAAGTACAGATTATCAAATATTAAAAAGCTCATTCCCAGAGACATAACCTTCGTCCAACAAATACTTAAAAACGACCTTCTTAAAAGATGTTCAAGTCAAAATGTCAAGTCATACAGTGTCCACAGCCAGTACAAGGTATCTAGGAGGATTAGTGGGTGGTGGTTCACTTACTTATTGCTTTATTTCATTTAACTTTTCTATTAATATCCGTTTTTTTTTAGGATCAGGTTATTATATTTCATGGTAGTATGAAGAAATAACTCTTGTTTTCCTAATTAATGTTATCTGCTTTGTTTTATTTCAGTTTAGACATTATTATTTAGAAATTTTTTGTAATTAAGATTATTTATCGAACTCCTTGTTGAAAGACAATTCTATGTAAGCTATAAAGTTATTCACGCATTCTATTTCAAATCATACCACTGTCAAATGTGCTGTTTCTGAATTTAAGAACTCGGCTTGATGAAAAATAAAATGCTACTTCTACAAAATTTTAAGGAGTGGCATACGATGAAACTTCCTATTGCATCTCGAAGATTCCGCTTTTTTTTGGCATCCACTCTACAGTCTACCAGGAAGACACTTGAGTCTGTAACTCTTATTTCTCATTTCATTGCACTTGAAGCCTCATACAAAGTCTGACCCTAAAGTAATGAGAGTGATTTTTGTTATCGTTTGTGAGGGCTCCCGGGTAGGGTTCAAGGAGAGGGACCGTTGCGAGGGAACCTCAGGTAAAGGTTCTTACCATTACCAGTCTAATTCCGGTCGTTGAGCGGAGCAGGTGTTTTAAGGCTCGTCACGAGGCAGAACGCAGTGCACAGTCGAACAACGTTATGTCATCAAATTTTACGTGAAGCTTGGTAAATCTGGTCCGGAAACAGTTGAAATGGTGAGCCGCTAACCAACAAGAGTCTCTGTCGCAGGCACAAATGTTTAGGTGGTTCAAGGACTTCAAAGATGGAAGAGAAAGTGTGGAAGATGAAGAACGAACTGGGTCTCCCTCAACCTCAAGAACTGACCAAAATATGTTGTCCGTGTCAAAGCTGTTCTGGAGAAAGTAGGCGACTGAATATCAGGATGATTGCAAAAGAAGTAGGGTTACCAAAGTCTGTCATCCACCGAATTGTCACAGAAAATTTGAACATGAGGAAGATATTGTAGGAGGAAGATACAAGAACTTCAATGAAGGGGCCCAAAAAAACATTCCAACGCTTCCATAGCCCCCCTACAGCCCTGACCTTGCTCCTTGTTATTACTTTTTATTCCCCAAGCTACAAACCAACCTCAAGGGAAAACATTTTGGAACCATTTCCAACATCCGACAGAATCTAAGTTGAGGAACGCGGACATATTGTGGAATTTGTAATAAATAAATAAAACAAACTTATTTTTTCCATAATATTGTCTATTCCACTAAAGATAATTAAAAAACTGTGAGGCCGAAACCGGTAGTTTTATAATTATCTTTAGTGGAATAGACAATATTTCAAAAAATACGTTTGTTTTATTTATACAACAGAATGCTGTGAGGAGGGGTTCAAACAACATTTCTGAAGCAGACTTCCAACACTGCTACGAAGAATTGAAAAACCTATGGAACCGGTATATTATTTCTCAAGGGTGTTTACTTTGAAGGTGATAATATTGAATTGTAAATTATTTGAATAAATGTATGCTTCAGAAAATCATTCTCATTACTTTAGAGACAGACCTTCCTAAATATGTATTAAAAAAAAAACAAGAAAGTATACATTTACGTACGATTCCTTTGACGTTTTCATCTTTCCCATCGACTCTTTGAACACGAAGTATATGATAACAGAAGTCCAAAGCTTCAAATCTCCTCTGTTGGCCGAGCAACACGATCATGGTGCAGCCTGCCCAGTTGAGGCCTTCTCCAAACAGCTCTCTGCAAACAAGATAGAAGATAATAGATGAAACAAGAAAAAGGAAGCTTCAAAACTAGCGCGAATAGATGAGTTTCACACCAATACAACTCCTTGTGAACATTAATCGTGATGTCTGCCGTCAAAGAAGACGATATTTTTCTGTTTGGGGCATATTTAAAAGAGGAAAAAAAGAGACGCGCGGATCCTACCATATTCTTTTTGGACAATTTAGGAAGTGGATTGAGTCCTCAAAGGAAATTAACAATCCTGCACAAAAATCTAAGTACAGGATAAGTCCAGCCAGTTTTTTGTGAGTCAGTTTACATGGCTAGGCGACTACAACTTCTCTGTAACATTGTATGTAATATATAATATTTTCATGTAATACACGTTTAAATTATTTCAACTAACTGAATCAAATAAAATGCTGGACGCTGATGACCTTTGCTGTTTTGCGTCCTTAAACTCCAAATCCTATCCTATCAAATAAAATGTTGTCGAAGAGGCAGATATGTTCTCAATGGCAAAAACTTTGTTTTATCTGAAAAATCTTCATGAATAGAAAAATATGATTCCTTCAGAGCAGCCTCATCTATAGAGATGCACGACAGTTCTACCTGATATAATACTGATACCAAAGAGACGCTGACACACCAAACTAAACCACATATTAATTACTATTAATATACAGTTTATTAACTGTGTGAATAAGATGATGGATAAGTATTTTATTACGAATAATATAAGATTTATAGCTTTTATCATCCATGATTTAGGGCTTCAATTAGTCATATCGCCAAATACCCGAGGTCTCTTTCTTCACTTTGATGGGCATGAGCCCGACTCTTATTACCTTTGTTCTCCTTATTTGTCCTCTACTCATAATAGACATTAAGGTTTTCTTTTTTTCATAGGACTATCATTATTATTCATTACTAATAACTAAGATTGATTATTTTCTTCAAATGTCACTTTTATTTTTACTTTATCTATTCATGCGAGTGATACTCCCTATAAAAAGTTATAAACTTATAAATACAGTACCTTTTCTCTCTCTCATTTATTTTTTGTATAACCTTATTCTTGAAATTTAAAATTATTTTTTGTAATTTTAAAGGGTATTTTATTTTTTTATAATATATTTACCGCATTTATTTCCACTTAAATTTGCAGTTCACAAATTCTAATCTGCAGTTATTAATTGTAGTGCATTTGAATAATTTGTATGTCATTCTTATTTTATATTAGTTTCACCATAATTTCATGGCTTCTTATTATTATTTTGTTTTTGGTCTATTGTATTTATTCTTAAGGGATGATATCCCAAAATAATACAAGTTACTCTACCTCGATCTCTCTTATTCAAATTAATTAAAATATATATGCACTAACTCAACGGTGAACTCGTTGTCGCCGACAGGAATACAATAGACGAACTGCAGAGCAGACCAAAGTCTGTGGAACTCAGTACATTCGTCGATGTTCATTACTCCATTGGTTGGAGGCGGTCCAATCCATACAGGATCGTTGAGAAAGCCCCGAAGTCTGGACAAGACAACCTCGAAGATAGAGAGGCCGCAACAGAGTCGCTCTCGAGTCAACAGATCACCTTCCCTAGCTATCTGGGATTGCTTAAAATCAATAATAAAAAAAAAACAATTATTTTACATAATAACATTATTAAATTAGATACCCATTATATCTTATCATTACAAATTAAAATTTGAAACTTAACTGTTATATTGAAACTTGTTTTTTTTTAAATTATCTATGATTTAAGCAATTAATATTATTTACAACCGAAGTCTATAATGAAAATTTATTTGAAAACATATATTTACTTATTGTGGTCAACACAGGACTTCCTTATACTAACAATAAGTCAATTTTATTTTTTGTTTTTCCTCAAGGATTTATATTATAACATTTTTTTCGCAGATTAATAGAATATTTGATCAAAAAAAGAATTCTTCAGTTGCATCGCAGGCTGCACAAGAGGACCGTGATCACAAGAAAACATCTAGAAGTACACACTTACTTTTGGGGTCCCGAGACGTTCGATATTATGAACTATTTGCAAAGAAGAGTATTTCGCTTCCAGCCTTTTCTGTTTAGTCTCTGGCTTCTCACCATCTATGAAACAAATCAAACCAAAACTAGTTGATACTATCTAATAAATAACAGCAGTCAGAAGAGCCAAAGAGCCTACCTTTGCAGTAAGGACGAGGGAGGATGTTCTGAAAGGGAGCTGCGTGTAACAGATCGCATACTTCCTCTTGAGAAAGAGCTTGCTCCATTAATAAGCAAAACAAAATTGTATTTCCAAGTTCACGAAAATTATGAAAAAGTTCAGTCTTTGCATCAGGATATTGTACTATGTCGTTAAGTTGAGCGTGATAGTATCCCAGTACACCTGGAAATAAGTAAGTTACATTTTAATTTAAATAACCATAAAAAGCTCATACAATATAAAAATGAGTAAATGCTTTAGTAGTAAAGTCTTTATTCAATTAACATAATAGAAAATTACATACAAAACATATATACAATAATGTGACCTTTTATGAAGACAAACTCAATGGCCTAAGCCGTCTTGAGTAAATGCTTTAGTAAAACGTTATAGTTCAAGCTCCCATGGCACAAAAAGGTGCCCCATCGAATAACTCAAATTTGAAAGGTGAAAATGCTTGGGAAACATGTAAAAACTTGTTACATACATGATGACCGATTACATGAGATATTTTTATTAATTTTTTTTCATCATATTGAAGTTGTTAATTTTATGTTTTTTCCTGTTTTTTTTATTTCCTGTTTATCTATTTTTTAGTTGTATAGTTTTTCTACAATGTAGCACTAATTTTTATTTACCTATCTTTTTATTTCTTTGTACTGATACTTTATTTCATTGTTTCATTTTCTTTACTCTGTATGTATTTATTCTTAGGGGACCTCGTTCCCAGAATAATAAAATTTCTTTTCATTTTTCATGAGCCGGTGGCAAAGTGGGCGAAAATCCACAGAAAAATGCATTTCTAGCCGCATTTATTCACGGACTGCGGGGGGAAACGGGCCGGCACCTCGGCTTTAATCCGTCGGAGACGTTGAAGGAGGCTGAAAGGCGGGCCCTCGTAGTTGAGCAAGTATCGGCAGAGGAAACTCCTAAACCGTCACCCATTTACCAAGTGGACTTGCGGGAGCAAAGGGGCTGTGATTTGCGTGTGGAGTCGAGGGGCATTTTGCCAGGCAGTTTTCGGGGGACTTGTTTCAGATGCGGGGCTGTGGAGCCGAGCGGGACGTAAGGGCTTTTCTTGGTTTGGCGGGATACTATCGCCGATTTATCCCCCATTTCGGGGAGCGGGCGCGGGCGCTCACGGAACTAACTAAGGAACAGGAGTTGGCCTTCCGGGACCTACAGAACAGTCTGTGCGAGGAAACCGTACTAGCCTTCCCGGATTTTTCGCAACCCTTTGTACTGTCCACCGACGCGTCGGGATACTCAGTTTCAGGTGGTAGACGGCCAGGAGAGGCCTGTGGTCTACGCAAGCCGAAGAATGTTACCCGAGGAACAACGGTACACGGCGACGGAGCGCGAGTTTTATCAGCCGTGTGGGCGACCAAGGTGTTCCGATGTTACCTTTATGGCAGACCATTCACTCTGGCAACTGACCACTCAGCGCTTAAATGGATGCCGTCCCTTAAGGACCCGTCCTCTAGACTGACGAGATGGGCACTGCGGCTCGAGTTCCAATACAAAGTGGAGCATAAGCCCGGCAAGCGTCACACCAATGCCGATACGCTGTCGCGCGGGATGTATGCTACACGGGCGGGGCGAGTTGAATAGACGGCGGACAAAATTGCGGAAGAATAGAGCCGCCACGATGCGAAGTGCCGAAATATCGCGGAGGAGGCCCGGGCTGTCAGAAGAATGCAGCGGGCAGGCTGAACGTAGCCCCCCAGAGGCTGGCGGCTAGTTGTCCCGAGGGCTATGAGGGAGGCCGTGTTACAGTATGGCCAGGATAAACCCTTCGCTTTCTGGCCAAAGATGGTGTCTGACGTACGAAGATACCTGGAGGGCTGTGGGGCATGTGCTAAGAGAAAGGGTCCATTCAAAAAAATAATTGTTCAGTTGTATCGCAGGCTGCACAAGAGGACCGCGGGTTGCCGACCCTTGGATTAGATTATCAAAACCATTTCAAAAAGCATTGTTGTTATGCTGGAATTTTTTTTTGAAAGCGATTTCAATCTCAGATTTATAGAACATTGTGTTTTCGGGCTAACTTAATTTCAACATCCACAGTATTCAGCTATCTATCTCACAAACAACCTGAATTATTATTTTTTTTTTATAACAATATAACCAATAAATGACCATAAGAAGTTATTGTTATTATTACCTGGAGAACCATAGTCATACCGGGGAAGTTTACAGACTTTAGGCATAGCGTCCATGAGAGTTCTGGTAAACTGAAGAAGGTTTCCATGAATGAGGTTCTTGACTATCTTTAGCAGTTCTTCCATAACGACAGCAATCCCCTGGTAACCAAGGAGACGGCAGATGGACCTCATGTGACAGGCACCCACAAAACCTAACCACACATCAGATCCACTATAGAAAAATTATAATATTATATGCATATTACTAACCATAATAAATACGTGAGGCCTCATTTTACTTTAAATCTAAAATATTTTTGTAGATTTTGAGATGTTGCCATTATCGAATAGGAGAATAACAGCTACATGAAAAAAAATCGGTGAATCACGACAATGTATTTCCCCAGCTAGAATTATTTATAATCAACTAAGTTTCCACTCCTCTTCGGCCAATTTGGTTGAAACTCGATAGGTGTCTTACTTAGGGATTTCTCAATCCTCATATAAAATTTGGTTTCGATACATTCATTACAATGGCAGTTATTAGGGTTTTTGCGTTGAACACCCCCTCTCCCTCTGTTCCTGCATTTCCCTCTGACCGCGACTTACAGGACTATTTTGCCTTCGCTGAAGACCGCTGACACATCAAGTACCCTGATTATATATATATATATATCCCCTCCAGACCATCGCGCGCAGTCTTGTACGGATAGCGGTGGTGTTCACATGTCTTATTGTTAGTGTTATTCAAATTATTATTGTTCTAATTAAATATATTTCTTTTTAAAAACAAAGTTCAGTGTATAACTATCGTAACTCGCGTCAGCTGAAGGTTGATAGGTGTCGTCCTTATGGGGTTGGATTTACATATGAAATTTTGTGAAGATGAATTTATTACATCAGCAGTTATTAAGGTTTTTGGGTTATGCCACCAAGAACTACCCATCTTAAAAACTACATAGGTAAATATTACTCACAGAAATATACTTATTACACAAGAGAAAGGATTCAAAATACTGTAACAAATGGTTGAAGAAAACGAAATGGTAGACGTACCATTATATTGTCCATAAATAGTAGAATAGGCCAAGTTTAAATGCTTGCTGCCCCAGAGGTACTGATAGCCCATCTGAGGAGGCTTGTCTCTCTGGACGGGCTGGGTGAAGTTGATACCTCGGCACTTGACGAACCTAAACAACAAAGATAACAAACCATTACATTGGATTAAACTAACAATACTAATTTTAAAAAATATATACATCTATAACTAATAATTCCAAAAATTAAACCTGTTGGTGGCTGCATTATAGCAATAATTTGGCAGGAAGTCGTAATTTAATTCCCAAAAAACATGTAAAGTAATTCTGCCATAAGGAGCTAACACATTGTGATTGGCTTCGCGGAACATAGCATCATAATCATCTAGTGCCAAAAATTTACTAAGAAGTTTATGGCAAACTCTATTCACCTGCAGCAGTCCGTCAAGCTCCTTTAGAAAAGAAATATAAATTTAAAAATTAATTTTAATAAAGATTAATTGAGTAAAAGACATGTTAAAAAATAAATAACATAACAACTTTTAAGTTGAGGAATGCGGACATATTGTGGAATTTGTAATAAATAAGTTTGTTTTAGGTTAGGTTAGGTTTTATGACTCATGCCCGGGCTTTAACTACGAGGTCATATCGCCTACTACCAGAGCGCTCTTTCGTCACTCTGGTGGACATGAGCCCGACTCTACTGTGGGAGTCCTAAATTTTGCCTACCCTAAATTTTTATGTTTGTTTTATTTATTTAAACAACATAACGACATGTTAAAAAACAAATAACATATCATTATGAAACTTCTAACTAGATTATTTATTATGCACACAGAATGATATAAACCATTAGCACAAAAATAAATTATGTGACCCGAACATGACTTTCTTATGCCCACTCATGTTCAAGGATCACTGCCCCTCTCCTTTTTCCTTAATTTTAATCTGGCATTACTGGGTATAAGAAAGCCATAAAAAAGTTATGGCATCAGCGGGTTTCTTTTTTTCGGACTACTGGTTTTCTAGCTTGATATTGAGAGAGCGCAATTTAATAGATAGAAACATCTCCAGGTCACTTACTCGTTTATGTATCCAAATATGGCCAAAACTAGGTATGAACTAACAAGTCTTCTTTTTGACATAATTAGGAATTTGTTTTTTCAATTTCAATTCTTGAGACATGCAAGAATATGTGAATAAAGAATTTATTAATTAATGCAATTTTGTTTTATAGGGTAACAAGTTCATACAATATACTTACAACAACTCCTGTAATATCGCCAGCTTCAAACTTGCTAATAGCGAAATCCAGTGCTTTCTGCATGTCTGCATTGATTCTTTGGGTGATAAGCTTATTTAGATCAATAGATCTTCCAAGAAGTTGAACATGACGCTGTTTCAATAAAGTTTCGTATCTGTTAGCTCGAGGGTAGGGGAGGAGATAAGTGCCGGTGCATTGAGCCACACATTCTACACGAAACCTTTTGTCCAGCAGGATGCTGAAATTGTAATAATAGACAATGTGTATTATAACTTCAAATGACAGGATAACCAATTTAAATAAAACTAGAAGCCCGCCAAACCCGGCTGACCTAGCTCCTGTGAGGCTGAAATTTTAAAGATCTTTGGAGTTTCTGGACAGGAGACTACTTTCATTAAGGTTATTAATAGTTTCTTATAAAAAAATGCTAACACTTTTTTGGAAGGATATAATACCTTCATAATAATGTCATAAATACCTTGAAGCAAGCTGCTTGTAGTGAGTGAATATCTGCTCACTCAGCTTATATACGAACTGGTCAAAGCAAAGGTTTACCTCGGCTTCCACTTCATCATACAAAAATTGCTTCCGAAAAACAGTTAAAGCGTAATGGGCACTGTCATTATACAAGTCCAAAGGATACAGCACATATCTGAAAGATACATGTATTAAGCACAGGACACCACTAGACCGCATGCGAAACCTTATTAACGAGGGTTTGACGTCACATATTGTAAGTACAACTTAAGCATAAAAAATCTTAAAAATGGAGAGATCAAGGTTCAGATAAAGGTTGACTGGATGGAATGGCTTCATAAGAACGTATCTTTTTATGAAAGGCTGTAATAAAATATATATGTCTGGAATAAAAGTTAGATTAACCCTAAACCTAATACAGACTAGTCATTAATAATGCTTGAACACTGAATATGGAGGATAATTTATGTACTTACTCCATCATGGAAGGGTCCTTGGTTCTTAGAATATGATCGGTCAGGATCCAGGGCATAGACATCTCGATAGGAAACTGAAACATATATATAGTACACACAAATTATATTGTTCACTAATAAATACAAAAAATTATTTAAAAAAAAATGTTCTTAGACATATTATAATATAATAACGAATTTAATAATACAATATCAATTGAATTCCTACTTGAATCCTTTTTTCCATTGTAATCAAGTCACTACATTCTTCATTGTGTTGATGGCGTACAGTACATTTCTAGTATTGGAAACAAAAAGAATTAAAATGCATGAGTTTCAGCTAAAAATATACTTCTATACTACATTTGTATTGCCCGGATAAATTTAAGTTGATTATATAAAGCAGAAAGATAAAGCTCACCCACCTGAATTCGTTTTCCCATAGTCATTTCCAAATAGAATTCTCTGTACCAAAGCTGGGAGAGATCACAGCACTGCTGAAGGGATTCTGAACATGCAAATACATTACAAAAATCATTAAGTATTCAGGACAAACAAATAAAACTGAGGCACTTCAAACAATACAAAAATGAATTTATTATATATATGGCTGAAATAAAATTAAAGATTTATTAACATCGGGCTTTACCCGGGTAAAGAGCAACTACCCATAGGCCTCTTGGTAAAACTAGTTCCTTCGTTTTGTAAGGGTTCACGGTTTTGAGCTGATTAGTTTCATTCAATGTATTAAATAAGTGTTTGTGACATCCTGAGAGGAAAGTATTGAGGAAGATATACGGCCCTACTCCAGAGAGGGATAGATGGAGAATACGGACCAATAGGGAGCTGAGGGATCTGTACGAGCCCAGACCTGGTGAGCTTCGTGAAGCAGGGATGGCTGCGATGGCTGGGGCAGATTGCCGAGGAGGATACTGGAAGAACACCCAGGAGGACAAAGAAGAAGAAGTAGACCCCGCTTACGTTGGCTGGAGGACGTGAGAAGATTGAGACGGGAGACCAAGGATAGAGAAGAATGGCGGACGATAAGGGCCGTAGCGCCAGGGAAAGTAAAGTGTTTGTGACATCCTTATGCTCGGATAATTGGTATTTGTTAGACAATAGTTTTTTGCATTTACATTTTGATATCCAAAAATGTGACTCTCCTGTGTCTTATATATCGAGGTAAGGATGTCACGAACACTTTAATCAATACTTTTAACCATGGTTGGATAGAGGGCACATCACCCGGGTAAAGCTAGACATTTTTGTTTTGTTTCAACGTTACTCAGACGTTTGGATAGTAAGGCGGACTACCCGGGAGGTAATGAACAATATATTCAAGCAAAAAAAAAAACAAAACATGAAAAAAGAACACTACAACGAAATATATACTAGAATTGAAGTTAAGTAACCAAAAATAACCATAACCGAAAAAAAGTAAAACAAACTAGCTAATTCTTCAGGATAGTTACAGTTGATGTTTTTATCATCTAAACCTCAGAAATTACATATATATACTTTTTTGACATGATTCGTCGTTTATCTTTGTTTTATATTTTCATGGACTTTTTACTACTCCTGCATCGTCATGTTTCACTGTTTATCCACCTGAGGATAAACTACGAAAAAAAAATGTATTTTCTGAGGTTGATATGAAAAAAAAAAAAAAAAAAAAAATCAAATATCCTGAAAAATTACCTAGTTTATAAAACGGTTATTTTTTGAATATTTAACTTCAATTCCAAATATCTCCATGAATGTTATAACTAGAGACGAAAGGAAGGAGTCTTTTCAGATGACACCTTATATATTTGTATGTAGTAGGAACCAAATAGAAAAATACGAACCACTAAAACTGAGTAAGTAGTTCCAAAAGAAGGATGTTTTGTGAAACTGGTCAATTTGGACCAAGTATTGTCCATCTATGTCCTTTCTCAAGGTCCTTTTGCCTCCAGACTTGTCCGCTATCAACGACTCCAGCATCGTCCGCACCATGTACAGCTGAGTCGAGGACGGCCCTGAACCCATTCAACAATAATATACATATTTCATATTGTAAATTAAATGTTATGTCCAAAGCTTAAAGTGGACCAGAGCCACGAAAAGTGACGTTCTAAAGACCTTTTAGGCTTTGGCTGACTAAACCGTGAAGAAAGTTGTCAAAGTGCGAAGAGTGTTGTGATCTATCGTTATAACTAAAACATTATATGCCTAGGAACCTATTTGCGCTGATCTCTTGCTTCCTTAGAGATCGATCTGCCATCATAAGTGAGCTGCTTACACGTACTACAGTGGTTATCCCCAGAGGCTTTATCCAAACTTCCTTTTAAAGATTCTTTAAGAGGAAATGTTCCATGTGGGGGCATCGAGTCTGCGGAACATGTAGTCTTCAAATGTCCGCTGTGCGACAAGGCCAGGAGGGGTTGATTCGCGGGACCGGATCATATCTGGGTTTAAACCTGCGGCAGCTGGTGACGAAGACCAGCCATCCAGTGTTCAGCCGGTTTGCCGGCTCCAAGTGGGCAGAAGAAAGCAATATGACGGGCTAGGAATGACCACCCATCGCAAAAGATTGAGTGGCCGGAGGCCGCCCCTAGAATGACATATCCTCACTTAAGCCCTACTCTGATCCCAAGCTCGCTCGACATATGACGGACGGGTAATGTTGCACATGTGCACCCAAGAACGTTAATTATAAATAATTACTTATAGGAAACTAAAACTGTGCACCCTCAAGTACATGCTATGTTAAATATTACTGAAATCTGAAAAGTAATTTTCGACAAGTAAAATAACAAAAAACACAGGAAATAGAACGGAACAAAATAAAAAAAAACTGATAATACCCAGATTTCTCGGTTGCTGGGACCCCTGAAAAAGTGACTCAATATAGCGCAAAGAGAGGTACCGCTTCGCTCCACCCCAATAAGAGAATACATACCTACATTTCTTCTGGGAACCTTAGGAACACCGAACCCAGTCTCCGTGTCTTTCTTTCCTTTCAGAGCGGGGTCTGCTTGAGGCTCCACTCCTCGCTGCCAGTCAGCGCACGTTTCTCGAACCGAAACAATAATGCTACAAAAAAAAAAATATATATATAAATAAGTACGTATAACCATGGGCTGCGCGTTGAGTGGCCTGCAACAGTTGTGTATGGGGCCTCGGCTACTACCCGTGTAGAGCAATCTACACCGGGGTGTTCGAGCCCGTTGCGAGATACGCGGCCGCAGGATGGTGGCATCGCCAGACGAAACGACAGAGAGTTATTCTCGTTCAGGCCCAGAGAATAAACATGTTAACAGGGCGTTAAGGGTCACAAAGGCCTATCGGACTGTCTCTACGGCAGCGCTGCAGGTACTGGCGGGAGCCCCGCCCATTGACTTAGTCTTGGACGGGGCCGTCGCCTCGTACCACTGCAGACGCAATCTGCCACTTAGAGCGGACACCGGCGAACCTTTGCGACTAGCCCTGGAGGAGGAACTACACGGATAGTCCAGACCAGAGCGTTTCAAGCACATAGTCCAAGAGTAGATATTAGACAAATGGCAGCAGCGATGTGACAACCCGAACTGCTCGTGCGGCGGCGTCGAGACTGCAGAACATGTAGTTCTCGAATGCCCGCTGTACGACGGGCCTAGGGTGGAGTTGATACGCCGGACAGGATCGTACCTGGGACTGAACCCGCGAGAGCTGATGAGTGAGGACCCGGAGTTCGGAGTCTCCTGGCGGAAGGTAAAGAAGGCGTTTTAACGTGGTTCCGGGGATGACCGAGTGGTGCTGGTAACATGGCCCTCCTGCAACCATCCTCGGCGCAACGCAGCCTAGAACATAAGTGCCGGGTCCCGAGTTCTCTCGGGAAACGCCGATAAGGTAGTTTGAAGGACCCAACAGATCGCTCCGGCGATTGGCGGGCTCCTACAACCGGCCATAGCACCAAAAAAAATGAAATAAAATCTAAAATGTGACCTAAATTTCCCCCTACGCGGCGAAGGGGTGTTGTTGAGCACCCTTCAGGGCCGGTACACCCAAAAAAAAAAATAATAATAATATTTCTAATCAAAGATGTTATATTTAATAGCTTATAAATAAAATAGTGGTTACCTTCTTATCAACTCTCGCTTGTTCTTAATAGCTTTTCTTAAAGGCTCTCTGAGTCCTAGCTGAACAAAATCCTGCAATTCTGCGTAGATATTTCTTCTAATTGCATCAGTGAAGACGGTTTCCATCCGAGCCATCAGAACTTGTAATCCTTTCACCATTGCGATTACTTCTATTAGAGCAAATTTTTCTTCTGTGGTATAATTATAACGCGTGGCCTAAAAAAAAATTATTAGTTATTATGACTCATGACCACGCAGTTAAACGTGATAATATCGCCTACTAATAGAGCGCTCTTTTGTCACTCTGGTGGAGATGAGCTCGACACTATTGTGGGAGTCCTAAATTTTGCCTACCCTAAATTTTTATTCACCTAGGGTATCTTTAACGAGTACCTGACATCGTACAGGCTCGGGACCATCACTTAACGTCCCATCCGGAGGACGGCATGCTTAAGTGTATTTTACCTCCCAGATAAAATAAACTAAAGGTCTCGGCCGGGTTATGAACCCGCGATCTTTACCTGTGTAAGCAAGCACAGTGAAAGTTAGACCAGACAGGTAGTACATTTCAAATTTTTTTGGAGTACTTGGTTCAGACTTATGAGCTTACGAAAATGAAGTGTTCAGAGACCAAATAAATATATATTATCAAAAAAATATATACCATTAAGGAGCTAAAACCCTGCCGTAATTAATAATTAACTTTAGACGAATCACTATTGTACCGATTATCTCAAAAGTAAAAGAAAAGGAAACCAGCTCGTAGAAAAAAAGACGACAATAATACGGCTTCAGGAAGGGCCGATCAACGGTTATGGCTATTGAAAAGGTAGTTTTGACAATACCAGAAAATTTTGAAATTAGATCAACTGTACCGACGTTTTACACCAAACCAAAATCTTCAACTGTGTATCTCATGAAGCCTTCATATTAAAGCATAGATACCACGGAGTTACATATATAAAAGGCAGGTACCAAGTTGTAGTTTTAGGGCCTATAATGTTCCTGGTTTACACAGATGATCTACCTTTCGTAACAGGGAGCCAAATAATAGAATTTACCGAGAACATGGCCATCATGAACTCAGTCGATCATGAAGGGACACGACTGGAGATAACAAAGCGAAGCCTGCAGAAGACTGGTTTGTAGAGAAGTTGTCTCAATAGTATAAAACTGGGGAACTGTGAACTTCAGCTATTCTTTTGGCAACATCATTATATAATGTCCGATTTCAGCTCAAAATATTCAATATCAGGTTTTAACGTTTTGTGAATAAAAGATGTCAACATAGACACCCATAATCCGGTGTTAACTAATTTTAAAACAGGAAGTACTCAAGTAGTTCTTCCAGATATATATTATATAGTTGAACATTTTTTTTGCTTTTTTGTTTGAGAAAACGGATTTAAAAGTTTCGTTCACTTCTTGAAAAGTAGCTTCTGAACTTCTTGTTTTCGTTTCATATTATTGGAATGCAACTACATTTATGAAACAACATCAAATTCATAGATCAGTACTAAGACATTTCAAATTATCATGTTTTTGAAACTAAACATTTGAGAAAAAATGAAAATTCTATAACAGGTTTATACATTTTAAGCCCTCAATTTTGAGGAGAGAGAAAAAGAGGGTGAAAACTTATAAGAAAATGATAACTCAAAAATGAGTTTTTTTGAGTTGTCCCACTTCTGAACTACTGTATCGACACACATATATATATATATATATATATATACATATGTGTGTGTGTGTAGAGCAAAAAAATTGTTTAACTCTTAACTCTCGTTCGTCTAATTTCACAAAAAAATATACATGCAATGTACTGGTTGTCATCAGCACAAAGTTCAACTGATGAAAAAGAACATATATGAATAAGCTATATAAAAACCGATGAACGTTGTGCTGACGATGGCCTTATGTTAAACATTAGACAATAAGGAATTGTCTAATGACTAAAAAGAAATATATTCCCCGATGGCCTAAACCAAACCGGTACACTACATGTAAATCATTTTTCTGAAATTAGACAATATAAATGTTAAACACGTTCATTGCATTTATTTGTTTCTGTACATGGGAAGGCTCACCCTCTCATATTCCTCAGCCTCCGCAGGGCACTCCTTGTTCTGATGATGGTCTGTCGGATGGAGCAGTTTCCACGAGTAGAGCTCCGTCACCACACTCGTCCACTCCGAGACCAACTGAAGTCCCCTTAGAGCCAGCTCCGCCGTCTCTTTGTTTTCTGCATCAGTTCTGGATTCCTTGTATGTTGTTGTCACCTACACAAAAGGATTAACAGAAAATCAATTCAATGTATATCATTAGAATGTTCAGCACATTCTGGAATATATTTCTTTTAGTCAACAGACAATTCCTTATTGTCTAATGTTTAACATAAGGTTGAAAACTGGGCATAAACTTTGACAATATAAAATAATAATTGTTAAAAAATGCGAATTCAGTGTACAATGAAGGGAAATGAGTAGTTGTATTAATAATATTTACATTATCTCAACACATATCCATCAGATACCTAGTCAAATGAATCATTACGTAGCCCACTTATATTTATTATATAATTTCAAAACGCACAATAATCAGACAGAAAGATTCTTCAGCAACACGGACATTTCATGAGAGATGACGTGAACATCCTTATTTTCAACACTGATGTCATCAAATTCTGTCAGCCACCATTGTCCATGGTAAATACATGAAACTGTCTTTGATCTGCACTATCATGCATATGATCTGGGTGTCTTATGAAAATTAAATTTTGAAATATTGACGATTCCAAAATATTTTGCTCAGCAAAAATAAATAAATAAATTGTTTAGGCATTAGTACTCTTCATTGGATGAAGATATTTGAGACTTATAAGTAAAAAAAAATAAAATTAAGGTGAAAAACTGATGCCCTTTGGGGCAACAGAAAGGGTTTCTTGGTTTACCAATGAAACCCTAACCCTAATAATTTGTGGGATTAGACTATGTAAATATTGAAATGGTATAATTTTTAAAACATTTTTTAACATATCACCTCATTGCTGTATCTGGCTAATTCGCTGATGTATTTCCCGTGATCCTCTCGTATTTGTGGTAAATGTATCATTAGTTCCGCCTGTGGGCTTATGGTGAGAGAGCTGGACAGTGGCCACTTCCCTGCATCAAAGTGAGCACTCCGTTTGATATAGTTGAATGGGGCAATTTGCATGTCACCGAAAAGAGGTACTACCTCCAAGTTCTTGAAGCAAAAAAAGAAAAAAGAAATAAAAAATAATAAAAATATAAATATATATATATGTGTGTATGTGTATATATCTGTGGCAAATTGCAATAACCAGTTAAGTGACATTTAAAAAAAAAATGAGATTTTCTGAGAAAAATGTGTACTTTGATCTAAATTTTCATTTCCCACATGAGTCCATTGTTTAAATTGATATTTATGACTGTGATTTCAGGAAAACCGAATCAGTTAACTGGAATTATTTTGTAATAACCAGTTAACTGTCATATATTATATTATAAACGAATATTATAAATGAACATTTATATTATAAACGAATTTCTGTACATCAACTTGAACATTTATATATCAAATATTACAATAAATTATATGTCATATACTTTAAACATGAATATCTCGAAATCAGGTTCGTGTCAGTTAACTGGTTATTGCAATTTGCCACTGATATATATAGTAATAATTTTTCAGGCATTCAGAATTAACTAGTGAAAAACTTAAGATAACACTGGTATATCATGGAAATTCCCTAGTTGATTGAAAATGTCAAATCGCATGAGTGATTATGTTGCTCAGTAGGATGTTTTATAAATGTAGTATTAATGAGTATAAAAACAATTACCTTGAATATTTTGTCAATTTTACACAGGTTCAGTTTCTTTTTCTGATCGAGCTTATTAATGTTGCACATCTCATTATCCATTAGAAATAGGCCAAATCCCATCACCTAAAAAATTAACTGTAAATCAGAATGCTATGCAATTTTGTTTTTCTTCTCGAGGACGCATTATCGCCCAGGACCAAGTTGATGGGACTCCCTCCTGAATTAAACTACCCACGAGACTCACATACAACCTGTTTTTAGCATTTACAGTTTTTGAAAATACAACAAGGGCATTTAACTAAGATCATGAAATCAAAGAAATTATAAATTAATAGTTATACAATAATAATACCTTGACCAACATATGCTTTTCATTGGGTGTCAAATACATTCTTGTATCGAACATATGAACTGCTAAATTAACTACATCCGACAACAAGTCTTCGTATCCCATTATTTTTTCTAAATTTTCTTTTACGGTATCACGTATTTTATTCTGCGTAGCTAGAAACATTGAAAGATTTTGAGACTCTTGTAGAGTATGAGAATCTGCTAAAACTTTTAAAAATTGAGCCGCCCTGGAAATAATAATGAATGAAATTAAAAAATATTACTGAAAATGCTTGAAACTTAGGGAGCACGTGTTCTAGAATTTATAATCATAGAACACTAACTCCATAATTAACATTAAATACCTCATTCTGAGACTCAAAACAAACATTTACCTTCTGTAGGTGGAGTAATCATTTTTGACACTTGATTTCATGTTTTTAAGCTCATCAAGAACTGCAAACATATTTATGAATTTTCCCAACGTTAATAAGTAAGCCTCCGAAACGAAGTCTTTTCGTTTCTCAGTGTGGCATAAGCGTTTAACTTCAGCCGAAAATCTTTCTATAGCTTTTCTCTGAAATTAATAATTAAATTAATAATAAGAAGTCACCAAACACTAGATAATAAGATGTGAATTAAGAATAAACTTTGACCTGTGGCCGGAATGCAGTAAGAATAAACATGTATAGGAGAAACTAACATGGAATATCACATTTAACCTGCACTAACAAAATTAAAGAGAAACTCGACGACTCCTATACTGAACACGAAAATGCCCCCCCTAAAGACTGGACAACACATAGCGACAAAAACGAAATGGTCACACACCTTGAACCCAAATTTAGTACATAGTACACTGCAGTTATGATGTAAACACCACAGTAAATTCATATCACAACATATTTCATTAAGTTTATCAACCCTACAGAGATCGCAGAGCTTATCCAACGGCTGCAACAAGAAGGCCCCCGGTGAGGACCTCACTTCCAAAAAAGTATTGAAAAATCTGCCAAGGAAGAGGCCATTTTGTTGAGCACCCGTTGGACAAGAGTTGCGATCTCCAAATGGTTGATAAACTTAATGGAAAGTGTTGAGGTATGCATGTATTGTGGTGTTTACAACAGTGTCTGCAGTATCCTGTATATGAAATTTATAATCAAGGTTTGTGGCTATTGTTTCGTTTTGTCTTAGCAGTCGCTATGTCTTCGTGGGGGGGCATTTTCGCGTTCAGTATAGGAGTCGTCGAGTTTCTATTCAAAGATTACTGCCACCTGGCGTCAGATCAGTCAAGTGTCCTGTATTTTAAAATTCTATGGTTGTCTAGGACCTGTCAGGTTAGTCGATTCAACTCTCTCTTGTCGACAGCACTTCGAGATCCGTTGCCAGCATGCTTGCTGACTATACTCAAGATCGCGGGTTCGAAACCCGGCCAAGGGTACATGAAGTATGTATTGTGGCATTCAGAAGACAAATATACATGATATTCATTACTTTGTTAAACACTTTATTTTGTTTCAAGCTATCAATTATAAGAATATATTACCTGAAAATACATAAAACTTAATAGCTTATTAACTTCCGGGGCCAAAACTTCAACAGTTTTTTCATAAATTTCCACCCTGTTTGGTTGTTCATTGGATTTAGGCTGAGGAATAGCTCGGGAACAGCACCGCCAGGTGTAGAGCATGACCGCATGATCATGGCCCTCCTCTAGAAGCTCGTTCTGAAGCAAACATGTACATCAACATCACATATATCCTCCTCTCCTACCTTTCCAATAAGGACATTCAACAAATAATTACAACTATAAAATAAATCAGAGGGACTTCATGATGATCAGAGGACATTTCAAAAATAAATTCTGTATCTCCCAAACGTTTGATCCACATTGAATACATTCTGAGAAAATCTGTTAACGCAATGTGTGGGCTTACTTTACTATAAACTATCAGCTTTCATACTTGAAGAGATGATAACAACCAACACCCAAAAATCTAAAAAAACAAAAACACGTTTTTAATACAGTTTGCTAAATATTTCAAAAACGGCTCATCAAATTAAAAAATGCAAGATGACAGAGCCTTAAATCTGAGAATAAGAAACTACTTGAAGGAGATAAAAGTCACTTGAGAAACAATTAATGTAAATAAAAATAAATCAATGCTCAGAAATGATTCATTAATACAACAAATCTATCATTCAATTATTGGATATATCCAAATAATTTTTGCATCACGGTTTTCAGAATACAAAGCTCTCTCCTGCAAAAATGAATGAAGGTAGAGGCCATTTGAAAAAAAAAAAAAAAAAAAAAAAGGTAGGTCTAGCAGGGAAGCACGTTGAAGGAATAATATTTGCATACCAGAAGCACACACAATATTTAAGTATGAAAAATAGTATTAGTCTCGTTATTTAGGTGGCATAGTTTTCGATACCGAGCAAGCTGAACCACCCCGTGTAAGAGATAAATAAGAAATTATATATATTTAATGGTTAGTTGAGAGGTGCCCAACATTGCTCTATACTAAGGTGGCCAACTGTACTCCTTTGCAGTCTTTTGTACTCCTTTGTGCTCCATTAATAAATATAAAATGTGGGTAGAAATATTCTCACATTTTAAACAAGGGTATATTCCCCACAAAAATTTGAAATTAATAATTGAATTAGCTATTTGTTGCGCCGGCATTAATGCTGCTGTGGAGAGGGCATTTTCCTCCCCAAATGATTACTGGATCAGTGAAAAATCACAATTATCTGCAGAAACAATAGCTGACAATAAGACATGTTAAACATGAGGGACGCAAGTTGTTCTGATATAAGTGCGCTCTTTGAAGAAAATTCAGAACTATCGAAAAAATTTCATTCAAAAGGAAATAATGATTTTAAGAATTTAAATAATGTAGGTATATAAAATAATTAAATTTATATTAATTTTTTTAAATATATAGCCGAATTGTTGCGACTTGTTTTTTTTTTTTTCACAACCCCAATCACCATCCAATGAAATTCCATCCGGACTCCTTTTGTAAAAACAAATTGTTGGTCACCTTATCTATGCTTACATAGATAATGACGTGACCAAGTATTAATGTTCTACAACTAATAAAATTGAACACTGTTTATTTTTCAATAGAAGTAGACAATTAATTGTAAAACATTCTCACCAAACTTGCATGAACAGTGGCTTCTTCAATGTATTTGGCAATTCCGGTTACAAAACCATTCCTATCTTCAAAATTGGTATCAAAATTGGCTTGGTAGACAATAGAACATGGCTGAGCCTCTATACAGGGCTGTTCGTAGGGCAAGGTGAGCTCGTCAAGAACATCCACATTGGAAAGGGCATCAGACAGGGTCACCTTCTCCGTTGCCATCTTCATTAACGAATCCTAGAAAAATAAATATATATTAGTTATCTTGATTTTTTTGTTATATTTCAGTTAAGGAAAAAAAAAAGAAGAGCTACAGTACCAAGTACAAGTGGACTTTGTTATCAAGTGAAGTCTTCCTAAATTCCTTAGCTTTCCAACAACAAGATTACTTCCAATGTAGAGGGAATTCGAGGTTCTGTCGTGTAAATGAAAACTCAATATTTGGCCAACGTTTCGGAAACAATTTATTTCCTTCTTCAGGGCCTTATAGTGACTTAAGTAAATCTGTGTGGTGAAGGTGTAGAGAGTTTCTGTGTTCACAAAGTCTTAACACATCCACTCAAGTCATTATAAGGCCCTGAAGAAGGAAATAAATAGTTTCCAAAACGTTGGTCAAATTTGAGTTTTCATTTACACGACAGAACCTCGAATTCCTCCTACATTGAAAAGATACTGTCGACTTATTAATCCTTATTACTTCTGATTATAATAATGCCTAATATAAAAAATAATATTGCAAACCGATATTTTGCCTTCCAGAACAAAATATAATAAAAAGAGGGGGACCAGACAAGAGTCAAACTCAAAAACCTTGGTGACAGCCAATGTAATGAATGTATAGACACGAAATGTTATGAGTATTGGCAGATGATTGAATAAGACACAGCTTTTTAGCCAAATCGGCATAACAAGAGAATGGTTTATAAGGACATTACAAATAATTCGAGCTGGGGAAGTATAGCTATACGTTAAAGACCCCTAACCTATCCTAGGTAATGACTAAACCCTGCTAGGCAAGATTAAGACTCCCAGATAGAGTCGGGCTCATGTGCACGAAAGCGACGACAGAGCGCCATGACCTCATAGTTACAACCTGGGCTTGAGTCACAATAAATAATTAGGAAAGGACCTCCTATATCAGGAATTGACCAAAGAACATTCTCAATGTTTTCACTACATTGTCAAGTCTATAGTTTCGCATTATCTATAATAACTCAATGCTGTAAAAGACTATAATCGTATGAATTTTCACCAATATAGTGAAAATATTGACAAGTAGATAGATGTGTATGTATTCTTTTTCTCATAATACGAATTTTCACAAAGTAGTTGTGAATTCATAAGTGAAATTTTATTTTCGGGTTAAAAAATGCCTTAAAAGCGTATTTTTTGCAGTAGTATTACCAAAAAAGTTTATATTTTACATGGAAATAAAAAAAAAAGATTACAAGTAATCAAGTGATACAGCATACCTATACAAATAATTATTTTGAAGTGAGTTATTTAAAGAGGGTTAAAATGTTTAAAAATAATAAACAAATAGTATTTCCTTAACCGTACAAAGTATTTCGATTTTTTTGGAGCAAATCTTCCCTATTAATTGTAAGTAATTATACAAGTATTTCTTCCTTTCTATACACATTAAGTATTATGTCTCACTAATTAAATTAAGAATCTACTCAGAAATTGTAATAAAACGTAACCATGTTCCAATAACTGTTGAAGACAATGAAAATAATTCATATCCGGCAAATAATCTTAAGTTTGTACAATTAGAATGAAAGTTAAAACAAAATGACAAGCTTAGAATCATTCCTATGTTAAAAAACTGTTTCAATTTCCTGTATATAAATAATAATTTGTGTTTAAAATAATGATTTACCTTAAAACAGAAAAAAACATCACATTGATAACTTACTACAACGATCAGTCAAACCATAAACTAAACACAACAAACATCGATATAATAAGAGCTCTGAATCGTTCCAGTCAAAGAAAAATGAGTGAACAGCTAAACTGTACAATAATACATTTTTGTTAAACAAAAAATTAGCATTCGTTTTATGTTACTTCAAAAATTAAAACAATAAATAATATTCATGATTACTTTTGGATTGTATAAGGTATTTTCCAGAATCTATTTGGTGGACATACCGAATAGTGGAGCTTGCCTGGAATATTATTATGCGTTATGGAAACTTAGGAACACTTGAGAAAAACATTTCTCATAGTTGTTTTTGTGACTCATGTCTGGGCTTTGACTATTACAGCGTTGTTATTGTTTTCTTCTAAATTTGTTGAAAAATTTCAAGGCACAAACCCATCACTAAATATGCACTCAGAACTTGTCAAATATCACAATAACTACTCCAATCAATAAGCTTTTGAATGACATTCCAAAATGTCCTATTATCACGACCGTGTTGAGGTATATTATACCTTTATAATACAATATTATATCTATATCAAGGTAGCAGTGTGTGTAACCTCGCTCTTTTTCTCTTCATGTTGTATGTCCAGTTTAATAGAGGGTAACGTGGTCAAAATAGTGTCCCATTTATATCCCAACAATCATTAACAGGTCATGGGCCCACAGACTGTACAGGGGAGCACAGTTGCAGCAATAACAAACCCAATCGTCCTTTTCTATCTCCTACAGAGCACTCCTAGGCAAATTCGGCTTGTAGAGGTAACATTAATTATTAATAGGCCTAGGTGTTATTACATCTCGATAGAATTTAACATATCTGTCTTCAGGAAATTGTAAATAACCTTCTATTTTCTATAACAAATAAAAGACAGCTGCCTTAGATAACCAACCTAAACTTCTGAGGATTTTGATTGACATGAAAAAAATGTTAACGCACATATATTGGTTTAGCTTTTGTACATAATATAATAATAAATTTATAATTTTATTTAATATTATTTATAACATTCTATCTGTAAGGTTGTTGAAAATTGAATAAAATGTTAGAATGTATTATTGTTTTATTGTTCCTAAAATACCATACAGAAAATATTCATGTAATCCCAAATCAGAACATCTGAGTGCCCACGAGCAGCTGTAGCTGCATACCAGTATTCACAACTTCCGGGTCCCAAATTTTTTTTTTTATTTTTCCCTTTAACAATGCGGAGTTTTCATCAGCATTTCATATTTTGCAATCTCTTGATTCCAAAAAGGAAAAAATATATGTGTCTGTGAATACGAGTACTCCCGATAGAATGATTGTATTGACACGAAATTTTATATGTGTATCTAAAACTCTTTAGAGACGACACCTATTGATTTTCAGCCAAATCGGCCAAAGGGAAGAGAGGTATTAGGGGAGAGACTTAACACAAAAACTCTAATAATTGCTGTTGTAGTGAATTTATTGGCATGGAATTTCATATGTAAATTCAAAGCCCTCTAAGGACGACACCTATCAATTTTCAGTGAAATCTGCCAATGGGGAGGGGGATCAGAGGGGTTGCTCAAATCAAAAATCTCAATAACTGCCGATGTAATAAATGCATCGACACAAAATTTAGTAAGAGGATTCACAAGCCACTATGTAAGTCAAATACAGTAAAACTGCTCTTTAAAAGGAAATATCAATGAAACTGCGAACACCCCTCTCCGACGGACACCTCTCCTTACGGACAATTTTGTGATGTCCCGGGCCGAAGTGTGTGATTCTCTGAAACTAAGGAAATCGTTGTCCCAATCACTTTGTAACTGGTTTGATTGTATTTTTGGAATTTTTCTTTTTCCATGAGGTGAATAATGTCCTAGGGGACTTTTTCAATCATTTATTAACATTCTGATTGTGAAACAGCAATACATACCTACTGTTTGGTTTATTACTTTTAAATCCCTAATGAGGATCTGTGTGAGAGGCTAGAATGGCGGTGTCATCTGCGTATGTGGCTGTTAATGTGAGAGGGTCGGTGGGTAAGTCGAAGGTGTACATGGAGTATAATAGGGGGGCTAATATTGAGCCGTGAGGCACGCCGGCCAGTATGACTTGGAACCCTCACACTCGGACGACACGACTCACACTAGACCGGCGACTTAGACTATTGTAAAGTATTTTGAATAGGCGTTCTAAATTATCTACTCGACAAAAACTAAATTGTTATACCTATCTTCTCCGACCTCTCTGGACCTATGGCTTACAAATATATGGTACAGCCAAGACTTCGAACATCAAAATAATACAGGTATTTCAATCCAAGACTCTCCGACTGATCACGCAATGCCCACCATACGTTAGCAACAAGACTTTACACCGCGACTTGAACATCAGACCCATAGACATAAGCATTAAACATTTATACCAACGTTTCTACACCAAAATTTACTTACACACCAATCCGGAAGTTCGCAAAATCTTAAGTACAAATTTACCCCACAATCCCCCAAGAAGATTAAAGAGATTTTGGCATAGAGATCTCCTGTTATGAAGTGATGTCATGAGGGTTCACCGCTGGGTGTTTTTCCTCTCTCAAGCCTCTCATGTCATATTTATTTTTAGTTTTTTATTTTATTTTTATTATTTTTGTATAGTACCTTCATGTCAGCACAGCCGCTGGTTGTGCATTTTTTACATAGTTGTGGCTTTAAATAAATAAATACAAAAAAAAAAAAAAAATCCCTAATAACTATTATTATGTGTGTTTTATCTAATTATCTATTGTTCGTTACCTATATTTGTAGTATTAAACGTTTTGTATATCTACCTATAACATATAATGAAGTTTTTTTTTAATTATTTATTTTTAACTTGCCAGCATATAGGGAAGTTATTGTAATGGGTCCGAAAATCGAAATCAAAATTTTCATCATATTTTTATGTTTCAAGGTCATTACAGTATGTTTACACTATTTTTAGAAAGAAGTATGAGTGTGTGTGTGTGTGAGTCAATTTTTACTGCACTAAATCTCGCGAATGAAAAATGATATCGACTCCGCATTAGTGCCTATCGAAGCGTATCAATGTAAATATGATCTGAATGGATTTTTTTCAAGTTCGGTTCACCCGTTTCTTTTTTGTTTTGAACAAAAATACTGCTAAAAAAGTGGATTTTAGAAATTGTGGAAAAAGATTTATCCTATCTAATTTGTTCTGGTGGCAATGTAGCATCCTTTAGAGCCAGATTGAAAAATAGGCTATTTGGTGTCTGAAAATGTTGAACGGGAGAAGGGGCTAAGCATAAAAATGGTGCTAACCCATTAACGGATAATCGGATTGTAATGAAATTAAACACGTAGTATTCTCCAAGCCAAATTGAAAAAAAGGGTGTGTGACGTCTCAAAAATCGGGGGGACTATGAGTGGAGGTTGAGCATAAACATAGTTCAACTTCATTAACGGATTATCGGAGTGTCATGAAATTTTACATGTAGTAGTTTTAGAAGCAAAACTAAAAAAATAAGCTAAAAATATATTAAATTCAATTAAATTAATAAATAATTCTGTACTCAATAAAATGCCTAGTTTTGTGATATTATTATTATTGATATTGATATCATGCTGGGAAGCTTGCCCTGTGGACCTCAAGGGCCGCACTTAGTTAGAAATGCCACCTTTGTAGAGTCTTAATACATGGTCCAATTTTCTCTGATTTAGGGTGCAAAGAGGCGAAACACACACATCCGTAAACCTGCATGTTTTATTATTTCTTTAATCTCCTCAACGGACACCGTTCTGCAACGGACAATTTTCTTGGTCCCATGACTGTCCGTTGCAGAGGAGTTTTACTGTATTGAGTTTTAGCCCAAAGGGTCGATTGAGTTTGGAGGGAGAGCAAAAACATAATTGATTTAGTTCGTAGGGAAGTACATAGCCGGTGATTTACCGACAACTTTTTTTTTTTAGTTTTTTTAAAAAGAGGGATTTTTTTTTACTGAAATTAAAATTTTTAATGCGAATAAAAAGAACCAAAAAAAAAATATATATATATATATATTTCACAATGTTAATGCTATTTTTATGGAATAGTGTAATTATTTAGTTACAAAACGATTTTAAAATATTGTTGGTTGGAAGGTAAGTGAGGGCCGGGAGCGGGATGGGTGGTGGGGGCTACCCCGTGGGAATGGAGGGTCACTGTGTTGGCTTCTCAGGAATCTCCAGCATTCACTCGCATTCCTTCTCTAATTCCACAGACCAAGGCTGAGAGGAGCTTCCATTTAATTCCACAAACTCACAGACCCACCAATAATTAACTGACTTCAACCCAACCTCGACCACTACCATATTTAATATAATTATCAAGGACAAATTTGTCCATTTCTATTATTCTTCCTTTCAAAACCCAAATCCATTTTAGAATCGAACCGTTCTAAATTTTCATGGTACATCTCGATTTTTTGCCCTCTACAGAGGCGTCCGTCCCGATCATCAAATAACCTAAAACAAGCAGGTTCTCGGATGTGTGATTCGCCTCTCTACACCCTAAATCAGAGGAAATTCCTGGGCAGCGTATTAGGATTCTACAAAAGTGGCATTTGTAACTAAGTGCGGCCCTCGAGGTCCCCTTAAAAATGTTGTGACACCAGATAGTCTATTTTTCAATTAGCTATTAAGAATACTATATGTGAAATTTCATGACAATCCGACCATCCTTTATTGAGGTAGAACAATTTTTATGCTTAGCACCTCTCACAACCCACTCTCCCGCTCAAAATTTTCAGACGTCATATAGCCTATTTTCCAATTTGGCTCAAAAGGATGCTACATGTGTATCGATTGCCACTAGAACAAATTAGTTCAAAAAATCCTAAGATCCACTTTTTTTGCCGTTGTTTAAACAAAAAAACGGGTGAACTGAATTTGAAAAAATTTCTTTCAGATTATATGTGTACCATTTGAGAAAAACTAGGCAAGTCCAAAATGACAGGTTTTCAGGGCAGCGCTTTGAAGTTTTCTGTTTTCAGTGTAAATCGAATTTTTTTGATAAATTATTTTTCCAACCGCCATTATTCAACAATTTCTCCATATTTTATTATGGAATGCATATATATTTAATTTTGTAATTTTATCATACATTTATAGGACTTATCTAAAATTGCTCCCCCACTTATCTAGTTAATCGCCTGAAATCAAAAGAATTGTCTATTTTACACCATCACTTACCTAGTTATTCACGTACTTATCTAGTTTTTGCCAATGAAAGAAGGGTTTCAGAACTGCATAACGGTAATTATCTCTTCTTGTATAAGCAAGATAAATACGTTTAACCAATTTTAGGGCACGAACGCGGTTTTGATAAAAATAGATAAATGCAATTGTATAAATCCATGAGTAAATTTCCGAGTTGTCTAAAAATGCCCAATGCGTTTTCAAGGATACCATTGACATTACGACTTGCATACTTTTTTACACCATGTGTAGGACACCAATATGGGTTGCTCAGAGTATTTATCTCATTTTGGAGACAAATCGACTTATCTACTTTTTCTCAAATGGTACACATATTTACGTTGATACGCTTCGATTGGCATCAAAGCGGATTCGATATCATTTTTCATTCTCGAAATTTCGATCAGTAAAAATTGACCACGCACGTACACTCGCACGTACTTCTTTTCAAAAATAGTGTAAAAATATTGTAGTGACCTTGAAACATACACGTGTTGAAAATTTTGATTTTGATTTTCGGACCCATTACAATAACTTCCCTACATGCTGGGAAGTTAAAAATAATAGATCAGAACATTTTTTGAGTGTCTTGGAGTGGCCAAAACCAAGTGGAAATAGTTTGGCCACACAATACATTTTCTATATTTAAATATAGAATACTCGTATATTATTATATTATACATATTTATGATATATAAATTTCCTGTTGTGAACCTTCGTGTATTAAGAAGTCATCGATGAATCATCAATGTATTCCCTAGCATTTACTTTCATTTCATTTCAAACCATCATAGTATTATGCTCGGTCGATTTATATTATCAATTTTATTTTATTTTCTTAGTTGTATAGATTTTCTTTTTTACTTATTCTCTTTTATTTATATAGATACTTTTATTTATTTTTTTTCATCATAATGAAGTTGTTTATTTTATGTTTTTTCCTGTTAATCTTTTGTTTATCTATTTTCAATTGTATAGTTTTTCTCCAATGGAGCACTAATTTTATTTACCTATCTTTTTATTTCTTTGTACTGATACTATATTTCATTGTTCCTGTTCTTTACTCTATATGTATTTATTCTTAGGGGACCTCGGTTCCAGAATAATAAAATTTCTTTTCATTTTTCATTTTCATGATACAATGAATTATGTTTTCGCTCTCCCTCCAAAACTAACCAAACTTTTGAATACCTTAAACTAAATTTTGTATCGATACATTTATT
This sequence comes from Aradus depressus, assembly GCA_963662175.1. NCBI lineage: Eukaryota > Metazoa > Arthropoda > Insecta > Hemiptera > Aradidae > Aradus > Aradus depressus. The sequence continues at coordinate 26,383,588 of OY759218.1, read as the reverse complement.
ACATTGACAATTATTAAGGGCTTTAAGTCGAGACCAGCACCTTTGATCCCCTCCTTTCCTTCCGGCGATTTCGTGGAAAACTAATAGGTTCCGCCCTTATGAGTTTTTGAATTTAAATATAAAATAAAGTGCCAATAAATTCTTTAAAACGGCAGTTATTAGAGTGTTTGTGTTGAAAATCAATAGGTGTCGTTCTTATATGGTTCTGAATATACGTATAAAATTTCTTGTTGATACATTCAATCTATCGATAGTTCACAGACATAAATACCCAAACATTTTTGGATTCAGGGGGTCAGAAACAATGAAATTCTGCTGAAAACTTAACATCGAATTTTTGATTGATTTCTTAACTTCCCCTCTACTTCGTATAGTTGAGGAAGTAAAATATTTGATTCACCACATAAAAATAGGTACTCAAAAACCAACACCGATGCAAATTACGAAGATAATACATACAATTTGCCAAAGTTAACAAAAAGTGTGTAATTAACATGCATTTTTGATTCTGAATGTTTCCAAACAAAATACAATGGAGAATAGAACAAAGTGAAAATTAATCAATAATGTAATCAACTGTATTTATGGGAATGGGGGAGGGGGCACATATTATATATTATATATTACACACAATACATATGTGAAGTATAACTAACCAAGAAGGGACATGCACATACGGACTATTACAAAGTAGTTTGTAATATGATGTACCAATGAAAAAATCCAAATTTTTTTGTAGTGACCGATTTTTTAAGATCGTTATCACGAAATTGGCCGAATCAAAAGTTGCTCACCATAATTTTGTGTATTTGTGGCCATATTAACTCAAAGAGAACCCACCGCTTCTCAAATGTATTCCCTCATCCCCTCGCTGAAACCAGTTTGTAAAAAAACAACGATAGAAAAAAAAAGAAGAGAATAAAGTGAAATTAGATTGGAGGAGAATATTTCAAAAAGTATCATATCAAAACATAGTTTTTTGGGAAAAAGGAAATTTTTATTTCTGAGTAGTTTTGTGTTTAACTATCAGGTATACAAGGCGTTGCCCCTGAGTAACTTTACATCTCATAACCTAGCTTGTGTTAAATCAGGGGCCTACAAAATGGAAGTTTTTATTTCTGAGTAGTTTTGTATTTAACTATCAGGTATACACGGCGATAACGCCCTCGCCGTCTCTTGGATAGCCGTTCACGACAACCTAAAACACCCAGAATCATAGATAGCCATTCACTCTATGTGGCGCGGGCTAGACAGCCACAGCCTTCAAACTCAGTTGTCCTTTCTACTCTGGCAACAACGTGGGGCGTCACGTTTATGCCCATGTCCGTACCCCAAGGTATGTGACTATTCGGGGCACTTTGGCGTAGCTAGCATTATTCTCAAGTAGGGAGGGGGGGGGGGGGGGGCAGGGCTGAGGGGCAGCCGGTCAACCAGCGAAAATAATAAAACAATAGTTTACATTTCACAATCATATTTTTAGTTTAAGTTTAATTAAACATAATAATTAACAATCAGGTACCATAAACAAAATATTAGTATGTTATTACAAAATAATAAATCATAATTTAAATTTTCATCAGTCTAGTCAGCCAATCTTATACAATAACTAAGTAGGAAGTATTCTCAATTAAATGAAAGCCTTAATTTTTTTTTTTTTTTTTTTTTTCAGCAAATCGGTCCAACACTTTTTAAGCTGAAATTTTATTTTTTACTATTTCATTCTCGTTCCGCTGATAACACTAAATGTATTATAAAAAACAATTATTTTCACTCATTGAATACATTCTAAAATATGCAGTTAGCCTTAATAGTCTTTTTTATTTTAGGTAAACATTGTACCGCCGTGCGGAGTTTTGAGAGAGATTTTAAAATTGTCGCTCGTTTTGTTGTGACACGCACGACGATGACTCTCATACTTCGCCAATTGGCAAAATTCGTTGGAGTCCAAACTTTATGAAAGCGTAATTTGATTCCGAATATCGTTTTACTGGGAACTGAAGCTTTCAATATCCTTGACTGTAATGTTCGTCTGTGGTGGAGTTGTCGTTATATATTATAATTTTTCTTAATTAGGTACATTAGATCGCACATTTCTGGGAGGGGGCGGGCACTGGGCATTCTGGGGGGGGGGCGTGACCACCCCTACCCCCCCCCTAGCTACGCCAATGCCCGGGCACTCAATAGACTAGCAGGGGATGTCTCGGGCGCCGGTTCTCCCTCTTGTCAAGGACCTTCCCCTGGCAGGGAGCCTTTTTTTTTTGTCTGCGCCGGCCCCAGGTGAAGGCTTTATGTCACCTGTTCGCCGAATCGTCAGGGAAAAGGACCTAACTTAATTTTAAAATAAGAAACCAAAATAAAAATAAAAAATCTGTTGCCATGGTCGGCTGGGAGGAATCGCCGGCGATCAACTGCGACGATCAGAGGTCGTCCCCAGACCACTTTATTGAAGCCGAAAGAACTCGGGATCAAGGTGGGGCGCTGACTGGTTCCCTAGCTGGTGGTCGTTCCCGGCGCAGGATCAGACTGCTTTCATCTTTCTCCGCCACAAGGCGACAAATCGGCCGAACGCTGGGTAGCCGGTCTCCATCACCAGCTGCCATAGGTCGAGTCCCAAGAACGATCCTTTCTTATCAATTCCTCTCTAGGCCCGTCGTACAGCGGACACACATGCTCTGTAGTCTCGACACCGCTGCACGAACAAGTCGAGTTGTTCTTCCTCTTAAAGAAGAATATCATCGAGTTGAAATCTTCGTGACCTAATAGTAACTGGTACATCTAGTCGTGGTTGAGTGAATCAGTCATAGATGCGAACAAGGGGCGGCCATTCTGTGTGTCTGTGTGTTTTGAAATAGTTCCTTACACTAAAGATATAAGATTCTACATTCTTAGGAGCGATATAACTTCTTAAATATATACAAAACTGCCAAAGGTCTCTTCTAACTCCCCGCCCCCTCACCTCACGAATTCCTTTCAAGCTCACTAGGTTCCAATCACATATACACACACATAGACAGACATCATAGAGAAAATGGTCAAAACATGTTTAGGGGAAATAAATGGAATTGAATGGATTCTGATTTCTTATTTTTAAATACATAGACGTCCTCATTAATTATCAAGAAAAAAATGCTTTTTTTTTTTATTGTTCAAAGGGAATCACCCTATACAATGGAGTCAGTGACCATTACTTTTACAATATTAACATAGTAATGACACATATAAAAGAATACACATATAAGACGATAATGACGTATGTAAGACAGTAAATAAGGAGTGGGGATGTAGGTATTAAATAGGACCTGATGATGGGACGTAAGAACGTCCCGAAACATCGTTGGGGGATAAAGACACTTCCGAAGAGTTTTTTTTTGAAAAATAGTTATGTTAATTTTTATTAAATTGAAAAACGTGTCTACTTATTAAGAACGTATCTTGTATTATTTTTTTTTTTATATATATACTCATATATTTTTAAGTAGGTATTTATTTGTACAGTTTTTATTAATTTCATTTTACTTTTTTTAATGGTTTTGTTGTTACTACTAATCATAGGTGTATTAGACTCAAGAAGTTATAAATCTAATTTATAAGCTATCTTAATGTATAAATTCATTTGACGTAGTACCCTATTACCATGTACTGGTTTAACGGAAATAAATTTATTTATTTACTAGCAGTAATACCCGGCGTTGCCCGAGGAACTTTGACTTTTCTCCCAATATCTTCTATAAGGCTATTCAGTTCCTCGACAGTACATTCATGATGTTATAATTTTCAATTATTCATACGGAATAAGGCTTAGAGTCCTTCAACTATAGTTACGCTAGTAAGGTTTTAGGACCCCTGGGCACCACAGCTAGTATGCGCCTTTCAACGGCGGAAACCCCAGCTAGTGAATACTTAGCACCGCTGGACATCCTAGCCAGTGCGTACTTAATATCGCTTGTGACCACAGCTAGTATGTGCCTTGCAACGGCGGACCCCACAGCTAGTACGTAATTAGGAACGCTGGGCACCACAGCTAGTACGTAGGAACGCTGGGTACCACAGGTAGTATATGCCTTGCAACGGCGGACCCTGCAGCTAGTACGTAGTTAGGAACGCTGGGCATCACAGCTAGTATGTGCCTTGCGACAGCGAACCCCACAGCTAGTACGTAGTTAGGAACGCTGGGCACCACAGCTAGTATGTGCCTTGCAACAGCGGACACCACAGCTAGTACGTAGTTAGGAACGCTGGACACCGCAGCTAGTATGTGTCTTGCAATAGCGGACCCCACAGCTAGTACGAAGTTAGGAACGCTGGGCATCACAGCTAATATGTGTTTTGCGACAGCGGACCCCACAGCTAGTATGTAGTTAGAAACGCTGGGCATCACAGCTAGTATGTGTTCTGCAACGGCGGACCCCACCGCTAGTACCTAGTTAGAAACGCTGGGCATCACAGCTAGTATGTGTCTTGCAACTACGGACCCCACAGATAGTATGTAGTTAGGAACCCTTGGCACCACATCTAGTATGTGCCTTGCAACAGCGGACCCCACAGCTAGTAAAAGGTTAGGAACGCTGGGCACTACAGCTAGTATGTGCCTCGCAACAGCGGACCCCACAGCTAGTACGTAGTTAGAAACGCTGGGCATCACAGCTAGTATGTGTTCTGCAACAGCGGACCCCACCGCTAGTACCTAGTTTGAAACGCTGGGCATCACAGTTAGTAAATGTCTTGTAGGTGCCTTGAAACAGCGAACCCCACAGCTAGTACATAGTTAGGAACGCTCGGGCTGAGCACTACAGCTAGTAAGTGCCTTGCAACAGCGGACCCCACAGCTAGTACGATATAAGGAACGCTGGGCATCACAGCTAGTAAATGTCTTGCAACAGTGGACCCCACATCGAATACATAGTTACTACTACTACATGTGAAATTCATGACAATCCGATTACCCTTTAATCATTCAGCATTATTTTTATGCTTAGCCCCCCCCCCCTCTCCCAAATTTTTAAAATGTCACATAGTGTATTTTTCTATTTGGCCTTTATGAATACTACATGTGAAATTTCGTGACAATCTGACCAACCGTTAATGAGCTAGCACTATATTTATACTTAGGTCCCCCCACAACCCCCCTCCCGTTCAAAATTTTTGGACGCCACACACCCTATTTTTCAATTGGATTTTAAGAATACTACATGTGAAATATCTAGATAATCCGACCATTACGTAATGAGCTACCGGTATCTTTATATTTAGGCCTATCCCCACAACCACCCTTCCCGTTTAACATTTTGGGACGCCACACACCCTATTTTTCAATTGGATTTTAAGAATACTACATGTGAAATTTCATGATAATCCGATCATCCGGTAATGAGCTATCACTATCTTCATATTTAGGCCTAACGCCACAACCCCCCTCCCGTTCAGAATTCTGAGATGTCACGTAGCGTATTTTTCAATTTTGGGACCTAATTTTTCTATTTGACCTTCAGGAATACTACATGTGAAATTTTGTGACGATCCGACCAACCGGTAATGAGCTAGGACTATATTTATACTTAGGCCCCCACCCCCCACAACCCCCCCCCCTCCCGTTCAACATTTTGGGACGCCACACATCTTATATTTCTATTTGGCTTTTAAAAATACTACATGTGAAACTTCGTGACAATGCGACCAACCGTTAATGAGCTAGCTCTATATTTATACTTAGGCCCCCCCACAACCCCCCCTCCCGTTCAAAACTTTGGGACGCCACACACCTTATTTTTCTATTTGGCCTTCAGGAATACTCCATGGGAAATTTCATGACAATTCGCCCATTAGTTAATGAGTTAGCTCTATATTTATACTTAGGCCCCCCCACAACCCCCCCTCCCGTTCAAAACTTTGGGACGCCACACACCTTTTTTTCCTATTTGGCTTTTAAAAATACTACATGTGAAATTTCATGACAATTCGACCATTAGTTAATGAGTTAGCACTATTTATATACTTAGGCCCCTCTTACAACCCCCCCTCCCGATCATAATTTTGGGACGCCACATAGCCTATTATTCAATCGGGCTCATAGGGATGCTACATGGGAAGTTTCATAAAAATCCGTCCAACCGTTTGGGCGTGATGCTGGAACAAACATACATACATACATACATACATACAAACAAACAAACAAACAAACAAACCCCGTTTCAGCTTTATTAATATAGATTTATTGAATATCAGTATAATATGTAAGTTTAAATACATTATTCATTAACAATGAATGGTCTAAGTTTCAGAGCGCTGATTAAATAATAGAAAATGGTTGAGATATCATTCTTATTACGGGCCAGGAGTAATGTATGAAAGTTGGATCGGTCTATACTGATACTCTGAGGCAGGAAGTGGCTTCTAATGAGGGAGTATATCGGACAGGGTATTAACAGGTGGTATACGTCTTCCAATTTATTTTTATTGCAGATTGTACCAAGTTCCTGGGGATTAAGGGTGTATACATTATTTTTGTAACTGATTTTAAGATAGTACTTGCCAGATTGACGGACTTGAGCCAGTGCTTTGATGTGTGAGAAAGAAGCATTCAGGTTTAGGTTTGGTTGGAGTTGATCTGGGTTGTAAATATTGGGATAAAAGGTGTTGAAACGGCATTCTTAAAGGTAATATTTATCTTTATTCTTCAGATGGTCAGAACCCTGGGCGGAGAGTTTTTAGCTTTACCGGATCCAATATATTTAATAATTCTCCCTCCCCAATTTCATTTAAAATGCTTTTTACTTGGGACCAATTGAATCTCGTCGCATTTGGCTTCTGTAAGCTTAATTCCCTTAGTTTTATGTAACAAATTTTGGGGTATCTACTGTTATCCATCTCCAGCAACCTAACTATCCATCTGAGCGAGTAGTTCAACAGTTTCCATGCTATGCGCGTCAAGTTAAATTCAAGTCTTATCATAGAGAGTGGGGTACTTCTGGACAGGGAGAAGAGCCTTCTAAAGAAGTAAAGATGTGCCCTCTCGAGATGATCAGTGTACCGGAGACCCTAGACCTACCCACAGTACAACAGCCCACTAACTACTATTGCATCATTGATTTTGGTTCTTCCCTCCCATGATCTAATCTTGGACCTTTGACATGTTTCGATGACTGATCCAACCGCTATGTTGGTATTTGAGATTGCTAAGTTGGTTGCATTAAGGAATAAACCAGAGTTACTAAAGGGGATTCCTAAATATGTGTTATGTGGGACTATTTCTATTTCGGAGTTATTATAAAGTAATTTCTTGATTTTACAAACCTTACCCCTAGAAATAAATGCTATTCTTGCAACGCTCATTTTTGACAGTGTAATTGGAAATGTTTCGTTTGTTCGGTCAAGACCGTGTGTTTTCACCCGTTCCTGCATGCGAACAAGGCTGAGCTGTCGATTACATAAATTCCCTTATACGAAGTACAGCTGAGGAAGTAACAAAGTATTACTTTGAACTTGAATTGACTGTCGGTGGAATGCAGCAAATAATACTTAATTTTAAAAAATGAATCACATTGAGTCTCTTGCACTGGTTTATAAGCCCACTTCTATTTAATGGTGGGAGGGGGGGTGCACTCTGGTTGATCGCCTAGGGCGCCAAGTTGTAGGATTGAAGTGGGATAGAACTAGGATAGGATGAGATGGGAGGTAGGATAGGAGTGTAATGAAGAGAGAGGAAGCCAGGATTCCAGAGATAGTTGAGGGACTCTCTCGGATTATCATCCTGTGTCCACCTTTGTGTGGGGGGGGAGGCAAAAAAATCATCCTGACCCCCCTTTACCAATATTCTCCGAAAACCCGGCACAAAAACTTTGAACAGCCTATGTTTTGCTTAAAACAACTGTTTTTATTAACTTCCCAGCATATAGGGAAGTTAATGTAATGGGTCCGAAAATATAAATCAACATTTCCATCATATTTTTATGTTTCAAGGTCACTACAGTATTTTTATACTATTTTTGGGAAGAAGTATGTGTGTGTGTGTATGTGCGTGGTCAATTTTTCCTGCACGATATCTCACAAATGAAAAATGATATCGACTCCGCTTTGATGCCAATCGAAGCGTATCAACGTAAATATGATCTGAAAGAAATTTCATCAAACACAACTTTCCTAGACACAGACATCATCGCGAAAATGATCAAAACGTATTCAGGGGAGCTTGAAACGTGAAAATCCGTTGAAAACTCGATTTCGGATTTTTGAACGATTATAAAACTTTTTTATGTATCAGTATGTAAAAATTAGTTCAAAAAAATCATAGCAAATGGTGGTATTGATTGTTGTGGTAGGTTTAGTTTGAGAAGAGCAGCTATGTGCTATGTGCTGCGTGTATCAGTTTTGATTCTGGTGAATTCCTGCCTATGCCCCCCCCCCCCCCCCCCCCTCGGTTATTTACCGACCTGCATTCCATGGGATTCCCTTTACAGTCGGACACTACCCTACACACCCCACCCCTATAAATTTATATTTGTGAGCTGAGCTACCAACTACCAGTACTCTCACCCTTCTGGCCGGCTTTATATCATCCAACAATATCAATTTAATATAGGGAGGAGGATCCTGGCTTCCGAGTCATGGCACCCGAGCTTCAGGGAGCCTCCATAATTTAACTCATTTTCAAAGTTGAGAAACGCTAACATACCATAAAAACTTGTAATAAATAAATAAAAGAAATTTATTTTTGAAATTTTATCTATTCCACAAAAAAAAAAGTTAAACAAAAACTACCTGTTTCGGTACACACCATCGTCAGGTCTATTTAAAAATATACAAAGACAGTTTGCTGAGTGAACACTACATGTAGGAACTAGGAAACGAATATAGGGGCGACTGTATGTCGCAACGACCAACACGCGTACTCACATCACAAATTGCGCTCGGACACTAAATATAAATGCGGCCTGACGCCGTTCTCGACAGTGTTACTAACTTCACAGTGGTTGCGTTTCATTTCACTCTAAAAAAGGTTTGTAAACATAACAGATTTTTTCTATTTTAAGTTTAAATTTTTGACAGGGGACTGTCTAAGAAAACTTCGGACAACATTAACATGACATTATTACATTTAAAAAATAAGAAACTACACCTTGTTTTATGACATAAATATAAATTAATTATTCTATTTTTAGATATGAACTGCAAAATTTATTTAGTGTTCATACTTTTTTTTAAAAATATTATCCTAAAGTGGGAATCCGTGAAATGGGACAGCCAGGGGACTGTGTTTTTAGGGCTTCAATATTTTTAGAAAAAAAAAAAAAAATTGTTACCGTTATAAATATAATAGCACTATAAAGTTCAGCGTTTAATTTAAATTAAGGGGCATAATTATATTTCTATTTTTAATTATTTTTTTACGAGTTTACAGAGAATCGCCAATAGATAGAATTTATAATGAGCGCCAGTAGCTCAGTGGTATGCGTGCTTGCCTTCTAAGCTCAAGATCATGGGTTCGAAACCCGGCCGCGAGGCCCTTAGCTTATTTTATCTTGAGGTAAAGTAAACTTAAGCATACTGTCCTTTGGATGGGACGTTAAGCGATAGCCCTAGGTGAATAAAAACTTAGGGTAGGCAAAATTTAAGACTCCCACAGTAGTGTCGGGCTCATGTCCACTAGAGTGACGAAAGAGCGCTCTGGTAGTAGGCGATATGACCTTGTAGTTAAAGCCATTTAGCCATTTGAGTCATAATAACTAACTAAAGAAAAACGTATGTTTATTAAGAATATTGTCTATTGCTACCAATAATATAAATACTGATACAATATTTTTAAAAACATATGTTTTTCTTTAAATTTTTTATTAAATGTTTCACAATATCTCTGCAAAAATGTTAAGTATCATTAAAAATATAGATTGGTAAGTGGTGGATAAAATTCACCGTGGTTTCCAATTAGTCATATTTGTTTCTTCTGATATATTTTCTTACAAAAACAGTGGTAAAACTAAAATAAAGATAAAAATTATTATATTCTAACAAGATAAACTAATTTATAAGTGATCTGTGTGAAATAATGTTTGTATATTTAACAAAAAGATTACTGATGATATGAAAATATTAAAAAAATTACAGCTTTCCTATAATCTAATAAATTAATAACAATGAAGATATAAATTGAAATTGTTACAAAATAAATAAAAAAATATCAAATGGTGATAATGAATAATCACTGCGATAAATGAATATGGACCCCCTATGTAAGTCAACGTTGATTGTTAGCGCAAAAGGTCGACTGGGTTTGGAGGGGGAGCGAAAAGTTAATTAATTAATTCGTTCTGGTGAAGTATATTGCCAGTATTCACATACGACTTTTTTGAAATATTGTTTATTCCACAATGTATTCATCAACTACCTAGGTTTAGTTTTAAACTAATACATGGTAATAGTTATAAACCTGACGATGGTGTAATGCCAAAATCGGTAGTTGTGGAATAGATAATATTTAAAAAAAACAAAGTTTGTTTTATTTTATAAATTTCCACAATATAAGTATCTCCTGTACTTCAAAATAACAGTTTAGTACACACTTATTACGACCCTGTGACTTTCATGTTTTCCGATAGCATTGACTGTTATACTTTTGATATAGGTAATCATTTTAAATATGTATATGAAATATTTACATATAAAATATTTGTATTTAGTGTATTTAGAATGTATCCAATGACTTTTCGCTTGGGTCGAAATTACTTGGAAGATTTCTTACATTTAGTAAGTAGGATTTGTTTTGTATCGGCTTTATTATCTAATATTATATTGTCCGAATACATTTCTGCGATATGTGTCAATAGAGCTGAAAGCAAATAAAATAAATGAAAGTATTTTTTTATTTTTTTTTAAATTTTAGTTTGACTCTTTTAAAAGGGAATAATTTATTTGATTTTATAAATAAGCAACCTTATAAATAGTAACTGAACAAAGAGTATAGCCTAGATTTTCAATTTAAATAATTTTTCAATGTCAATGATTTAAAATTAAAAAAAAAACGAAAAACATAAAAAAAAAAAAAGTTCTTATAAATAAATATATCCTCATTTTATTCACCCCCTTCTTCCAAGAATCTGGTCACCTTAGATGAGGTGAAATTATTTTTGTCTAGGTAGACTTTTTTTTGGGACATGAGGAACAGGTGGATCGGTGTGTGAAGTGCCGCACCCTACCGGTCTGTACCTCAACCAGTAGATAGAGAAGCAGCGCTTTCTAGTTCTCTTCCCCGGTACCAAAGAACCGTTAGCAGTGCTCCCGCCCTCCCGAAAATAGCCGATCCACTCCGAACACTCCCGACATCCCGGACTCTACTCTCAGTCTCTCAGTTGAATCACCTTTTCTCATTTTACTGTTGTTATCTCTTTTGTTGCATGGTTTTGTAAGTACTTTTATTTTAAACTTCATTTTTGTGCATGAGTGTTTTTTTTTTTTTTTCTCAAACATTAAACGCGTTCATCATCAGTGAAACAAATTAATTTTCACGACAAAAATTGCGCATGTAGTATTCGTTTCGTACAGTTTACCTTGTGTTTATTTTGGTTTTATTTGTGAAATATTATCTTGAAGGAACACAATATTATTTCTTCACTGTTGTCAAAGTGTCACCTTTTTTCATGTCTGAAACACAATTTTGTTTAGAATACTTTCAAATTTCCAAACTAATTTTAGAACGATCCATTCATCTTGCAGTTTAATGTTCTCTGTTCAACGCTCAATAATACTGAAAAGAAAACTGCTATAACATTACCAGCTCAGTTCCAAAGTTTTTATTTATTTTCAATGAATTAACTACCTATTTTTAAAAATTTGTATTCATTTTTTAATACTTATCTGAAGTAAATTGAAGCATTACTTGAAGGTAAATTTGATCTTGGTAATTTTTTTTTTTAATTTCATTGTTTATGTATTTTCTGTTATTATCCCTTAAATAAAATAACGTTACGCAGATGCCTTGTTGCTATGAAGCAATTTGTGTTAACTCAAATTTCAAACAATTGTTTTTCTTTCTTTAATTTGAAATTATTCAATATAAAAAAATATATATATAAGTATAAATTTGATTGATTGTCAACGAAACATATGCAAAACTATTTGTGCGCTTTTTTCGGAATTGTAAAGTTCTGTTTTCCCCAGAGAAGGAAAACATTTGGAAAATTTACATCAGTTTTCTGTGATAATCAAGGTGAGTTTTTGTGAATTATGTATGTAATTTTTTTAATATAATATGTTGAGGGGGAGTTGATAACCATTCCTTTATTACTATGATTGTTTCAAATCGGGCTATAATACAAATCACATATTCAATTGTATTTACCTTATAGGTATATTACTTTGTGCAGCTAAAATATGTTGTTTATTACCAGTAAAAATATTGGTATATTCATATAACAAAATATTTCATTGGATTAGTTTTCTTTATGTTTGGAATCTAGTTTTCTTTTAATCTTATAAGTTGCTTTTACTATATATTTATTCGAAAATGTAAGAGAATGTTTTTAAACATATTATTTTGAATGAAATCTTTGGCTATATCGAAAGAACTATATCCCTGGGATTCAGTATGCGGCTTCGCCTGGTGTGCGTGACATCCCCAAGTTCTAGATGAAACTTTGGTTGGTGTGCGCTGTATACCCCCCGTGTTATTAATTCTTGCGTTACTTATTCCCGGGGTTTATTGTGCGCCGTCAGCTGTTGTGCTTTATATATCCCCGGAGTCCTATATACGGCTTAGTCTTGTGTGCTTTACATATTCCTAAGGTCCAGTGTGCGCTACATATCACCGAGGTTCAGTATGCAGCCTTGCTTGGTGTGCGTTATATATCACCGGGGTCCAGTATTCGTTATATATCCCCGAGTTTCAATGCGCGGCCTGATGTGAGTTACATAACTCCAGAGTCCTGTGTGCGGTTTTGCCTGGTGTGCATGACACATCCCTCAGGTCTAGTAGGCAGCCTCGCCTGGTTTTTGTGACATTAAATGCTTTAACTACGAGGTCATATCGCCTAATACCAGAGCGCTCTGTAGGACATGAACCTGCCTCTACTATGGGAGACCTAAATTTTGCCGACCTAGGTTTAGTTACCTAGGATAGGGATCTTTAACGAGTACCTGACATCGTGCAGGCTCGGGACCAGCCCCATCTGAAGGACGGTTTCAAACTTTTTTATTTTTGCCTCGGCCGGGATTCGAACCCGCGACCTTGAACTGAGCAGGTAAGCAACGAATCCTTACCGAATAGTAAAGGGTTGTGCGCAATGCCCTATTAATTATTTATACATAATGTTTTCAACTCTGAGACTAGATGCCGCTCAACATAGGCACAAATCTAGATCTAGGTTTGTCAAAATACAATGGGTATCTACAGTGGTGTAACTTTATAATGAACCTTCTCTAAAATGTATATTAATGATTGAATGAGCTGAGTTTTTTAGTTGTTAGGGTATTCTGTTGTCCAAAGCCTGAAAGTCCCTCACTAGTATTTAACTACCTACTCTGCTACCTCTTTCATGAAGCACAGGATCCTTTCGAAGCTCTCTTTTCGCAACTTATCTGACGCCTTCGAGGATTCTCCACCTGAGGTGTGAATAGCCTTCACATTGGCCCATGTGTGGCGTGGTTTCCATTATCACTTCTCATTTCTGCGGAATGGATCCAGAACAACAGGTCCTATTAGATACCCGATTACTTTTCTCAATGTCCTCCGGGGTTGATCAAGTTGTTGTTCCGTTCCTCTAATCAACTCTTTTAACTGCCGACAACCTGGTTGTTCTCCCCAAGACGAGTTTCCTTATGGTAATGCCCATTGCCCATTCCTCCAGGACTGTTTTGCAATGTGCCTTCCTGGTCCCTATAGAAGGACCAAGTCCACTTCTGTTGCTACCAGAGCCAGTCTGTGGCTTGTTCATTTCTTTGCACTCCCCTTTGTCCTAGGACCCAGAGGTGTCGGATTTTTTTTTCATGCGCTCTTTCACTGCTTGACCAGCCTTGAGTTTATTTCGAATAATGTTAATGCATGAAGGCTGCTTGGCTATCTGAGTATATACAGATTCCATTACTTTTGGGACCAGTAACTTGATCCTCTTGTATACACCTCAGTATAGCTCTGACTTCTGATTGAAGGACCGTACCATATTCACCTAACGGTATTCTTTTTTCTAAAAGTCCAGCGGAATAGATTCCGGCTCCAGAGCGATTTTTCATTCTAAAACCAACTATATAACACACTAAGAAGTCTTGAGGTATAAATCTGATTCCATTCTGTTACTGAATATAAGCTACTCCTCTACTGAGCTCATTATAATATAATTATTTTTGATTATACTCAAAGACTTACTCTTAAGATCCTAAAAGCTCTCTAAATTTAATTAATGGGTTTGTTTGATCTCCTTCTAGTGCTTCTTGTCTTTCTGAATATTGGCCACCTATCTTTGACACTGTGCATATCTAAATTTTATATTAAATTCAGAACAGATTCTATTTGAGGTAAAGAAGAATTGTCAATATCGCAAAATAAAATAAAAAAAAAGCATTGTGTATTTTGATTTTCTAAAAACTGCATTTATTTCGCTAAGGCGAAATGGTTTTGTATTTATTTATATATTTGTATGTCGTATTAAAAATTAGGTAGGTACTATACATAATTTCAGGGTCAATTATATTCATTCCCCCTTGCAAGGGGGGGGGGGGTCCTTGTTTTCTGCCCGGTAAATTTAGCTAGCATTTTCCCATCCTCCTTTTCCAAAGTCATTAAGGGGTACACCACCCTCCGGGTTTCAAAAAATATATTTTTTTATTTTCAATATTTTATTGTATTTGAATTTGTACCGGTGGAAACTTTTTTAATCGTTGCCATTTGCACAGTTTTTCTAAATTTTTAAAAAACCCTCCGCAACCCATCCTTGCTTTCTACACATTCCTCTAACGTGGCCAATCTTTGGAATTTTGAAATCTAGCTTGGCTTTTAACTATTTCTAAGACTTTAAAATACCAATAAGGAATGCAAGTTTTTGAAACTATTGATGGATTACTGTATAATATATTATAGTAATGCATCAATAGTTTCCAAAACTATTTTTCATGTAATTTTAAAATAAAAGTATTTTTAAGTAATGAAGAATGAAAAACGCAGACTAACATAATTTTTTATTAACTATATAAATATTTAATTTTTGTATTTTTTTAAATGTTATCTCTGATCGTTTTGTTATTCCCATTGCATACAGTGAGTGAACTGAAGATTTATGTACTCACTTCAGGTTTCTAATGGACTAGAAACTGCAGATTCAAGATAGAGATGTAGGGAGATTGTATTCCTTGGACGGAAATTTTTTTCGCCCCCCGCGGTGTCTCTTCAAAGAGGTTTAACGTAACATTAACATATTTTCATCATTCATTTGAGGAATCGTTTAAATTCTTATGTTTTCTTCATCCCTCGGAGATCATAGAAATCTTCTAGAAATTTTAGAATTAATTATTTTTGTGTTTTAATTGTCTGCATAATTTCTACCACGGTTTGTTATAAATAAATAAGAAAGGAATGGCTTAGTATTTACATTTCATATTTTCGAAAATTTGTATAATGAAAGAGAAACTGAAGAGACTTAGAACACTTCTAATGAGGTTCTAGGAAATATACAGTAGAGATGGACAATAAGGAGATGAAATTGTCTTCTGTCATCACCACTTCTCCACTCTCCACTGCTTCTCTCAACTCGCCTCTTTCATATTTTTCGTATTTCTCCTTTGTTTTTCCATGTATTGGTTCTTAATGGGTCAAAAATTCGATGTTTTCAACCGAATTTCATATTTTCCGACATTTTCCAAATATGAAAAAAAAAATCGTATCTATGAACACGATAATTCCCGATAGAATGAATGTATTCGGAATTTTATATGTGATCTCAGAATCCTCTAATGATGACTTTTTTCAGCCAAATCGAATAAAGGGAAGGGGGGAATAGGGAAGAGGCTTAACTCAAAAACTCTAATAACTGCCATTTTAATGAATGTATCGACACAAAATTTCTCATGTGACACTTACGAATTTTTAGCAGCTCTCTCTCTCTCTACCTACTCCTTATTGATTTAGCTTGCTAAGCAAGTATATATTTCATTTTTCTATTGATCCATTTTTTTTTTCTGTTTACTATGCATGCATTACTTTGCTTTTTCGTTGCTTATCTTTATTCCGATACTTTTAATGTATTTATTTATTTTTTCTAGTCTACTAAATTCTCTTTATTTTTTAGAACTTTTTAATAGTGCCGTTATTTCATTTATTACTCTTTGTATATAAACCTCTACACATGACTACATTATTATTTCTTTATATTGGATCTGTATATAGTTTTTTTAAATATGCTTATTTTTTATATCTCACATTATTTTATTTTGTACGTATATTCCTTTTTTTTATTTGCATTTTCACTTTTCCTTATCTGGGGTCCCTCAAGGCTCGTCACTTTTCTCTATTTTCCTCCCCAATTCCATCAAACACCCCAGATACCCTTTATGTTGATAATGTATCTGTCCTTCCATCCCTTCACTATTCTTGATGCTTATGACAAGATGATGGTCATTCATGGTACACTGACTGGGCTACTAATGATGGACTCACACTGAACACTAACGCTAAAGCTATACAATAGGACACCATAGACTACATAACTCCCTCACCGACTTATCTCCATTAAGGCTATAAAACTCTCAGATTGAATACTGCACCAGTGTAGAAAACCTTGGACTAATCCTTGACCAAACCCTCTCCTGGAAAGACCGTGTCTCCCACATCTCTAACCGCTCCTATAAAACCCTCAACCTCAAATGTCTTCGTCACCTCACCACTTAAACCCGTCAGTTCATTGTATCCTTTATTTTCTCCTATTTTGACTGTGCTTGCCTCGCATATTAAGGACTGGTGAGCTCGACATGAAACTAAAGTGAGTTGTAAATTCATTTTCGGACTCCCCAGACACTCCCTATTACTAGTTCCTATATCGATTTAAAATGGCTTTTCCACTCCTTTTGTCGAAATTATTTCCTAGGATCCTTTCTTTATCAAAAGCCATCCTAAGTCTTCCAATACGCCAATTCAAATATCATATCCATCCAAAAATCATCAGATTCCGTCCCTCTGATCTTTAACTCCCTTCTCACAGGACAACAACCTACCACAACTCCTTCCTTATCCAGGCTAACTCCCTCTGGAACTCTCTCCCTCTCCAGATTCGCCATGCTCCTCTGTTTTTCTTTATTAATTGTTATTTTTACTAAATTTTATTTTTATTAGTTTTAATTATTGCTCTTTATTAACAACTACTGTTTCTTTAGTTAATTCCTAAAGGCCTCTTTTCTTTTATCTTTCTCAGTTGGTTGATACTTAGAGAATGTATTTCCCAGAATAAATATTATTTTTCAATTTCATTAGGGATTTGTAAATAGGAGTTATTTATTGAACGATGCAATCATCTTCAGCTGCATTCATTGTGTACACTTCCTTATGCAAGCTAACTCCCTCTGGAACTCGCTCCATCTCCAGATTGCCATGATTTTCCAGAATAAATATTATTTTTCATTTTCATTAGAGATTTGTAAATAGAAGTTATTGAACCATGCAATCATCTTCAGTTGCATTCATTATGTACACTTCCTTATGCATCACTCTCCAGATTGCCATGCTCCTACTCTCCTTTCATTTAAGTCCCTACTTTTCCATTATCTCTTAAGTCAGCAAACCTCTGATTACTTAGGCTAGCTCCTATGAGATAGTTCTCATCTTTCTATAAGTCTCTCAATCCACTGGACCGATTGTTACTCTTCTGTTTCATCAGTCAAGTTTTTTACAATTCATTCATCTACAAGGATTATTGTTACCATGTTTCACATTATTATTCATTCTTGTTTTTCTAATTTTTATTTCTCTTTATTATTTTTCACTAGTTTATTATATTGTTTTACTCATTGCCTGTTTTTAACATTTAATATTTATTCCTAGTGACTTCTTTTATTTTATTTTTATTCTTCTCAACTGGTTGATACTTAAAGAAAACGTATGTTTTTAAAAAAATATTGTCTATTTCACTAATAATGTATAATATGGGAGTACTTTCGGTATTGCTACCATCTTCAGCCACGACTTAACAAATACAGTATTTGTTAAGTCGTGGCTGAAGATGGTAGCAATACCGAAAGTACTCCCATATTATATATAATTTGTGAAATAGACAATATTTTTTATAAAACATACGTTTTCTTTATTTTTATCAAGTGTTTCACAATATCTCTGCAAAAATGTTAAATATCATGGTTGATACTTATATACTCCTGTTTATTCTTCATGTTATTATTCTTAATGGACGTATGTCCCAGAATAAAGATTATTTTTTATTTCGTTACGTTAGTTAGGGTCAGTCGGGGTGATTGCAATTCAGAGGAAAATGTGGAGTGCATGTGATTTATGCCTTTAAAACCACCTTATACCTCATCTTTACTTGTTTAAAAGGAATAAAGTCACCTAAACACTCAGTGATCTAATTATGAGGCTTTCATATGAACTATATTGTAGGTCACGGGAAACATTAAAAAAAAAAAAGAAATTATTGTGTCACGGAGTCACGCGCAATGTACTTCCCCAATATTCAAAAATTAAAAAATAAATTATATGGCATGTAGCCATAACAGCACTTTCTATACCAAGCATGTTTTTACAAATCACTCTCCCTTCTATTAACCCTGGAATACTAACATAAACTTTGATATATTTGTTACTAACTATACGTCTCTCAGACGTACATGGCATTAAAAATTCATTTTTGCTATCAGAAATGATTTGTATTGAAGTTATGCGTATTATTGTGTTCAATTATTATGCTAAAAGGTATTTTAAATGACCAACACATTCATTAAAAATATTTTTAATAACTCCTTGACAACTTTTAAAACTCTTTCCTTATTTTTAAGCAAAAAAACACAATTGATAGGTATATTCTGTTCAGAACCTATAAAAAAAACACTTAAACTAAAAAATAAGAGTCGAATTGGAATAAATCAGAGTAAGTAGAACAAATAAGTAGTAGGTATGTGACCAACACATTCTTCAACAATTTATTTTTACCAACTTTTTTGCTACTTTTATAACTTTAGTTAAAGCTAAAAAATCACAATCAAAATATATTTTCTGTGTGGACCCTTAAAAAAACGCACTTAAACATAAAAAGAAAAATAAAGCAAATAAAAAATAGAAACGACAAATCAGTCTCACTCATTGTCAATCTAATTCAAATAGGTGAGAGTTAGTTGAAAGTAGAATTATACTATGTTGGCATTGTTAAGATAAATGGTAACACACATATTGGACTCACTTATAAACATGAAACACAAACGAAATATAAAATGCAAATATATCCTAAAACCGTGTATCAGAGTTATGGATGAAAGCACCTATCATTACTAATACTACGTCACAGAGACGTATAAATAAGCACCTTTATTCATAACAATACGTCTGAGAGACGTAGAAAGATACACCAATCATTCATAACAACACGTCCAAGAGACGTAGAATAATTTACGTTGAATACTAACTCTACGTCTCTGAGACGCACTATGTTATGAAAAAAATTCAGTACTTACCTGAAATATGAAGACCGGCGGCTAGAACCCAACTAAATCAACCCAAAGCTACTCAAACGAAGCATAGCTGGAAGGAGGGGGAAATACTTCAAAGTCAAGCGAAGCAGCTGACGTTTTAAATCTTGAATACGTCTCCGAGACGTGTAGTTAGTATTCTAGGGTTAACCCTAGAATAATAAAATAATAATGATAATAAAAGTCTTTATTTATTTTTCCTTTTATGGATTTACAATAATAATAATAATATTGACAGACAATACTCATGGTCAAATTGACCGTCTGAGGGGTTATCTCTACTATTTCTTCTCCACAATATATACAAAGAAAAATACATCCTCCTGTTTATATATTATTAACGATTAAATGTTGAAACTAGTTCAACTCTATAATTCCAGGCGGCTTTGCAATAGTTAATTAAACTTTTGTGATTTCCTCCATTTAGATAATCTATAAACTGATAATAGCTTAATTCTGTTTGATTAAAATAGATAAGACGAAATTCTTTTAAGATGTGGCATACGGCAATAAAGTGAAACACATCTTCATCTTGCTCACAATGGCATTACTGTGTATATAAAAGTAATGTGTTGGCATGAGTGGTTTTCATTGCACAACGTAATTCGGAGTTTGAATTTCATATGCCACATATAACACTATGTGATAAGGTATAAATAAACAAGTATACAATTTTCAAATCTGATATCCATTTCACTACTTTGATTTGATGCGAACGGGAGACTGTGAGTCGAGGAAGCAGACAGACTGACCATGGAAGATTCAAGTATTTTTTCTGGGCCAGAGCCTGTGCTTGGAATGTCCAGGGAGGCATACCAGACCCAGCTAAAAAAGTGGACTTGAGACCTTGTACAGATAAAACTTATTATTTTTTATATTTATTTTATTATTATTTTTGTTTTTGTTTTTATTACTTTGATTTTATGCAAATGAGAGGCTGACTGGGAAACCATAAATTATCTAATTTTATTTTCGGTCTTTCCTTTCACCAGGACTTACCGAACAGAGAATAGAGAGACCACTTAGACATGTCTATTCATGTAAATAATTCTGGAGCCTTGGAAATATTGTCTTGTAATATTATTTTCAGTTAGGTTAGGTTTTATGAACACCCTTTGATGTTCCGTCGAAAAACCGGCAACTCGCGGATCCGGGGGACGAACATGGCTTGCTTGTCTGGCGCATGCACAGAGATCAATGCTCGGTTCGTGGGGAATCTGGAAGCCACTTTATTAGAACCATCGAACAAAGATTGATTTCGCTAGCAGGATAGCCACGCGGGAAAAACCCTCCCCAGAGGTTTCCAGATTACATTTCTAATTCAGTCTTTTCAAACCCTTATTGTGACAGGATTTCCATTAGTTGGTGTCTTTCTAATTGGTTTAACACCCTGTAAATACTTAAACTTATAAAATTTGTAAAAATATTAACAATTGAGGTAATTTCTATTCTAATACTTAAAATATGTATACTAATACTTTTAGAGTTGATCAGTTGTGTGGTCATTTTTATTTATTGTTCTGATGGGCCATTGTGGGAAGTATAGGTCAGCGAAATGCCTTCCCTTGATTATATATTCTATAGGATTCTAAGTATACATCAGCACCTCCTATATTTGTCAGATAACAAGAAGTCAAAAAGTTCATTGTAAATATCATTAAACAGACTTGTTAGTTGTGATAAGTCATGACTTCTGGGTTCCAACCTCCCCCCTTTTCAGACCTTGAGTTACTTTGTTCTATTTTTAGTTCCAGCTATTCGAGGTATAGAGGTAGTTATGTAACTGGTTAGAAATTCAATGCTGAGTTTTCACGGAATTCCAGGATTTCCGACCTGATTCCAAAAATGTAAAAAAGAATTGTCTGTGAACACGATAACTCGGAGGCTTAACACAAAAACTTTAATAACAACCTTTCTAATGAATATAACGATATATTTAAATTCAAACACGCATAAGGACATTTATTAATTTTCCGCGAAATCGGCCGAAGGGAAGGGAGGCTCCGCTCAAAAAATCCACTAATGATATTAAATTTTATATTTACATTCAAAATAGCCATAAGGACGGCACCTCGGACGAAGGGATGGCTGGAATGGTTTGACATGAGTCCGTCTGGCTACCTCTGATCTCGGTCTATTAGACTTAAATACGAAAAAAAATCTAAGCAATGTGAGGCAATCATTAAGAAAAAACAAAAGTTTGTGTAAAAACGCGTACAAAATTGTAATAAATAAACCAAACTTTTTTTTAAAAATATTGTCTATTTCACAAAAAAATGTATACAAAACTACCGGTTTCGGCGTTATAGTCAGGTTTAGTTATACATATACTAAGTATATAAATATTTATATATCCATAACTAAACCTGACGATGGTGTAATGCCAAAATCGGTAGAGAAGTCTGTTTTATTTACTCAGTAGTAAAGGAAACTTTGAGCTTGGATCAAGGTTCGTTAGTAGATAATTCATCACAACGTTTTTGCACTAAAGAAATCTTCATTTTCCAAAAAAGTTAGGTAACGTGTATCCACTCAGATCTTTAATTGCTTTTAAAATTTCTTTAATTTCAAGAAGGTCCTATTAATGGGAATGAAAATTACTCCATTTTTTCAGAAAAAAATTAGAAAAAATGAAATAAAGAAAAACAACTTAGGGGCCATTCATAAATTACGTAAGGCTTTTTTAAAGCTCATTTGACCCCCCCCCCCCCTCCTATTGTAAGATTTCAACTACCCCCCCCCCCCCCCCCCTCCCCTACCCTACCCCTTGATAAGAAATTTTCGTATTGATAAAATAAAAGACAGTTTGATTAAAAAATATTATTTATTGCAATTATACCTCGTTTAATCGTCTTAACTCTCATTTCTGCACTAAATTACTTCAAATAAAATATATAAATAGCATAAAATATATAAATAGCATAAAATATATAAATAAAATATATAAATGGATAATTAATCCAAACTTTACTTATTTATTTATCCATGGACTGACTAACCAGTCTGATATTGAATTAATCACAGGAATGACTAGTTCATTATTTTGTTCTTCCAACCTTTCAACATCACTTTCATCATCTTCGTACCACTCTATATCGTGAACATTATTATTGGTGTAGGGTACTGAGACCATATGATTTGTGTAGGATTCAATACTGAATTTGAGAACTAAGTATAGATGGCGCTATCCAATAGCGCCATTTCTTAGCGCAAAAATAGTAGATTTTAAATTCAAAAACTTACATAAGATCAAATTCATTCCCCCCCCCCCCCCCCCCCCCCCCCTCCCTAAATGCCTTACGTAATTTATGAATGACCCCTTAGTGGCGTTGAGAGGTATGAATGTGGGCTTCCCACCATTCATTGACTTCCCTAGGGGACAGGGTGTCACAGCCTTTGGTAATCTGATGACAACCTAGGAAACTTAAATGTCACTTTTTGTGTATATTTTTATGGAATTAGACAATATAAACTTATTTTTTTTTTAAATAATGTTGGTCGCAACTGTTGCCATGACTCAACAACCAGCTACCAAGAGGACTATATAAAAGTTACCTGTCTCAGATTTTATTAATATTTGCTAGCCATCTTTCGAGGTTGCCCTAATCTAATCATTAGGCAGTCTACAAAAAAAACATCATTTAGCAACAAAAAAACAGGTTCTGTTGGTTAAAATCCATAAAATATTGTGGCAATGAGTTAAATGAATAAAAATTAACAAAATTAAATTGATATAAAGAGTTTAAAAGTAAATATGCCTTAAAAAATAATTTTGAAAATAACATAATTGGAAAGGAGGACGGTAGAGTCTCCCCTCCTCAACTCTAGAGATGTGATATCTGTTCCCATCCATGAAATTTTAAATTGTTAAAGTTGTTAGTTTTTTATGCGCGTTTATTTAAATTTTATTAATAATTAAAACATGTTATATTCAAAATTATTTTATCAGGTATGTTTATTTTTAAATTATATATCAATTTTATTTTTGTTACTTTTTATTCATTTAATTTATTTATATTTATTTAACTCTTTATTGGTACAATATTTTATGGATTTTAACAAACAGAACCTGTTTCTTTGTTGCTAAATGATGTTTTATTTGTAGACTGCCTGATGATGAGGGCAACCTCGAAAGCCGGCTAGCAAATACTAATAAAATATGTGAGAGGTCAGACTATATTTTATTTTACAACCTGTGAAACAAGTTTTTTTGTTTTTATCATATATATAAAGCTGAAAATGTCTGTGCGTTGTACCGCTATAACTCACGAACGGCTTGATGGATTTGATTAATTTTTTTTTTAATTTGTTCGTCATCGTCTGTGGAAGGTTATAGGCGTATTAGTACCTCAATATCTGGTCCATCCCAGCATCCACCCACGCAATCTTTGTAACTCGAAAACCATTGCAACGATTAATGAGAAATCTTTTTGAATAAATTAGTTTTAGCTCCAGGATGGTTGAAGTCTATGTTTTAATCAACCTGGTGGTCACAAGCGTTCTCAAGTACGCACTGGCTAGGACGTCCACTGATGCTAAGTAATCACTAGCTGTGGTTTCCGCCGTTGAATGGCGCGTACTAGCCATGGTGCCCAGCGGTCCTAAAAACTTACTAGCTGGAATGTCTGCCGTTGAAGGACTATAAGCGTTATTCCGTATGAATAATTGAAAATTATAACATCATGAATGTATTATTGAAGAATTGAAATGGATTCGAACGAGAGATATTAGGAGAAAAGTCAAAGTTCCCCGGGCAACGCCGGGTATTACTGCTAGTTTATTATATTAGCTTTCCACTATTTCGACACAGATCGCAGAAATGTATTCAGGCAAAAAAAATCCGCTCGTAAATTTTTCCGAAAATGTTAGTTTTGGGGGTACTGGTTTGGATGTGATCTGTGATGCCGGTTCGGACACTTGACTGGTATGGAACCCTCCGGACAGTGTTGCCAGTCCCCAGCAGCTAGCAGCTAAGTGGTTCCCCCCACTCCTCCACTTCTCCTGTCCCTCTGCTAGACTCCTCGTTCCTCCTTCCTACAATACTTATTTTCCTATTACCTGCTAACACTGATTCACCTTCACCTTCACAAAACCTCACCTCTTCAATCATATTGTTCAGAATCTTAATGATTTAGTTGAAAATTATTATGGTAATTAACATTTTTTAATGATATATTGTTATGCCCTTTTAACTTTTAGCAATCATCCAATCTCTTTAAAAAACAAAGTCCGCTATCTAGGCCTCATACTCGACAAGCGACCAACTTAATATCCTCACAAGAGACTGAAAAGTCAAGAAATAAACAGACGTTACAAACTGTTACCAAGACTACTAGACAAATGATCTGAATTAACTTTGAAAATAAAACGATTTATATACAACGCAATACTGAAACCAATGTGAACTTACGGATTTGAACTATGGGGTTCTGCCAAGGATTCCAATTTTCAGCACATCCCCAATCCCTTCAATCTGAAATTCTTCGTACAATAGCCAATGCTTCTTTTACGTCTGCAACAAAGCTCTTCACACTGACGTTAATGTACCTTTTGTTACCGAAGTTGCTAACTCCAAGTATAAAAAATTCTTTTCCACAATAATCCTCTAGTCCTCCTTTATAACACGTTTCCCCAACGACGGCTTAAGCGTCAATGGCCTAGAAACCTTTTAGCAGCAGCAGTGACAGTGATTAGTTGCAAATGAGAACAACTCAACTAGGGAGTCTCACCACTGGGTGATTTCTCCCCTCTTGACATTTTGACTTGCCCGTTATCTCTTTCTTAGCACATTTGCTAGTATCTATTTTTTATGCAGTTGCATCTATTTGTAAAATAATGACTTAAATATATTGTGAAACAATATTTAACATTTTTTGCAGAGATATTGTGAAACACTTAATAAAAAGTAAATAAAAAATATTGTCTATTTCACAAACATATATAATATGGGAGTATTTTCGTTATTGCTACTATCTTCAGCCACGACTTTACAAATACTAAATGGAAGTTCAACTAGTTTACAATTCAAACAATAGACTTTCCTGTCCCTTCTGTACAGTTATGTCTTATAATATGGAAAACATTAAAAATAAAATTTTGTCTCAAATTGAAATCTTAATGATGTAAGATTTTTTTTAATAGTATGCGCTGATTAAAATACAAATATATATGCATATATGAAATAAATCAATGATGACAATAATAACTATAGAAATAAGAATTCAAAATATATAAAAATACATAAAATAAAGATACATAGTTTTTTGAGGAAGTAGGTACGTATATACAGAGACTGGAGGATGGTAGAGGCTGAAGATGGTAGCAATACTAAGAGACTCCCATATTATATATATATATATATATATATATATATATATATATATGTATTTGTGAAATAGACAATATTTTTTTTAAAACATACGTTTTTCTTTACTTTATATTGTGAAACACTTAATAAAAAAACAATGTTTTTTTAAAATATTGTTTATTTCACAAAATATATGCACTATACTTTTGTTATTGCTACCATCTTCAGCCACGCCTTAACGAATACAGTATTTATAATACGTATAATATTTTGTGAAATAGGAATAGGGAATTATATCTAGTGATTCCGTGTATGAATGGACGTATTCGTTCACACCATTGAAATTACATTTAAATAAAAAATAAACTGTTTATTATTATTTTATATTTCATTCAAAATAAAATACATGTGTATATATAAATATTATAGAGTGATCCGGACACAATTACAATCCAGATTAAATTTTAGTTTCTCGGCATTATGTAGTGTAGAAGAAGTTTCAACGTATGTTCATGTTTTCCGACACATTGAAAACAAAAATAAGTAAAAAAGGCGAGAGATGGGCGTAACTGAAAGACTCTAATAGCAGCTGATATAATGAATATATCAACACGAAATTATATATGTTGATCTAGAACCACCACGATGCCTATTCAGCCAAATCTAGTAAAGAGAGGATCTTGAGAGCATGGGTTATATATATGTGTGTGTGTACATATGTGTGTTATATATCGGTGGTACATATGTATGAATCCTAATTTTGAGCCGAATTGGGCGAAGGATAACAAGGATTTTGAGGAACAACAAATAATTTGACTTGAAGAAGTATACTGTAGGTGAGTGAGTGAGGAGGACGTTTACCTGAGAAAGGTGACTGCAGGTAGATCTCAGTTGGTTGGCCAGCAGCTAGGTGATGTCTCTAGATTCCGTACAGCTAAAAAATCTCCCAGGTTCCGTACAACGTTTTTTATTACTGTAGACATTTTCCATTACAATTTGTAGAGACTTTGGACTCTCTTTGCATAAATGTACAATAGTATAGATTTGTTTAAAAATGTTAATTTTTTTTTTTTTTTTTTTTTTTGTTATTAATCTAACTTTATCACATAGGAAATTTTTTCAGAAACTTTCCAATATCACCATCTTGCTCATATTTTAGAGTATTATTTTTAACTCTTTCGTCCAATTGGATGTATTTCTTCTTTCTTTTCACTAAATTAAGTTCCATTCTTGTCAGTTTTGTCTTTGCTTTTTCAGCTTCAGTTTGCAAAACTTTGAATTTTGGATAGTATCTCGTGATTGAGCCACTGATGCTGTTATTTTTACCTTCTGCTGCATTATTTGAAGAGCACGGACAAAGAACCAGGTTTGTCATCAGATGTTGAAATTGAGAAAATTGAAATTTAATGTTTGAAAGTCCGTATCGTATCAATTCCCCGCACGTCATATTTTCAGCTTCCATTCTCGTAGTGACAAACCGTCTTTTTGAAGCCCTTAGCGATGGTGAATCGTGAAATATGTTTAATATACTATACTGTAGTGGCGATATCTCACATTCGAGAAAAAAGTGACAAACCTGGTTCTTTCCCCTTGCTCTTCATTTGTTCTATGTCGCCTTCCATAACAATTTCATAATTCTATTGGATAAAAGTCATTCTCCAACCAATTTTGGAACAAAATAGTCCAAAAATTCTTCCAACCGCTGACTTCGAACTGGAATTTGTTGACCAGGTTCCACATCTGGATTAAGCGTGATTGTTTCAGCCATGATATTCAACCATCCTTCCAGTACATCTTCTGGTTTCAGGAAAGCGTAATAAAAAAAGTTGTACGGAATCTGGGATGATTTTTTTTTTTTAGTTTTTACGGAATCTGGGAGATTTTTTAGCTGTACGGAATCTGGGTGTATGGAATCGGGGGGACATCAGCTAGGTAGTCATCTAACCAAGTTGATGAGAAACCTCATAGAATTATACCAGTTTTTATGTATAGTATCGAAAAAATATCGGGTCTTGGCTTTATTACACAATAATATCGGGTCTTGGCTTCATTACACAATAATATCGGGATGCAAAGTGTTGTATGGATGAATTGATTTTGTTTTTATTTAAAAAATGTATCGGTAAATCTCCAGTGCATACAATCCCTTCAATTCGAAATTTTTCGTACAATAGCCAATGCTCCTTATTACGTCTCCAATAAAACTCTTCACACTGACCTTCATGTACCTTTTGTACCGAAGTCAGACCACCAGACTTAACGAGGTGGGATGTAACGAGGAGGTTCTGTATCCTTTACGATTCCTTCAGTTGGCATCTATAATTTTTGGATTGATCCCAAACTGGGCTAAGACCTTCAAATATAAAGGTCAATCCTAACTCTCAGCTGATATAGTCCAGTCCTTTCTGGCTATAAAATGTAACATGGATATACTCCACTGTTGTCATTTTTACATTCAATAATTCCTCCAGCATATTTTTAAAAAAAGTCGCTAAATCGCCGGCAATCCCTCCGCTAATTAATCTAAGTTTTCGCTCTCCCTTTCAAACCAATCAACTGATTTCGTCTTTCTTATATGGTTCTGGATACATATATTAAATTTTGTGTCGATATAATTATCTTCACTTTGATTGATTCCGCCGAAAAATAATAGGTGACGTCCTTATCGTTTTTTGAATTTACATACAAAATTTCTGTTAAAATTAGGGTTTTTCAGTTGAGCCCCACTCCTCCGATTTTCTCTCTTTGTTTAAGACACTTCTCACATTCTCTTTCTGTATGCTTGCCAACTGTGCTCAAGATCGTATGTTTAAACCTGGTTGGGGACCTTAGTTTTTTTTTTATCTGTGAGGTAACAAAACCTTGAGCACGCCGTCCTTTGAAGAGGACGCTAAATTGCCCCCCTGTGCGGGGAGTCCTATGGGCAGGGGTCTTAAAACGAGTACCTGACATCGTACAGGCTCGGGACCATCGCTTAACGTCCCATCCGAAGGACGGCATGCTTAAGTTTATTTTACCTCCCAGATAAATACTAAAATAATGTAGATATACAAAAATAATTAAAATATTAATTTTTATATTATTTTTTAAAAATATATAGCCGAATGGTTGCTACTTAATTTTCTTTTTTTCACAACCCCAATCATGGTGATGGATATGATATCCAATGAAATGCCATCTGTACTCCTTTTGTAAAAAAAATAGTTGAGTCGCCTTAGTATATATGGTGTGTACACCTACTAGGGACCTAAGCATCCAATGCTCTTATCCCTTCTCTGCTAGTTCTACTGTGGGAGTCCCAAATTTTGCCTACCCAGATTTAATTTTCTGTAGTTTGTGTTTAATATTTCTGAGTAGCTGACGTCGCACAGGCTCGAGAACTTAGCTTAACGTTACATCCGAAGGACGGCATGCTCAAGGTTTATACCTCCAGATAAGGCTGGGTTACTGGGGCCCTCTCTGTCTAGTTCACATTTTAAATTCTAATAATAATGATTTTTACTTCCCTAGCTTTGAAGTCTTAGTGTTATGGAATGGGTCAGAAATTCGATGTTGTGTTTTCAACGAAATTTCATGTTTTCCGACCACCAAATTTGAAAAGTCGGTGAATCACCGACAATATACGTCCCCCAGAACGAATTAATCAATTAACCTTTCGCTCCCTTTCCAAAACCAGCCGACCATTTACGCTAATATCAAGACCTTAGTGGTTAGTGTTACTACCCTAGACACTTTAGTAGGTGAGTGGTTAAGTGAAAAAAAAAATCGTACCTAACCCTCGAGGAGGGAGTTTAAAAAGTTAATGGTTCACCTTCGTTTTAATGGTCTTGACAAAGCTATTATGGAAATATAATATTAAAAAAATATGGGGGCTTCGTACAGATTGCTGCTTGGCAACATTAATAATAATATTTATTTCCATTAAACCATAACATGATATGTCATACATCTTATACATAAAAGTAGCATATAAATTATATACATCAACCAATATTGAATCTTGGAATACAGAAACCTATGAAATGAATAATAATAACTGTTGATTATACATATGTATATATAAATTCATGAATATCCTAATACAATAGGTACTATTTATATCCTTATTGTATTTCTATAGATGAATCTCCTTAATAGGACGTTATTTCGGTGCGATCACGGGCCTCTTCCTTAGATCACATAGAACGTAGTATAGAGAAAAAAGAAAAAAGGGAGTAAAATATATAAGATATATACATATGTATATATAAATTCATGAATATCCCTAATACAATAGGTACTATTTATATTTTTATTGTATTTCTGTAGATGAATCCCTTTATAGGACGTTATTTCGGTGCGATCACGGGCCTCTTCCTCAGATCACATAGAACGTAGTATCGAGTAAAAAGAAAAAAGGGAGTAAAATATATAACATATATACATATGTTTATAAATTCATGAATATCCCTAATACAATAGGTACTATTTATATTTTTATTGTATTTCTGTAGATGAATCCCTTTATAGGACGTTATTTCGGTGCGATCACGGGCCTCTTCCTTAGATCACATAGAACGTAGTATAGAGAAAAAAGAAAAAAGGGAGTAAAATATATAACATATATACATATGTTTATAAATTCATGAATATCCCTAATACAATAGGTACTATTTATATTTTTATTGTATTTCTGTAGATGAATCCCTTTATAGGACGTTATTTCGGTGCGATCACGGGCCTCTTCCTCAGATCACATAGAACATAGTATAGAGAAAAAAGAAAAAAGGGTGTAAAATATATAACATATATAAATAACAAATATCTTATGAAATATTCTTGTTATGCGATACAATTTAAATTACTTTGAAATATTTTCTATGCAAATTTATTTTACATTCTTTGGGGTGCTTAACTTTGGTCTTATTGGTCATATCTCAAATCTGAGAGCACGCTAGCGATTGGAAATTTAATAAGCAACATATTTGCCTCGAACTACTTTTTTAATAGAACTAACACTTTTTGCGAAAATCTAGCAAAACGTCAAAAAAAAATTAGTATCAATAGACAGTTAAGGGCGGCTATTGGCATGTATCTTGTAAACTGGCCAATCTGCAAAAAATCATATTACATATAAAATGTCCCTTTCGATATTCTCTGCAACTTTTATTTGAAAAAAGTTTTGATGAAGTCATAAAAATAAGCGGTATTTTGTAAAATCTGAACCATTTGGGAAAAACTAGGCAAGTCCAAAATGACAGGTTTTCAGGGTAGCGCTTTGAAGT
Source organism: Aradus depressus (assembly GCA_963662175.1). Taxonomy (NCBI): domain Eukaryota; kingdom Metazoa; phylum Arthropoda; class Insecta; order Hemiptera; family Aradidae; genus Aradus; species Aradus depressus. The sequence goes on along the minus strand of OY759218.1, from coordinate 26,352,358 downwards.
TTTCTGTTTTCAGTGTAAATCGAATTTTTTTGATAAATTATTTTTCCAACCGCCATTATTCAACAATTTCTCCATATTTTATTATGGAATGCATATATATTTAATTTTGTAATTTTATCATACTTTTTAGGACTTATCTAAAATTGCACCCCCACTTATCTAGTTAATCACCCGAAATCAAAAGAATTGTCTATTTTACACCACCACTTACCTAGTTATTCACGTACTTATCTAGTTTTTGCCAATCAAAGAAGCGTTTCAGAACTGCATAACGGTAATTATCTCTTCTTGTATAAGCAAGATAAATACGTTTAACCAATTTTAGGGCACGAACGCGGTTTTGATAAAGATAGATAAATGCAATTGTATAAATCCATAAGAAAATTTCCGAGTTGTCTAAAAATGCCCAATGCGTTTTCAAGGATACTATTGACATTACGACTTGCATACTTTTACATGATGTGTAGGACACCAATATGGGTTGCTCAGAGTATTTATCTCATTTGGGACACAAATCGACTTATCTACTTTTTCCCAAATGGTACAGAAATATGCTTAAGATTCGAATTAAAGTGATCTCAATTTTCTTCCGATTTCGACCAAAATTTAATCAGATCTGAGTTAGCTAATGTGACTTCTTCATTCCAAATTTCAAGTTCATAGCTGCAATTGTTTTTGAGTTGTTCCAAACACACGCACAGACATACATCATCACGAAAATGGTCAAAACGTATTCAGGGGGGCTTGAATATATTATGTATGATTACTATATAATATATATACCTAAGGTATAAGAAAGTTAATAATAAAAATATTAAATAAAAATAATTACAATAGAAATTATAAGATATTGATGGAGGACCCTGCAAAGAAAATAAAAATTAATGCTTTTACACGTAACATGACTTTTAAATTATTGTTATTTCTTTACTTTCCCAGCTCTACGAAGTAATCGGCCAAAAATTCGATGCGGAATTTTCAATGGAATTTTATGTTTTCCGACCTCTATATTCCAAATATGAAAAAGAAATGATCTGTGTGTCTGTAAACACGATAATTCCCGAAAGAATGAATGTATCGTCAAAATTTTATATGTGAATATAAATCAAATACCTTTAAGACACCTATTGTTTTCATAATCAACCAAAGGGAAGAGGGGAGGATTAACATAAAAACTCTAATAACTGCCAATAGAATGAATGTATCGACACTTATTAACTTTCAGCTGAATCGGCAGATGGGAAGGGTGGATCAAAAGGGGCTCAACTCAAAAACCCAATAACTGCCGATGAAATGAATGTATCGACATGAAATTTCATATTTAAAGTCAAAACCCAATGAGAACATAATCTGTCAGATGTCAGCGATACCGGCTGAAGGAAGGGGGGGTTTGGGGAGGGGGCTCAATTAAAAAACCCTAATAACTGCCGATGTAATGAATGTATCGACATGAAATTTCATATTTAAAGTCAAAACCCAATGAGAACATAATCTGTCAGATGTCAGCGATACCGGCTGAAGGTAGGGGGGGTTTGGGGAGGGGGCTCAATTTAAAAACCCTAATAACTGCCGATGTAATGAATGTATCGACATGAAATTTCATATTTAAAGTCAAAACCCAATGAGAACATAATCTGTCAGATGTCAGCGATACCGGCTGAAGGAAGGGGGGGTTTGGGAAGGGGGCTCAATTAAAAAACCCTAATAACTGCCGATGTAATGAATGTATCGACATGAAATTTCATATTTAAAGTCAAAACCCAATGAGAACATAATCTGTCAGATGTCAGCGATACCGGCTGAAGGTAGGGGGAGTTTGGGGAGGGGGCTCAATTAAAAAACCCTAATAACTGCCGATGTAATGAATGTATCGACATGAAATTTCATATTTAAAGTCAAAACCCAATGAGAACATAATCTGTCAGATGTCAGCGATATCGGCTGAAGGTAGGGGGGGTTTGGGGAGGGGGCTCAATTGAAAAACCCTAATAACTGCCGATGTAATGAATGTATCGACATGAAATTTCATATTTAAAGTCAAAACCCAATGAGAACATAATCTGTCAGATGTCAGCGATACCGGCTGAAGGTAGGGGGGGTTTGGGGAGGGGGCTCAATTGAAAAACCCTAATAACTGCCGATGTAATGAATGTATCGACATGAAATTTCATATTTAAAGTCAAAACCCCATGAGAACATAATCTGTCAGATGTCAGCGATACCGGCTGAAGGTAGGGGGGGTTTGGGGAGGGGGCTCAATTGAAAAACCCTAATAACTGCCGATGTAATGAATGTATCGACATGAAATTTCATATTTAAAGTCAAAACCCCATGAGAACATAATCTGTCAGATGTCAGCGATACCGGCTGAAGGTAGGGGGGGTTTGGGGAGGGGGCTCAATTGAAAAACCCTAATAACTGCCGATGTAATGAATGTATCGACATGAAATTTCATATTTAAAGTCAAAACCCCATGAGAACATAATCTGTCAGATGTCAGCGATACCGGCTGAAGGTAGGGGGGGTTTGGGGAGGGGGCTCAATTGAAAAACCCTAATAACTGCCGATGTAATGAATGTATCGACATGAAATTTCATATTTAAAGTCAAAACCCAATGAGAACATAATCTGTCAGATGTCAGCGATATCGGCTGAAGGTAGGGGGGGTTTGGGGAGGGGGCTCAATTGAAAAACCCTAATAACTGCCGATGTAATGAATGTATCGACATGAAATTTCATATTTAAAGTCAAAACCCCATGAGAACATAATCTGTCAGATGTCAGCGATACCGGCTGAAGGTAGGGGGGGTTTGGGGAGGGGGCTCAATTGAAAAACCCTAATAACTGCCGATGTAATGAATGTATCGACATGAAATTTCATATTTAAAGTCAAAACCCAATGAGAACATAATCTGTCAGATGTCAGCGATATCGGCTGAAGGTAGGGGGGGTTTGGGGAGGGGGCTCAATTGAAAAACCCTAATAACTGCCGATGTAATGAATGTATCGACATGAAATTTCATATTTAAAGTCAAAACCCCATGAGAACATAATCTGTCAGATGTCAGCGATACCGGCTGAAGGTAGGGGGGGTTTGGGGAGGGGGCTCAATTGAAAAACCCTAATAACTGCCGATGTAATGAATGTATCGACATGAAATTTCATATTTAAAGTCAAAACCCCATGAGAACATAATCTGTCAGATGTCAGCGATACCGGCTGAAGGTAGGGGGGGTTTGGGGAGGGGGCTCAATTGAAAAACCCTAATAACTGCCGATGTAATGAATGTATCGACATGAAATTTCATATTTAAAGTCAAAACCCCATGAGAACATAATCTGTCAGATGTCAGCGATACCGGCTGAAGGTAGGGGGGGTTTGGGGAGGGGGCTCAATTGAAAAACCCTAATAACTGCCGATGTAATGAATGTATCGACATGAAATTTCATATTTAAAGTCAAAACCCCATGAGAACATAATCTGTCAGATGTCAGCGATACCGGCTGAAGGTAGTGGGGGTTTGGGGAGGGGGCTCAATTGAAAAACCCTAATAACTGCCGATGTAATGAATGTATCGACATGAAATTTCATATTTAAAGTCAAAACCCCATGAGAACATAATCTGTCAGATGTCAGCGATACCGGCTGAAGGTAGGGGGGGTTTGGGGAGGGGGCTCAATTGAAAAACCCTAATAACTGCCGATGTAATGAATGTATCGACATGAAATTTCATATTTAAAGTCAAAACCCAATGAGAACATAATCTGTCAGATGTCAGCGATATCGGCTGAAGGTAGGGGGGGTTTGGGGAGGGGGCTCAATTGAAAAACCCTAATAACTGCCGATGTAATGAATGTATCGACATGAAATTTCATATTTAAAGTCAAAACCCCATGAGAACATAATCTGTCAGATGTCAGCGATACCGGCTGAAGGTAGGGGGGGTTTGGGGAGGGGGCTCAATTAAAAAACCCTAATAACTGCCGATGTAATGAATGTATCAATATCGTCAAACGTCATGAATGTGTGCGAAGTTCATTGCCGGTGATTTCCTGACGACATTTTTTCTTTAAACATTTAGAAAAAAAAAATTACTTTTCCGTATAAAGGGTTTCCTCTAACATAAATATATTTAATTTAATGTTAAATGTTTTTATTGTTGTCTTTAAAAAGAAGGTAAGGGCAGTAATAAGAGTTGAGCTAGTGCCGAGCGACGCCATGTGATCTTGCTAGTTGACGGAGCACCTAGACCTTGTCAAAAGACTTAGGTACTCTAATTCTGAGTCAGATTATCGTTAATACTTTCGTCAATCTAATCAATTATCTGTTATGTAATACTTGTAACACTCATATCAGTTAGATTTAGATTATCAGAAGTTCCGTTTCAAGTTATTAGTACAGCCATTTCTTGTGTTCTTGCATATATTAGCATTTTTTATCAACTGTTCTATTTATAATATTATCGATGCGATTGTTTTTGTTTATTTTAGTTATTTATTACCGATACAAATATATTTATAAACTAGCTTGTTTACCCGGCGTGGCCCGGGACTAACTTCTTAGTTAATCCTTTAGTAAGTTTCTAGTTTGCCGCCTGGAAAAATGATAAGATTTTTTTGGGAAATTCATTTTGAAAATTAATTAAATTTTTAATATTAATTTACTGATTCATTTAGATTATGTTTCATCGCGAAAATGGTCAAAACGTATTAAGGGGACCTTGAAACGTTAAATTCCATTGAAAACTCGATTACAATTCTTCCTTATACTGTAGATATAAGAAGAATATTTCCTTCCCTACTCTGACTCTACGTATAAGAACGTAAATAAGTGTTTGGTCATCGGCAATGTACTTCCCCAGAACGAATTCATCTATTAACTTTTCGCTCCACCTCCAAAGCCAGTCGACCGTTTGCGCTAATAAATAGTTCACTTACATAGGAGCATACTAACTTTTGTTAAATTCCCTTCGGCTGATTTCTCTGGAATTTAAAAGGTAATGTCCTCTTGAGGTTTTGACTTTAAATAAGAAATTTCATGTCGATACATTCATTACATCTGCAGTTATAGGGTATTTTGAGTTGAGCCTTCTGAACTCCCTTCCTTTCGGCTGATTCCGCAGAAAATTAATAAGTGTCTTCCTTATAGGGTTTTGATTTCACACACATTTTGTGTTGATACATTCATTACATCTGCAGTTATAGGGTATTTTGAGTTGAGCCCTCTGAACTCCCTTCCTTTCGGCTGATTCCGCAGAAAATTAATAAGTGTCTTCCTTATAGGGTTTTGAATTCACACATATTTTGTGTTGATACATTCATTACATCTGCAGTTATAGGGTATTTTGAGTTGAGCCCTCTGAACCCCCTTCCTTTCGGCTGATTCCGCAGAAAATTAATAAGTGTCTTCCTTATAGGGTTTTGATTTCACACATATTTTGTGTTGATACATTCATTACAAAGGTAGTTTAGGGTATTTTGAGTTGTGCCCTCTGATCCCCCTTCCTTTCGGCTGATTCCGCAGAAAATTAATTAATCAGCAGTATTTAGACCCTTTTCTGGTCCCCCTCTTCCCTTTAACAGATTTCGCGGAAAAATAATAGATGACATCCTTATGAGGTTTTAACTTTTAATTGATATTTCATATATAATTAATGTTTCATACATTCATTACATTGGCAGTTATTGGGATTTTTTAGTTGAGCTTCCTTCTAATTCCCAATTTCCCTTGGAGTGATTCCGCTGAAAATTAATATGTGTCGTCCTTATAGGGCTTTGAGTTTACTTATGAAATTTCGTTTCAATACATCCATTACAACGGTAGTTCTTAGGGTGTTATGCCTCCCCTAATCTCCCCTTCCCTTTAGCTGATTTGCCGGAAAATCTATAGGTTAGTTATTATGACTCATGCCCGGGCTTTAACTATTAGGCCATATCGTGTACTACCAGAGTGCTCTTTCGTCACTCTAGTGGACATGAGCCCAACTATATTGTGGGAGTCCTAAATTTTGCCTACCTAAGTTCATTCACCTACGGTAGGCGTCTTTAACGAGTACTACCTGACACTTACGTCCCATGCGAAGGACGGCGTGCTGAAAGGTTTTTTCACCTCCCAGATAATAAACCTAAGGGCCTCGGCCGGGTTTTGAACCCGCGATTTTGAGCTCAGTAAGCAAGCACGCATACCACTAAGCTACCGTCTCCTTCTAAAATCTATAGGTATAAAATGTGTCGATCGGGAGTTATCGTCATACAAACAGATTTTTTTTTCGTTTTCGGAATCATGGAATCAGGAGAGCGGAAAACAAGTAATTTCGTTGAAAACTCCGCATGGAAGTTCTAACCGATTACGTAACTTCCCCTAGACTTCGTATTCTCATTTAGTTTTCCTATATATAGCCTATAACCTGGACGTAACTAGGTCGAATCGAATGACAACAAATTTATGAAAATCAGTCAAGTGGTTTAGGAATTGGAGGGAACATACATACATAGATAGACTGCCAAAATCATATCTCTTCCTTTTGGCTTCACCGTAGTCGGGTAAAAATAGGACCTCATCATCTCCAATTAACTTCATTTCTTACTTACTCACTTGTAAAGATGCCAGATTGATTAAAAATCTAAATTTTAATATCAATTCAGCAATTAGTATGGGAGAAAAAAAAAGCAAATGAATGAGTGACGCGGTACTCACGAGAATTGATGTGTAAACATCTGATTTAGTTTCAAAAACTTGCTGTCGTGCACTGATTTTTATTAAAATTTGTTTTATAATGATACAATAAGAAAAGTATGAGAAATTTAACTTTTGAATTTATTGGTCTTCAATTCCTTTTATACATTAAATTATTGGTTTGTGATAGCTAAAATAAGAAAATAAATAGGTATACAACTGTGATTGTAGTGTCTCTAAATAGCGCGAGAATACAGCGTCGATGGTAATTTTCGAATTTGTTGTTGAAATACTTCGATTCTGATTCATTTGTAGATTAAGTTTGTCATTTAAAAATGAAATAAGCTCGGTATCTCCTGAAATGGGTAAAAACATTATATTATTTGTTGTGACAATATGACAACAAATATATTATTCATTGATCGATATTTTCAGCAGTTATTATTATATATTAATAACAATATTATATATCATATTATAATATATTGAAATATTATATATTATATTTTTTTTTAGATTTACACTGCTTTATTATTTTCTTTTACCACAAATTTCATTTATTGTTATTTATGCTATCGAAGCATCATCATTTACCTAATTATTAACCATACTTTTTGAAATACCAAGGATCATTGAACTCTTATATTGTTCAATTACAAAAAAATAGACCCATAGTGTACCGGTTCCGTCTTATACCTATATCTGCACAAAATAGGTAATATTTAAGTTTGCTAGGTGGCCATTTTTCGAGTCGTCCTTATGGATTAAAAAGCAGAGAAGTATGTACATGTACGTTCTATGGGGCACTATAACTTTGTATTCGTCCTATCTCAAATCTGAGGACGTTTTTATTGTTGGAAAATTCTCAAAGAACATGTTTTGTAAGGACCATTTTTTTTTTTCTGTAGAAAAAAAACAGTTTTTCCCGTAAATCAAGCAAATGTCTAAAAAAATAAGTTTCTAGTTGTCATTTTAAGACTATTTGCGGCATAATAAAAATATAAGTTTTGATCAAAAGTTGAGAGCTTCCTCAACTAATGTGATGATGGCGTGAATAGAAGTGTAGTGTAGAGGATGCCCTTTACAGGAGATCTGCAGCAGAGAGGGAGGGGAACCAGGAACCGGTTCTAGAGGTGGGAGGGATCAGGGAACAAGGACCACGGACCAGAGTCCGGGAACGGGGAATACGGGCCAGGGAACAAGCCAACTTCACACCACACCGCGACTTGAACCTGCTGTCATAGACGTCATTGAATCAACGGCAGTCAACTTCCTCAGCTCACGTCATCACTACTAGCTGCTAGCAAGGTTTTCAAATAGTATGCTTCGAGTAGGTAGTACATTTAGGCTACTTAAAATCCTCCTATAGTATAAGAAAGTATTGTAATCATGAGAAAATCTTTGATGGAGTTTTCAACGGATTTTCTCGATACAAGGTCCTCTGAATATCTTTAGACCATTTTCGCGACGATGTCTTTCTCTGCGTATGTATGTGATGGGAAGTTGTAAGCGCTCTAACGCAGAAACGATTGCAACTATGAACTGGAAATTTGGAATGGAGAAGTCACATGTACTTAGATCTTATTAGATTTTGGCCCGAAATTGAGACCATTTTCCTTCATGGCCTAAGCACATTTTAAAAGATACCTCTTATATTTATGACCTAATCAAAAATAATTTCAACAAAAAGTTATAGAGAACAATGCGACACATTTTATATTAAATAAGATTTTTCGCAGGTCGTCCATTTTTCGAGAGTTATGCCGAAAATCCGTCCTGAAATGTCGTTTTTATACTAATTTTTTTTAGACGTTTCCTTGATTTACCCGAAAACTGTTAGTCCTATCGAAAAATTGTTCCTTATTAAATTTCTAATCGCCAGATTGTTCTTAGATTTGAGATAGGACCAATATGACAAAAGTTATTGTGTCTCAAAGAATGTAAAATAAATTTCCGTAGAAAATATTTCAATTTAATGTCCGAATTTAATCGTGCTGTTGGTAGTTTTTATGAAATATAAATAAAAGATACGTGATATGGCCCATACAGGACTTTCTTATACCAACCACGCTTACAGATCACTCTCTTTTCCCGTCTCTTTTCTAAATCATTTCATATTGGCATTACTGGGTACAGGAAAGTTACTCTCAGAATTATGTTGTACAATGAAACAAAAATACTGCTGACGCCAACTCATTACTTTCATATACCCAGTAATGCTAGTATAGAATTAATTTGAGAGGGAGGACGGGAGAGAGAATGATCTGTAAGCGTAGTTGGTATAAGAACGTCCTGCAATGGCATCACATATATGTATTTTCTTTTTTCTTTATTTTTATATATATTTTTTTATTTAATTCTTTTTTTCACAAAATTGATGAATGCTGTATAATCCGAATGGTGGAGAAAGACTAAAATACACGTAATTTTGATTGAAAATGCAGGCGTTGCATTATACGATAGTAAAGACAATACTTACCATAACAAAGCAACAATTTAATTACCAAGCATTAATTATTGCAAAATTTAAATAATCAATTCAGTACAAGTATGCCAACCTAGCAAACTTAAATGTTACTTCGAAAGTATCTTTTGAACACCGTGTTGACGATGATATAAGACGAAACCTGTATGTCTATGTATATATATATTTATTTTTTTTTTTTGTGGAATTAGATTAACGCCGGTAGCTCAGAGGAAGCGTGCTTGCTTACTGAGCTTATGATCGCGGGTTCGAAACCTGGCCGAGGCCCTTACATTTTTTATTTGGGAGGTAAAACAACGTTGAGCATGCCCTCCTTTGGATGGAACGTTGAGCAATGCAAGTCTGTACCATGTCGGATGGAACGTTGAGCAATGCAAGTCTGTACCATGTCAGATACTCGTTAAAGACCCCCACCCTATGTGAATAAAAATTTAGAGTAGGCAAAATTTAGGACTCGTAGAGTCGGGCTTATGTCCACTTGTGACGAAAGAGCGCTCTAGTAGTAGGCGATATAATAACCTTGTAGTTATAGACAATAGCCAACTACTAGTGAAGAGGAGAGAGACAACTTGAGATCACTGTTTTGCAGTGATAAGCCAAGTCATAGACAAACTATATATCAGGATTGATAAGTATCATTTGCCGTGGCCTTGTCACTAATTACAAATCATAATTGAAGATTCGAAAGTTAATTGAAATATCCAAATGTTGAGGATTTAATTCTGCCCCACACAGGAGGACCGTAGAGATTGGACTGTTTTCACACTCTTCAGCTGATGTCCCAGACATTTCTGTATTTATGTTTCTTCGTACGAATTTTTACTTTTCTTTCCTTTTATTATGGGAAAGTATTGTTTTCGTGCGAAAATCTGAGACCGAGTATTCAACGAATTTTCACGTTTCAGTACGTTTTGACCATTTTCGCAATGCTTTCTGCCCATGTCTGTGTATGTTGATTGTTTTTAGATGTTCGAAAAATTGGTTATTTCTATTTATTTCTCCTCTTCTAATTCGTGGTTCGTTAAAAAGTTTTTTTTTTTGTTATCTATGCCCTGGCTGTCATTGCTAAGTAATATGGCCTACTATAGGCTCCTAACGATGCCAAAATAACACATCCTATGAAAGCTAATTTCGAGGTATTATATATACGTATTATATCCGGGAACGGAACAAACCCACATTACAGGATAAGTTTTACTAAGAAAGGCTTGTCATCAACTTGAGATGAGGGGAAAGTTTCACAAATTTTATATATAAAGCGGGTTGTTCGAAGCTAATCAGTGTAACAACTTCTAAGTTGAGGAACGCGGACATATTGTGGAAACTTGTAATAAATAAATAAAACACATTAATTTTTAAAATATTGTCTATTCCACTAAAGATTTCTTTATTCTATTCTTCAATATTTTAAAAATAAGTTTGTTTTATTTATTTAATCAGTGTAAATTAAAAAAAAAAAAAAAAAAAATGTAGGACAGTTGAAATATGAAATACTCAGAATCGATGAACTTGAAAATTTGAGTCACCTGCCCTAACTTAGATCTGAATAGAGTTTGGACAAAATCGGTCGAAAATTACGTACGGTCTAACTGCATTGTATCTGTTACCACGTATATTATTGAATAAATTATAAAGGTGAATGGAAGACAAAGTGTATATGAAATAAATTTTTTCGAAGGCCCGGAACTTTTGCTTGATTTACGCGAAAATGGTAAGTCCTATCGAAAAAATAGTACTTAGTAAAAATGTTCTCAGATTTGAGATAGGAGCAATACGAACAAGTTCAGCGCCCTAAAGATTGTACGTGTTTTTTTTTTTTTTGTTCTGTTATATGTGCATATACAACCACCGAAATTTTATGTGCATCCAGAACCAAAATTTTGTGTTAGTTATCCCCTAACTTCCCTTTGGCACATTTGGGTCAAATTCTATAGGTGTCTTCTTTAGATGGTTCTGAATACACACTTAAAATGTCGTGTCGATACATTCATTCTGTCGGAAGTTATCGTGTTCACAAGCAAACAGATAGACAGCTTTTTTTTTTATTCTTATTTTTATTTTATATATATATAATTGACAATAAAAATATTAAATAAAAGTAATTACGATTATAGGATATTGATGAATGACCTCTGCCAAGAAAAATTGAAAATTTAAGCAAAAATTAAAGATTTTATATAAGTAACACAAAATTTATCAATGAGCTTAGAGGGAGAGCGGAAACGCATATTAAGATAATTGGGTTGGGGAAGTTTGAATTTCCAATTTCTTTGTGGATGGTTGGAGGAGTGTGTAGTGTAGTGTGGCGGATAAGGCTGGTCCGGTGAGTCAGACAGTCTACACTAGAGCGGGACACCAGAGACTCAGAAACCTGTTTCTGAGCTCACCCCCAGGTTGCTTCTGCCCTAAGCCCAGCCTTCCTTCCAGTTGTATCAATGTGCTGGAGGAACAGCTGACTAGGTGTGTCCAGCACTCCCGCTTTTTGTTCATATAATCAATTAATTAATATATAGAATATATCACAACTAGTATAATTGATATTACACAACTATATAGGGAAACGTGGACATATTGTGAAAACTTGAAATAAATAAATAAACCTTTTTTTTTTAATAATCTGTTCCAAAAAAAAAAAATTGTCGATGAATCACAGGCAATGTACTTCCCCAGAACGAATTACTTTTCGCTCCCCCTCCAAAACCAGTCGACTGTTCGGGCTCAAATAAACAGTTGACTTAGATAGAAGCTCCAAAATCCTCATGCTAAATTTTGTGTAGATAAATTCTTTACATCGGCAGTTATTAGGGTTTTTGAATTGAACCTCCGCCCCTGAACTATATAATATATAGTGCAGAGCTCGGTAACTTGTTTGCGAAAATATAATAATATATATATAATATAATTATATATATATATATATATATATATATATATATATATATATATATATAATATAATACATATATAGTATATATATATATATATAATATAATACCTCTTACAATGTTATTCTGGACCTCAGAGCCATTTTAAGTCACATTTCGCTAATTTTTCTAGAGAGCATTTTAGAATTGTGTTCTCTTATATCCTTGTCGCTATAGTTGCCAAGGAAAGTATTGGAATCGCATAAGATTGTGATTGTCTCACCTATCAGTTAGTGATGTAATATACACGATAACTAATTATAATCAGTTCAAATTTATTAAATTACTATTCTAAATACAGTAAGAACATAATATGCTCCTGAGTGTGAACTTAATATTTCTATATAGACTAAATATGACTTTTTTGTGACTTGATCTTGTTTTTACTTAAATTGAACACGAATGGACATACGAAGTTAACCAATAGCGACACATTTGTTTCTGTTTATTGATAACTAAGGTTGGTTGTAAATAAAGGTTAAACAGGAAAATTATACAACCTGAATCTTCAATGAAAATTATTGTTGTTGGTACCTTGTTCTAGCGCAATTTCCAACAATTTTTTACACCTTGATGTCATTTTTTATCTTTAGTAATTATTTTTTGGGTTGTGTAAGGAGATTCTTAAATATAATTACAGCATCACTTCTCCCATTTATTTTTTGTCTCAAAAAATAGCAATTACAAACGTTTCGAGAAGCACTCACTAGAAAATAAAGAAAACCTATGTTTTTCAAAATATATATAATATATGTGAGTACTTTCGGTATTGCTACCATCTTCAGCCTGAATATAGTAGCGATACTGAAAGCATTCCCATGTATATTTTGTAAAATAGACAATATTTTTAAAAACATACTTCTTTATTTTTTATTGTTTCTCAATATCTCTACAGAAAATGTTAATTATCATTTAATATAATACATGAGTTCTTTAGGTTAACTATTTCTTCTGTCAATCAGAATCTTTTATAGAACATAATATGTATACAAATAATAATAAATTTATTGAGTCGCCTTCTGTATTTAAACATCTATTCCATGATTAAATGTGTTACGCTACTTGAGGCTTACGTATATTCATTATGCAGTCGTATTGAAAAATATAAATTAGTATGCACGTTAAACTATTCCCGATATTTCCTATTGTACACCAATCTGAAACAAATTAAAATGTAAATTAAATTTAAAAAATTGAGTAAATTATTCAGTAAATTAGGTAATCATGTTTTTTTTTACTTTACCAGTCTTCGGAAACCCCTCACTTTTTTCAATGTTTTGATAAAATTATCATTTGAAGTAAATAAATATTGGTATCTTCACTTTAGTTTCTTAGTAATAACACCTCTAAAGAATTCTTTGGACAGGAAATTTTGATTACAACATACATCTTGATATTTTAAATTCTTTCGAAAGTTTTAATTTTTTTGTTGGATATATATATTTTTTTTTTTTTTTTTTTTTTTTTTTTTTTTTACAGACAGTTGTATTTATTTATTATTTTTTAATTATATACATGTATTTTTTCAATGTTCTATATTAAATTTGAATTATTTTTTGGTCCTATGTACACAAGCTCATTTTACATAGGATGGCAGTCATTTGCTTTTTTTTCAGTGTAATTATCAATTTAATATTTTTTTCTTCATATTCTAACTTGGCACAAGAAGCATATTATTTCTTGTATATTTTATGTAGTTGATATAATTATTTTTCATGATTATACAAACATTTTATTTTTTAACTGATATTTGAAAATATGCTCTCAGCAATTTGTACATGCTATTGTATTCCATGCGCGTTTGTGGCATATTTTATTGAAAATTTATTTTTGATTCATGTTTATAAGAATAATTAAAACATTTCACTTGGTTTTAACTTGTATTTTTTGACCTGCCCGACTTAATTCTCTGATACTAATTAAACTTTTTTGGGGACGCCATGTTTGTACATAAATAAAATTTGAAAAATGTGAGAGGCCTCACTTTTACATGGTATAAAGAGTAAAAATTAGTCATTAAAAAAATGGGTAAATTTTTACTCTTTATACCATCTCAAAGTCATGTTGAGACTAACAGACAACCTGGATTTTTATTTATTTTTTTTCATTTTTGGAATCAGATTTGGAAAATAGGAAATTCCTGTGAAAACATCAAATTTCTAACTGATTTCATGACTTCCCATATCCTTGGTATAGCTGAGATTGTAGAACTTTCTTTTTTTTAACGTTTCTCGGCTGTAATTTTTGAAGAACGCATTTATGAACAAAGGTTTCTATCAATTTTTTTACTAACTCTGGGTGTCCCCCCCCCCCCCCCCCCCCCCCCCCCCCATAAAAGAAAGCAAAATGTGCAAATCTGCTACATGATTTAAAGATTTTTTTGAAATGATACTCGGTGCAAGCTATGGCGAATAAGTAATAAAGAAGATATGAATATTTGAAATATAATACTCATATAAATTGAAAATTAAATATGTTGGAGAGTGGGAAGATTTCTCACAAAAAGAGCCAGTTCAGTGTCGGACAACCAAAAACTTTGGGTTCCCCCCTCCGGCTTCCACTCACCCTGTCGCACGAACTAACGATGGAATTCGAACTCTCTCAATACAGTAAAGTTAAATGCTGGAAGAACTTTGAAGAATCAATTTGTACTCAAGAAAAAAAAAAATAAAAAATACAATTACGTTTCAAGCTGAAAGATCAAATTAAAAATATCATTTAACAGTTAATTTTTTATTCATTTTTTCCATAGAAATTACAAATAACAGTTCACTTCTCATCATTAGAGAGCACAAAGAACAAATTCTATGTTGTACTAGCAGGTTACCCGGCGTTGCTCAGTGTGTTTTATAACTCATTGTTAGTATCGTAGATACTGAAAAAATTGCATTCGATTATGATTGGTACTTCAAAAGCCAAAAGCGAAATCTCAGGACAACCTTCAGTCATATTCAGTCTCAATATACAGGGTGATTTACTAAAGTGAGGGTCATCCTCATAACATGCTTATTTTTAAATATTTTTCAACGCGCCTTGCTTCCCAGTAGATTTAGGTTGGGTAGTTGGAGGTAGCCATGTTTCAATCCTGCTGCAACTTGTCCCTTGAGTGACTGGCGCCTTGCTTCCCAGTAGATTTAGGTTGGGTAGTTGGAGGTAGCCATGTTTCAATCCTGCTGCAACTTGTCCCTTGAGTGATTGGCGCCTTGATTCCCAGTAGATTTAGGTTGGTTGGTTAGAGGTAGCCATGTTTCAATCCTGCTGCAACTTGTCCCTTGATTGACTGGCGCCTTGCTTCCCAGTAAGTTTAAGGACCTTTGAAGAACATTCCTTCCCCATTAAGGTAAGGACCAGATCCTGCGGTACGTCTTTCAAGTATGCCTTTAAAAATTCCTTTTTTTTTCTTCTTTTTTTTTTTTGCTGTGAATAGCATAAATTCTGAAGAAATCATCACACTAAAGTGAAAAATGGACGCTGAAACCGTGTTAGTTTCCACAACAATTATGAAAATAACAAAAACATTTATATTACGGATCATCAGAAGCTTCAGGAGGGATGAGGGAGGAGCTTAACACACAAACCCTATAACTGCCGATATAATGAACTTATCGATACGAAACATTGTCTAATTTGTAAACCCAAAACTCCATAATGACGACACATGTAAATTTAGGGGGTTCGATGTGTGTTTATCCGTTCCCGAGTTAAGTCCAGAATACTTTGCATACAAATCGCTCTTGTAAGGAGGAAGATCAAGTTCGTGAATTACAAATATTGAACCACCATAATATACGAGTTAAGAAAAACAACAACAAATCATAATTTCTCTCTACCCTCTGGAATTTCTATTGTTCGAACAGTTATATATTATGTAGAGTGCTCTCTCTATAAGTTGAGTCGTAGAACGTTCGTTTAGGTCCATTAGAAACCGAATAATAACTATAGCAAATAGAGGCTAAAAATCTATAGTTGACTGAATAGGGGCTTCTGAATCGTACTCAATTTTATATAGATACATACATTACATCGGCAGTTAATACGGTTTTTGAGTCGAGCCCCCTCCTGTGATCCTCCCTTCCCTTCGGCCGATTCCGTGGAAAATTAATATGTGTCATTTTAAATTTAAATTCACATATGAAATATACATCTCCAACAAAACCCTTCACACTGACCTCAACTAACCTTCATCACTGAAGTCACTAAATCCAAATATAAAAAATTATTTTCCCTTCTTAGTTCCCACAATAATCCTCTAGTCCGTGCCCTTCATTCCGCCATACTTCCCCAACGACGGCTTAAACGTCAATGGCCTAGAGACCTCCTGAGCAGAAGCAGTGACAGTGATTAGCTATAAACGAGAGAAAAACTGTGACTAGGGAGTGTCACCACTGGGTGATTTCTCCTCTCATGACATTTTGACATTGCCATTACCTCTTTATTAGCACATTTGCTTGTTGTATTTAATTGTATACAGTTGTAAATAGCTATTTGTAAATAAAAAATAAAAAAACGTGTCCATACATTCATACTTTCGAACAGAATTTTCGTTTTTTATTTTTGGAATCAGGATGTCGGAAAACATAAAATTTTAAAACTCAGCATCGAATTTCTGACCGATTACATAATTTCCTCTATACCTCGTATATCTGTGGGAAAAAAAAAAAAAAAAAGTTAACACAAAACCTACTTCTTTGAAATAATCCAAAATTATTCTTTATTAATTAAGATAACAGATACACCGGCAGTGTACTTGCCCTGAACTAATTAATCAATTGACTTTTCGCTCCCCCTCCAAAACCAGTCGACCGTTTGTGCTCATATTCAACAATTGACTTACATAAGGGCTCCTAAATCCTCATACTAAATTTTGTGTCAATAAATTTATTACATCGGTAGTTATTAGGGTTTTTGAGTTGAGCCTCCTCCCCTGAACCCACCTCCCCTTCAACCGAAATCACTGAAATTTTCCAGGTCAAGTCCTCAAAGTCATGAAATTTCATGTCGATACATTCGGCAATTATTGGGGTTTTTGAGTTGAGCCCCCTCAGTTCTCCTCTTTCCCTTCTGCCGATTCCGCTAAAAATTAATAAGTGTTGTCCTTATGAAATTTTGTGTCGATATATTCTTTACAACGGCAGTTATTAGAGTTTTTGAGTTAAGTCTCCCCCTAATCCCCCTCTCCCCATTGGCCGAATTGGCTGAAAAACAATAGGTATCGTCGTTAGAGAGTTTTGGATTGACATATCAAATTTTGTATTGATACATTCATTCTATCGGGAGTTATCGAATGTCCAGTCGATGTGTTGTGAGGTGTGGTGTGGTCTGTTGGTGGAAGAGAGCAGAGAAGTGTCTATTTGTAGACATGTAACTAAACTTCCTGGAATAGACACAGAGTTGTGGCTACTGGGTGTAGAGTGCAGTGTTGTGGGTCTGGCCTTGAACTATCTGTGGCTCGACACTCTGTCTTGGGGGGGGGGGGGGGGGGGGGGGGGGGGGCCGGGAGGGAAGCATGTGAGACATCAGCACCCCGGCGGCCCCCAAATATCTTAGCTTGACACATATATATATATATATATAGTAGAACCTCTATAAGTCGAACATCCCTTGATCCCTTGATGTTCGACTTATAGAGGTTCTACTGTATTTACTCATTCAAAGTCTATTTGGGCTGGTGATGTACGATACCTTCTGCCCCCCTATCCTGTCGATCTGGGATCCAGGATTTACGGTCCTATCCTTTTCCGAACTAACGTCATTGTAGATTATTCTGTTTGTATTTGTGTAAATAAATAAAACTTGTTTTTTTGAAATATTTATTCCACAAAAAAAAGTTTAAAAAAACTACCGGTTTCGGCATTACACATACCATCGTCAGGTTTAGTTCTTAACTTATAAATATAATTACACCTGACGATGGTGTAAGAAGTTTGTTTTATTTCTTTATTACAAGTTTCCATAATATCTCCGCGTTTCTCCAGTTGTGTTGTCTTCATGCATATATAGTTAGATATACATATTCATATTCCGGTGTTCTGGTCAGACCAAAAGAATGTTTAGGTCATGTGGCCGACATTCCGGTCCAGCCCCTAAATGGGTATTTCGTTCATTGGACCAGAAAATTACACCTGGCAACATAATTAAAAGAACAGGTGTTTCTGAAAGTGTTTCCAAAACAGTTTCTCAACCCTGGCATATGAGCAGTCAGTGCACACTGGACTCCAAGTCAATATATTAGCAAGGACTGCGAAAATTTTTTTTTTTTGCGATCCCCAAAAAAAAAAATCTGTGTCTGTAAGCACGATAACTCCCCATAGAATGAATGTATTGACACAAAATTTTAGTGTTCAGAATCCTATAAGGACGATACCCCACTTACAATAGCAGCTAACTATAACAGATAACCGTACTATATCAGGTGACTTCAATAGATGTATTGCAATATGGGGGAATGGAGGAGTAAAATATTATAACGTTTTCCTCTGGACCCTTCATAAAAAACGTTATCGAGGAAAACTTCATATCAAATCAAAATGGGAGAGGCAGTAAAGAAATATAGTAATAAATGTATAAATTTTGTTGAATGTAATAAAATAGATTTAAGATTATTATTAAATTTTTATTAAATAATTAAAATCTTTAAAAACGAAAAAGACTAGTTCAGGGCCAAGATGTACGTAATTGGAGAATTAAACAAAATGAACGAAAACTATTTCTACGAAACCATTTGATTAAAGCGTCTTCCAAATCAGAAAATTGTCTTTTTTTCATTTTTTTTTTTTTTTTTCTTTTCCGAACTGCAACCAGCAATGTAAGCGTAGTTTCTAATTTCTATTTTATTTTTTAAATATTGTTTCAAGAGTCGTCACTGGAATTTTCAGTGTTTTATTAATTTCTACTTTTGTTTTTGTTGGATTCTTCTCCAATTCATCAAGAATCCTTATCTTTTCTTCTATAGATAAAGATTTTATTTTTTGAAGTCATTTTAAATTTATAATTAAAACAAAAAAAAGAAATTGACCCCAACAGATAGAAGATTGAAGGAATACTGACAAAAATTTAAAAAAAAGGAGAAAAGAAACGCTATCTAATAATGGGGAGAGGGTTTCTTACGAAATGTTTTGTAAACAAACACTTGGGAGCATTTGCCGGTACCTCAGATTTCTTTCCTTAGTCGGAGCGCGGGATTATCTGTACTTGTTAATAAATTATGGTAAAAAAAGTTCTATCGAGTGTTTACTTTACAGTGAAGAAAATTTGACGTTATATAGCATATAAATGTTATATCGAGAAACATCGGCTTTTTATGCCTTATTTAGACGGGATCTCAATGCTTTTATGCCTTATTTAGACGGGACCTCAATGTTTTTATGCTTATTTAGACGCGACCTCTAGAAAAACACGTTATATCGAAGTTTTACTATAGAACTAATCTGTACTTGTTAATAAATTATGGAAGTAAAAAATGTTCTATCGAGTGTTACTTTACAGTGAAGAAAATTTGACGTTATATAGCATATAAACGTTATATCGAGAAACATATCGGATATGCATTCAATGTTTTTATGCCTTATTTAGACGGGATCTCAATGTTTTTATGCCTTATTTAGACGCGACCTCTAGAAAAACACGTTATATCGAAGTTTTACTATAGAACTAATCTGTACTTGTTAATAAATTATGGAAGTAAAAAATGTTCTATCGAGTGTTACTTTACAGTGAAGAAAATTTGATGTTATATAGCATATAAACGTTATGTATATCGAGAAACATATGGGATATGCATTCAAGGTTTTTATGCCTTATTTAGACGGGATCTCTAGAAAAACACGTTATATCGAAGTTAGATAATAGTATAGATTATTATAGAACTAATTTGTTTTTAGTGCTTTTTAAAAGGAAATATGAAAATATTGAAGATTTAACTGAATTTTTTATGACTTCACAACTGTAGTAGTCTGGGGTGGAGTTAGGACATAAACTGTCATAACTTCATTAATATTTTTTATTACTTTTTTTTTTACTTCCCTAGCTGTGTGGGGACATTATGTAATCAAACATTTTTCTGTATGTGTGTATGACGGTGAACACAATAACTCCCGATAGAATTAATATATCGTCATGAAATTTTATTTGGATAATTAATAGGCGCCATCCTTATGAGGTTTTGAATTTAAATGCAAAAATTCATGTGGATACATAGACAGTTATTGGAGATTTTTGATCCCCTCTCCCATTCGGACAATTTGGCTCAAAATCAATAGTTGTCGACCTAGGAGTGCTTTGAATTTACATATGAAATGTCGTGTCAATACATTCATTACAACAATTAGAGTTTCTGTCTCCTCCGCCTCCCCTCCACCCTTTGGCCGATTTGACCGAAAATCAATATGTCTCCTTATAGGGGTTCTTCTGGGTACACATATAACATTTCGTGTGTCGATTCATTCATACTTGAGATATTTTTTTTCCATTTTTGGAATCAAGAGGTCGGAAAATATGAAATTCCATTGAAAACTCCGCATCGAATTTTTGTCCGATTACATAACTTGGTATAGCTGGGGAAATAAAAAACTGTATTTTCACTGCGAAAAATCTAATATTTTCAAACTGCCTTCAAAATACTCATTATTGACCTTGAATAAACCTGCAAAATGATTTTTTTTAAAGGTATTGTTAAATAGAGCATTCTATACTGAATTCTATTCTTTTGTACTATCATTTGAACTCAGCATCACCCAAGTAACCTCAATTTTAAAAACTTATACTAGTTTAATATCAATTTGATACAACAATAAACAGTCATAATGCTGATTTTTTTTCCTGGACACAATTGCAAAAAAAAAAGTATACCTATATATAATGAAATAAAAATAATAATATAAAAATTTGATACCACGACTATTATACTTATTTCTTTTATTTTTTACAAAAAGCGGAAGTCCCTTACCCTAAGCGTGGGGCCTCGCATATCCATAGGCGGATTTAAGTTGGATTGCGCCCTAGGCCCATTCCGATTTGGCGCCCTATTTGTTTTGAGATGGTATACATTTTATAGTGAAAAGTATGAAAAGGATATTTTATTCTTTGACATAACATAATATTACTAATGAAATACTAAAATATAAAAAAGAACACGTGTGAGTGACGCGGTACTCACGAGAATTGATGTGTAAACATCTGCTTTAGTTTCAAACATTTTCTGTCGTGCACTGATTTTGAATTTTGTTCTATAATGTTACAATAAGAGAAGTTATAATGTTACAATAAGAAAAGTAGTATCAGGAATTAAACTTTCAAATTTATTCTTCAATTTCTTTTATACATGAAATTATAGAATTGTGATTAATAATTATATTTTTTAGATTTATTATTTTCCTTTACTACAAATTTTATTTATTTTGAAAATTGAAGCTGTCGAAGCATCTTAACCTAAAAGTTTCCTACCGAAAGATCATTTTATAGTTCGTAATATTGATATTTTAGTTGAATTCTCTACAACGTTAAATATGACCAATAATGTTGTGAAAATACAATGTTATATCCAATCATGATTTTTAGAGTTTTTTTTATTGTTATTGGTTTTATTATATATTTACTTTTACATTCATTCATATGTGACGAAATATATTACACGATAATGCAGTCGAAATATATTACACTTTCTTCGATGATCACAACATTAAAAGTACAACATAAAAAGTCAGATGCAGTCGAAATATATTGCACACTTACTTATTCCATGAACGTAGAAATGCTCAAAAACAGCTGACATCACAGGTAGTTGTGTATGTGCGCTGCGCTTGGAAAATGATCGCTGTCCAGAACAATTCGTTAAGGGAATACTTAAATAAATGCGTAAAATTATATGAATGACTCCTCTTCCCACCGCTCTGGTGCAGCACAATGATTTACATAGTAATTTTTACTATACTGGTCTTTCAGTGCAGTACCGGAGAAAACAGAAACCAATTGATTCGCGGGCCTAAGCGTAAATCCGTCGCTGCGCATACCCAATGCTGAGGGCGGTACTTACTGGATATAAATTGCATTCCGTTTTGTCAACTATTAATATTTTGTATAAATACCATAGTATCCTATCCTATTTGGACTGTGTCTATATCTGCTGTTCTGTGGGCTCATGTTCTGTTTCTCTGTTTAGGAGCCTTCTCTAGTATGTTCCGCGGCCAGTTGTGCTCCATCCCCGCCACTCTGTCCTGACCATGCCCAACCCCGGCTACGAGGTAAGATATATTTTTTATCTCTCGGACCTTGGGTTGAAATAGAAAATGAATCAAAAAGTGAGAATATACTTCCCCCTCTTCGAATTATTCGTATTCAATATCATTTTTTTTTCTTCCTCTAAACCCTTCATTCCTTCAGCCGATTTGGCTGTAACTCAATAGGTACTTCACACATATAAAATTTCGTGTCAATACATTCAGCCCATGGAGAGTTCTTGAGATTGGAGTTAAGCGCATCTATCCCTCCACATTCTTCTTATTCTCTATCCGAAGGACGGCATGCTCAAGGGTTTTTCACCTTCCAGATAAAAAAAGCTAAGGGCCTCGGCCGGGTTTCGAAACCGCAATCTTGAGCTCAATAGTCTTATTTACATATTATATTTCGTGTCAATACAGTTATATTAGCATTTCCCTACCAACGTCGTTCCCCCACCAACTCCCGGCGTTTACCCTCTCCCCTTTATTATTCTTACATGTGGAACTCTCCAAATTCATTCCTTTTCTTGTTTATGTCGTGTATCTATAAATATGTAATAATAATATTTATTTCCTTTAAACCAATACATGGTAATAGGATACGTCAAAAGAATTTATAGTTTAAGATGCTTATAAATTAGATTTATAACTACTTGAGTCTAACACATGTATGATTAGTAGTAATAACAAAACTATTAAAAAAGGTAAAATGAAATTAATAAAAACTAAACAAATACATACTTAAAAATATATGAGTATATAAAAAAATTAATACATAGATACATTTATAATAAGTAGACACATTTTTAAATTTAATAAAAATTAAGATAACTATTTTTCAAAAAACTTTTCGGAAGTGTCTTTATCCCAACGATGTTTCGGGACATTCTTACCCTTCATCAGGTCCCAATGTGCGACATATAGAAGAAGAAAAAAGAAAAAAATGTAACTATAACAATATATAAAAAAATAAAATAAAAATATATATTAATCAATTATAAATGAATAAATAAAACAATGACGTACATTGGACTGACCTTTAAGGTGTGGAGGAACTCTGTCCAAAAAATAAAAATGAAAGCTTTGTATCAAATAATGTTTTTGGATATGAAACACGATTTTTTATTGTGGTTATTTTATTCTTTTTGAACAGTGAGAATAAAATTCCGTTTCCGTGTAAAGGGTTATATAATAAATATCTATATATAAATATTTTCTTTATTATTTTTGATGGTAGCCGTATAGTTAGGAATCATTTAGCTTCTTGGACTTGTTACATTACATATGATATTTTTTTATAATAAAATTGTTATTTATAATGGTAAGGATCAATTAAAAAATGTTCCTTTATTGTTACGCAAAGTTAGTGAGTAAAAATGCTCAGGATTGATCTGAAGAACAATTTAACTGAAGCTATTAGTTTAATAGAAGATTTCGCAAGGGAAATGGTAAAAGAGAATAAAGAATTTGCAGTAAAAATTCAATCCTAAATGAGGTTAATACGCAAAAACATTTTACGGAAGGACACATTTAACATAGAACATATGTAGGTACATCAAACATACTATGCGAACATAGTTTACGAAAATGGCAACATCTTCAGATATAGACAACAAAAGCACAACACATGAAACCGTATATAGCTGCATTAAGACACAACTTCATCAACCCAATACTGGACCTAGAGCCTCAAATTCAACAAGTCCATATGACTGAACTACAGAACAGACATAAGAACACAGACTCCACCACTGACGTTTACAGAGGACATGGTCTGCATCTTGTGACCAGACACCATCATGACAACTTGAAGGAGGTCGTCAATAGCAAAAACTTTAGATCTGTGCTGACATTCATCTGTTTCCTGTTCATATATTTATTAAATTTCGTTTAATGTTTCAGCACTAATAGCATACGTTTTCACTTATAATTAACAGAAAGAAACAAAAAAATATATTATAAAAGACACATTCAACATAAATGCATGTTGTATGCATGGGCATGGTACATGTAGAAAAATAATTAATGATCTCACAGGGGTTGTGGAGAAATAATAAAAATTCATATACAGTGAAACTTCTTTATAAAGGACATCGGTGGGGAAGAAATTAGTGTCCGTTATACGTTGGGGAAACAAAATTTCATAACTAGACATTAATTATATCGCCAGTTATTACATTTTTTGAGTTGAAATTCCATACTCCCCCCCCCCCCCCCCCCCCCCCCGTCCCTTTTCGTTTTGTCTATTCTCTTCTAATTAACAATTTTAATACTGCAAGGATTTGCTAAAACTCAATAAAATGAATGGAACACAAGAGACCTGATAGGTCTACCAGTGTTGCTAGTAAACATTTCCCTGCTCTTGTTTATTGATTTTAGAATACACGGCAGTCAGGTCATTTTTTTCACCTTCTCAGCTAAGAAGTTATAACTGCCAAGGTTATGAATGTATCGACACGAAATTGTGTACGAGGGTCTAGAAGTACCTCGAGTAAGACATTTATTGATTTTCTAACAAATCTGAAGGTTAGTTTTCGATGAAGAAGAAAAACGTGATTGATTAATGCGCGCTGGGGAAGTACATTACCGGTGTTTCATCGGCTTTTTTTTCCTGACATTAGGCAGCATTTCTGGACATTTTAGAAAAATAGGCAACAGTCTAACTACAGTTAGCAGACAGACACACTGTTTAGCTCCAGTTAGCAAACAGCACACTGTGTAGCTACAGTTAGCAGACAGCACACTGTTTAGCTACAGTTAGCAGACAGCACACTGTTTAGCTACAGTTAGCAGACAGACACACTGTTTAGCTACAGTTAGCAGACAGCACACTGTTTAGCTACAGTTAGCACACTGTTTAGCTACAGTCAGCAGACACACTGTTTAGCTACAGTTAGCAGACAGACACAATGTTTAGCTACAGTCAGCAGACACTGTTTAGCTACGGTTAGCAGATAGCACACTGTGTAGCTACAGTCAGCAGACAGCACACTGTTTAGCTATAGTTAGCAGACAGCACACTGTTTAGCTACAGTTAGCAGACAGCACACTGTTTTGCTACTGTTAGCAGACAGCACACTGTGTAGCTACAGTTAGCAGACCGCACACTGTCTAGCTACAGATACCAGACAGATACACTGTCTAGCTAATGTTTGCAGCATTGACAGTAAGGCTCTTAGCCGGCCATACAGTACGCATTTTTTCCACACATTTGCCCAAACGAGTATGTCAGCAATGAAAAAATTGTACCTGTTTGGTGCAAGACTGACTGACATGTCTACTACCCATGGAAAAATTAATCTGTCAGTCTTGATTTTATCTGCCGTTGACAGAATACGGAGAATTGGATAGTAGCATATGATACGGTACGATGCATGTTAAACCTGTGGAAGCCTGTCCGTTCCCCCCCTTAACGAGTAGGGTTTGGAAAATATCGATAGTTGTTATTATTGTGTTCCGATACGATCGAACGAGGCTATCGATAGAGGTGAAGTTCCTGAAATTAATTATAATATATGGAAAAATTAATCAATCAAAATGAGACGAAGTTATTTCTATTTACTTTGGCAGATTCCCACCATCCGATGGCCTGGACATAAGAGGAAAAACAGAATTAGAATAAGAATTATTTTGGTATTGAATTTAGTAATTAATACATTATTTACTATTATTATTATTTTTTTCATGTAACATTATGGGAAGATTGTGATACTTTGGGATGGAAAGAGGTCAAAAATGTTTAAAAAATGGCTTAATGTAATTTAAGGATTGCTCCTTTAGGCGCCCATGCTTAGAGGTGCCACTGTCATTAGCAATGTGGATAATATCGATAGTGAAGTTTATATATACTAACGATAGTGAAGATAATCGTTGATATCGATAGTCCATTTTAACGAATTTGTTCTGCATGCTAACATGTTATTGCAGGGTTTCGCGAAGCCATGAGCAAGTTTGTGAAGTTTCCCCGTTTGGTTAAGCTAGGGAAATAACTTTGTAGTGTATGACCAGTGAAAGGCCGGGCTGGTCCGAGCTTCAGAACCTTCAAAGCATGTGTTCGATTGAACTCATTGTCGGGGGCCCACTGCATCCACCTCAATTAATTAACTCAATTGTATAAAATGTCTTTCACAAAACTAGTTTAATTATGAATTCGCCTCCCTTTTTCTGGCTAAGGATGCTGCACTCGAGTAGGACATTGTTATATAAATTATTTAACTGGTAACTTTTGTTCAAATTATTATAAGGTACAAATAAGCTAAGGGAGTCCATTATATTGTAGCGCTCATTTCCAAAACGAGCTACATTCACCCAAGTAAAGTATTCGTACGTACAACTTTCAAATATTTTACAGATAGAAACAATGTGTTGTTGGCAATTCTTGTTGTTATAATAAGTATTCTGGCCCTAATAGAGTTTATTAAATTTAAAATGCTTAACATATCATTCAATTAAAAGAAAAAATTTAATTACTAAATCAAATGACAAACACATTCTCCATCAAGAATCTTTGAATTAATTCTGCTAAAATTGAACCTGTAAGAGTAAAAACAACATAATTTAAAAATAAAAAAATTAAATAAAATTTACCAATAAATAATGATATAAAAAGAATTGAAAAATTAACAATTAAAAATTTCATGGATGGAGACAGATATTCTTTTGTTCCAGCTGAGTCACAACTGGGAGTGCGGGAGGGTTGATTTACCCCCGAATTCAAAATGGCCTCTTGTCCCAATCTAATCCTCAACTTCCGACCTCTCTATCCAAGATAAAAAGACGACGGTGAATCTCCGGCAATGTACTTCCCCAGAACTAATAATAATTATTAAAACTAATCGACTGTTTGAACTAATAATGAATAGTTGACTTAACAGGCTTCTGAATCCTCAAACTAAATTTTATGTCGATACATGCATTACATCGTCAGTTATTAGGATGAGCTGAGCCCCTCTTTTGACCCCCCTTAACTTCGGCCGATTTGGCGGAAAATGAATAGGTGTTGTCCTTATGGGGTTTTGAATTTAAATATGCAATTTCATGACAAGACATCATCATTTCATCACATCTACAGTTATTAAGGTTTTTAAGTTGAGCCCCCCTATTCTCTTCGGCCAATTCCCTGGGAAAATAATAGGTATCGTCCTGATGGAGTTTTGAATTATCATATTTTGTGATAATTAAAAATATTTTAAAATAAAAATGAAAATAAAAAAATATTAAATATAATTAAATAAAAGAAATTACCACATTTTCTGTAGAAATTATAGCTGGTCTTCTACTAAATTTTGATTTCTACAGTAATTTCCGAAAAGGGCCCTAAAAAATATAGAAAGTTCAACAAGTGCAAGTTTGAAGAAAGTGCACGTATTTAAAAAAAAATGTAATTAATAATTATTTCATTCGGATTCCTTCTAATTTACTAAAGAGATGCCATCTTTTTTCTTTCTTTAAAAAACGTTAAATCTAATCCAAAGGTATAAATGATCTTACTGGGTTCACAGAGAAAATAAATAGCATACAATAAGAGAACAAATATTGGGTTTATTTTTTTTTTAACCTACATTATGACATGAATAACTAAGATTGGAAATAAAAAAAATGAAATTATTTTAAAAAAATAAATCTTACAAACTAATTAGGTACTTAAAACTATCAGTATTTTTTCTGTTTTATATTGACCACTATTTATATTTTTTTTATATTTTGGGCACATATACCGGACCGGACAGGGGTGGCATGGCAGACTCACATCGGGAGTTTGGGTGGCATGCCAGACTCACATCGGGAGCTCAGGTGGCATGCCAGACTCACATCGGGAGCTCAGGTGACATGCCAGACTCACATCGGGAGCTTCAGAAATGTTTTTATTTTCCCAGCATTCCTCATTCTTCATTCCTCACTCCACAAAGATTCCAGCTCATGCATACCTGCTAAGAACCCCAAACCCATTTTTTTTTTTCTTTCTTATCTTATAAATTCCTTCTCTAAGATAGCTTCATGTACTTATATATACTTATACATTTTTAGATACTGAAGAATAAAGTCCCGATAATATAAGCTGTTTTTGGATTATATTGAGGCTATATTGGAACAATTGGATTTTTCCCTATCAATTTAGTCAACTTCGCGAATATTAACTTGTCGGTGACTTGCATTGCTTAGTGCATCAGCACTTTAATTCAATTTACTATATTTGTATTTGATTATATTGCTTCCAGTAATTTATGAAGTATACTTTATCCCATGAAGTTATGTAATCTGTCAAAAATTTGATGCGGAGTTTTGAACGGAATTTTATTTCTAGATTCCAAATATGAAAAAACAAATTCTGTGTCCAAACACCCAAAGAACCCTGTATTGACACCTATTATTTTTCAGCCAATTCTGTCAAAGGGGAGGGGGGGGGGGGGGGGGGGGGATTAATGAAGGGCATAACTCAAAAACTCTAATAACTGTCGTTGCAATGAATGTATCGACATGAAACTTGATATTTAAAGTCAAAACCCAATGAGGACATTACCTGCCAAATTTCAGCGATAGCTAAGGAGGGATTCAGGGGAGGGCCTCAATTCAAAAACCTTAATAACTGCTGATGTATTGAATTTTTCTACACAAAATTTTGTATGAGGATTTAGAAGCTTCTATGTAAGTCAACTGTTTAATATTAGCGCAAACGGTCTACAGGTTTTGGAGGGGGAGCGAAAAGTTAATTGATTAATTTGTTCTGGAGAAATACATTATGGGTGATTCACCGACGACTTTTTTTATTGTAAACTTGACGGAAGAGGTAGGGTTTAAAGTTGTTAACTGATTGATAAAAGCAACTTCTTCTCGGTCCTTGAGTAATTACACTTTGCTTTATTTAGCATTCTAGAATAATACAACTCAGGTAAATATTTTCCAAATTTGTTTTGGGCTAATACAGAATTTATGTGTTCACAGTAAGTGTCAATGAAAATGAAACACTTTTCAATGTCAGGTTACTGCAAAATTCAATCAAAACAATTATTTAATTTTTGAGCAGAAAAAGAGGGAATACGAGTATATCCTATAATATCCAACAAGGCCTAGAAACTAGATGTCCTTTGTTGCTTCATTTCTGAAATAGCTTTGATTTTATCGGAATTACGGGTTATACTCTTGCTACTAACTACATGGCCCACTTAAGTTATTTCCTAGTATTTTATAGGTACTATTTATATTTTAATTATAAATAGTTTATAATTATAATTTTATAGATAAATCTTCTTTCAGGTCGATATTACGGGGCGATCACGAGCTCCTTCCTCAGATTACATAGAGCGAAATATACAAAAAAATGTATATGTTATATATATATATATATATATTTAATATTTTTAGTGTATATGTTATATATATATATATATATATATATATTTAGTATTATTGTTTAGTATTTTTATAAATTTACAATAAAATTAAGGTCGGTAGTCGCTTTTTGTTTCAAATTGGGGCATCTTTTTACGAGAATCTAAAATGCTCAGCACTCTTGCATGTCTGGCGTCATACCCGTAAACCGCTTTGGATACTTCGCTGACCAATTTGATATTCTTTCGACAGCTTGGTTTTGAAAGGAAAGGAAAAATTCGCTTTTAGGGTGTTGTGCTTATCGATAACTAAACTGACCAGTTCTTCTATTGGTATGTACTAAACACCGATTTTGAATGTTCAATTTTCTCAATTATTCAAATGTAAAAATGATTATAAAATTGAAAATATAGTTAATTTAATCAATATATGGACATTTTCCTTTCACAAAATACACCATCTCAAAAATATGATGTAAGATTTGAGTATTAATAGAAAAGAATTTGAGTAAAATGTAAAAAACGTTAAAATTTCCAAAAAATGCCAAAAAAACTACATTTTCAAAATTCGTGCGCCTAAATTAGGCTCGATAGAAAAATATTCTGATTCGACCAAAGTTAATGTTTTCATTTAAACTTTCGATTTTTCATAGAGCCATCAATTATTAATATTTTTCGATACGCCCTAATATATATATATATATATATAGTAACATAATAACAGTAAAGCAAATAGTAACTACATGGCCCACTTAATAATAATATGTATTTCCGTTAAACCATAAAATGGTAATTGGATACATCAAAATAGCTTATCAAATGTATACAACAACCGATATTAAATCTGATAATACAAACATATAGGTATGAGATAAAAATTAATTTTTAAATAAATAATGGATTATAAATGAATATCAAATTCCCTTCCTCAGGTTACCTAGAGCGAAATATACAAATATATATATATATATATATATATATATATATATATATATATATATATAAATTAACAAATAACAGTAAAGTAGTTTATAAAACTAAATAAATTTGTGATAATAATAAAAATTGGCTTCCTTCTTGAGATACTTATCCGTATGTTTTTAAATTATTAGTTTTCTAAGCCTAGTAAAATGTTTAAATTAGTTTTTCGTCTAGTTCGCCCATATAAATTACAGTAGTCTCGATAAACCGAGCTCCAATAATCCGAGGCAATTTCTTTTTTTGTTTTGAGGATCGTTTTTGCATTACGTTTCGCGGATGCCCGTATTTTTTCTCGTTCCCTTTCCAATTGTTCTTCAGTTCGAAATACATTTCATCGCGAGCACTGCTGAAACAGAAAACGGTATGAATGAACGGAAACACCTTTCACTGTGATTAGAGGTGAAATTGTAAGCGTTATTGGGAATCGATAAAAGTGTTTCTTTGAAAACAATTGCATAGGAATTTGGAGTTGAAGAATTTGAAAAATAGCTAGCCAGTGGAACCCATAGAGAAACTTTCTGATGAAATGGTTCTTGACATGATCAATCCAGTTGATTCGACTGAGAAAGATGAGGTCGGATAAGAAATGAAGCTTGCGAAAGCAGGAGAAAATGGAACGATTATTTAAAAAACTATGTAAGTACATATGTGTGTTATATATTTTATAAAAATATTCGTTAATTTTCTTCCTCTTTTTGTATGACAGCGCACAAGCTTCATTTCTTAAAAAAACCAACGTCGGTTTCAACACGAACAATTTCACGTTGTTGCTCCACGTACTCTAAAGCTTTTCTGCGTGGCTGAATTCAGGTATGATTTCTTCTTTTCCGTCCTCGTCTTTAATTAAATACATAAGTGAGTTAATTAAAATTGTATAATGAGTTTGCATTCGAAGTTTTTATAAAATTCCCAATAATCCAAGGTGGTCCCAGTAGTCCCATCCAACTCGGATTATCGAGATTACTGTATGTCATCAAGATAGACAAATGACCTGAACTCATCAATACTGAGTTTATAAGTCTTTGAAAGGTAATAATATATATATATATATATATATATATATATATATATATATATATATATATATATAGTGGGCTGGTGTTTTACACCTAGGGACCTAAGCATCCAGTGCACTTATCCCTTCCCTGGAAGCGCTGGGCTTTCACCTTGCTTTATTTATACTACCAAAACCAAGTCCTTCATGAAGTACCCAGTCTTCCAGTTTCCTTAATGGTCCAATCTTCTAAAGTCCTCCTCTGTGATTACATCTTTGCCAAAAATGTGGAATCTTGTTCGAGCATATACCCAGGAAATGTGGCGCCGTCTCGTCTTCTTCCCCATCTATCACTGGTGTAGGTCTACAGTGGGTAGGTGTCTATTGAACGGACTGTGTCCTGTGTGAGTAGGTGTCTATTGAACGGACTGTGTCCTGTGAGAACTCCTGTTAGTTGCCGAAGCTCGTTCCTTTTGAGGTTCAGGATCCTATCTACACCTTTGACTCCCCATCCAGGAACATCTTCGACTGTCTGCATGTGGTTTTTTCTCTTCATGACTGCTCCAAAAGATCTCTAGTCCACATTTTAATCCGAGTTTCGTATGCCTTCCGGGATATTCCTAGTACTGACTCTTCCCCCATAAAGGGCTTACTGGAACCTTCCTTGGCTAGTCGATCTGCCTCCTCGTTTCCCTGAATCCCCGAGTGTCCGGTATTCATGGAGTTCTTCAAACCAAATGAAATTTTTTAAAATTTATAATGACCTACTTGTACAACTTCGGCTAACAGAGAAAAAAACATGGACACGGATTTATTAATAAAAAAGGGAAAAATTAGTTCTCTGTTGAGGTTAATTGTGGGTTGTGCTGTGTGGATGGCCTAGCCCACGGCTGCCCCTTCTACGCCATGTTTAGAGATAAATACCTGGCTCGCTATTGGGGAGATGTTCCGGTAGATGTTTCTCAACAATAGACGCATCTCCACAGTTTACTGATAGTTCAGATGAACAGAAGCTTCTTCATGAGATATATGTTTTTTCTGGCAAGTTTGGAACTCTAAAAGACTAGTGCTTACTTACTTATTGCTTTATTTCATTTAATTTTTTTATTAATATCAGTATTGTATTATTTTCCCAGTTATACGAAGTATAGGGGAAGTTATGTAATCTGTTAGAAATTTTATGTTGAGTTTTAACAGGAATCACTCCTCATTCCAAAAAGAAAAATCAGTTTGTATGTCTTATCGGGTGATAACTCCCGATTGAATGAGTGTATCGATACAAAATGTTATATATGCATTCAGGACGACACCTATTGATTTTCAGCCAAAGAGAAGTAGGGGATTAGGGGGGAGGTAACAAAACAACTCTATGTAATGAAGGTGACACAAAATGTAGTACGAAGTCACTTTGTAAGTCAACTATTGATTTTTGGTCCGAACGGTCGATTGTGTTTGGAGGGAGAGCGAAAATTTAATTGATTAATAAATTCTGGGGAAGTACATTGACGGTGATTCATCGAGGTTTTTAGAATCATTTATATTTTATTTTATGAAGAAATCATTCCTATTGTTTTGTTAATTAATGTTATCTGCATTGTTTTATTTTAGTTTAGTCCTTATTATTGTATTTATGATTATGTATCCAACTCCTTCCTGTAAGATAATTCTTTATGAGCAATGAAGTTATTGATTCATTGAATTCAGTGACCAGAAGGGTACTGAAAGCTGATTTTGGTATTATGTATGATTGGGATGAATAGACAGGTATCTGATGAAAACCTGATACCAAGTCCAGTGTCCTTAAATACATATACAGTGGAGCGTCGTTAATCCGGATCGATCGGAACCGGGACCCATCCGAATTACTGAATTGTCCGGATTTTCAAATTGCTCAATAACTGTATACATACGTATATGTATCGACTAGAGGATACATGACGCTCGGGAGTCTAGTGTATTGCAAAATAGATGCTGAAGGGTTCGAAAAATACAGTACACAAAATAATTTAATAAAGTATATTGAATAAGAACATGTACATTATGTAATTTAGATTACTAACTCTACAATACTTTTTAGAAAAGAAAAAAAACAAGAATCTACTGTAATTAATAGAAACTTGCTGGATAAAAAAGTCCTTAATTGTTTTTTGTACAAGAGTTGACGTACGTTTCTTTGCAGTCATATCTCTCAGTCTTTCAAGAAGTACGAGTTGTGTCGCCGTCCCCTCAGGTTGCCTCTCTAACCACACACCTCCCACATCCCACCTGCTCTCACCGCCGAGCCGATCCGGATTTTTGACGTCCGGATTTCCAACGCTCTACTGTATTGCTTGTCCCAGTTGATCTAGAACATTTTCAATATTCGATCCGTGGAAATTAGATATTAGATTTATTTTGCATGAAATTGCACGTTTTTAACATTTTTGGAAAAATTGCACGTTTTAGGTTTTTCCTGTACAAAATTGTATATTTTGTCGTAATTGGAAAATTTATTTGTAAGTTAGTTTGAAAATGTATATATTCGTTAATCGACAAATTTACAACAGTTTTGAGTAGAAATCCCGGATTTGACCAACTCAAAAACTAAAATGCGGATAAATGGTGATATTGGATTGGACAACCTGACATTATAAACAGTTATTAAAAATATGCCCCATCACAAGCGTCAGCGTCACGTATGTACTTAGCAACAGGAGGCAGAGTTTTTCAGACAAGAATTTTGAAATGTTTTAGTGGTAAATTTTAACGCATCAATTGCTTAATTAACAAATATATATCAATTTAATTGAAATCAAATTCTCGGCCTCGAATAATTTGATGAATTGTTTTGTATTTTACATATCTCTAGTATTTTTTTAATAAAAAATGTATACATATATGCTTTTGTAATTAAAACATGGAGGTAAAAAAGAACTTATGTTTTGAGTAAATATTTTTTATATATTTATATGCTGGAAAAGTTAATTAATTTACAAATTGAATCCATTTTTTTTTTTTTTTTTTTTTTTTTTTTTTTTTTTTTTTTGCAGAATAACTGTTAATGGCAGGATTTTATTTCTTATTGCACGTTTTTAATTTTTTTTACTGCTCGAAATCCGGGTTCTAGTTATAAACAACTGCCAGTCCTCACCTTTTTTGACTGGAGGCACCAGTCTCCTCTTTGGGGACTATCCATACCGGTGTCGACCGAACAATATTTGTAGCATTTTCTCATTTTGAATTTTTATTTTTTAGATATTTATACAATTTTGAGATGATAAGGGGTATTAGACGAAGTTTGTATTTGGCACTTTTTCCAAAGCCCGAAATAACCTTTGTTTCGCGCTTTGGACCCGAAATTTAGTATTGGTAAAATGTTCAATTGCTCGACACTATTTCGGGCTCGAGACGGACAGAGGATATCGTGATCACCTATCCGAAATGAATGACACCACTCATTGAGAGATAAAACCATTGTCTTTACAAACACCATTGTTTTAGCATCTAACATGGCTGTTGTTTTTAAACATTATAAAAAAGTCGTCGGTGAATCACCTTTAGTGTACTTTCCCAGACCGAATTAATCAATTAATTTTTCGCTCCCTCTCCAAAACCAGTCAGCCGTTTGCGCATAATATTCAATAGTTGACGTACATAGGGGCTCCTAAATCCTCATTCTAACTAAATTTTGTGTCGATAAATTCAGTAAATCGTCAGTTATTATAGTCATATTTTTGAATTGAGCCCCCTCCCCTGAACCCCACCGCGATATCGCTGTTTGACAGGTTATGTCCTTCTGTTTTGACTTCAAATATGAAAGAAATGTCATACAATCATTACATCGGCAGTTATTGGGTTTTTTGAGTTGAGCCCCCTCCCTGATCTCTCTTCCCTTTTGCCGATTCCGCTGAAAATTATTATATGTCATCCTTATTAGGGGTTTTGAATTCACATATGAAATTTTGTGTTGACACATTCATTACAACGGCAATTATTAGAGTTTTTGAGTTAAGCCTCTCCTCTAATCCCTCCTTCCCTTTGGCCGATTTGACTGAAAATGAATAGGTGTTAGAGGGTTCTGGATTCACATGTAAAATTTCGTGTCGACTGATATATACTTCGTATGGCTGGGAATGTTATATAATTGGTCACAAATTCGATGCAGAGTTTTCAACCGAAT
Source organism: Aradus depressus (assembly GCA_963662175.1). Classification (NCBI taxonomy): domain Eukaryota; kingdom Metazoa; phylum Arthropoda; class Insecta; order Hemiptera; family Aradidae; genus Aradus; species Aradus depressus. The sequence continues at coordinate 26,316,598 of OY759218.1, read as the reverse complement.
TTCATGTTTTCTGAACTCTAGATTCCAAATATGAAAAAAAAGACTGTGTGTCTGTGAACACGATAACTTCCGATAGAATCAACACGATATTTTTTATGTGTGACCAAATCGGTATCAGAGCGGGGCTCAACGCAAAAACAACTACTGCCGATGTAATTAGTGTAAGGACTAATTTCATATTTAAAGTCAAAACCCAATGAGGACATAACCTGTCAAATTTCAGTGATATCGGCTGAAGGGAAAAGGAGGGAGTTCAGTTACTTTTATGTATTACAGTATCTAGTTTGGGTTTAAGCAAAAATTGAACAATCTAAATTTAATTTAAAAAAAAACATGCAATGCGCCAAACGTTTTGCGTCTTGCTAATCCAATGTTTGGCCATTTTCTGAGATCCAAAGCCAGAGGTAACGACCAAACATTGGATTGCACAAATCTGTCCCTTTTGTTGAGGGTACTTTTAGGGTTCCGTTTCCTCAAAGGGTGCAGAGGAACCCTATTGTTCTCGCCAAGTCATCTGTCACAGCAAAATATTTAGCAACGTGAAATTTTGACTAACTGAGTAAAGTTTATGATTCCAACATCTAGACAACAATGAGTACAAAAAAAAATTGGCGCGTTGAAGCTAAAGTAAGATTGGGAGGGGGAGTTCTTGGTGAGCAATGTACTTCCCCAATGCGAAAAATGTCCTTTTCTGAACATGATAATTCCCGAAACTGTATCAATAACTCCACAAGGACGAAACCTATAGGGACGACGCCTGTATGTTTTGAGCTAAATCGGCCGAAAGGAACGGAGGATTAGAGGAGGGGGCTCAACTCAAAAACCCTAACCTGTGGATATAATGAATGTATCAATACGAACTTTATTATGATTCAAAAGTCCCTGAATTAGCAAGCACCTATTGAGTTTCAACCAAAACGGAAGATTGGTTTGAGAAGGAAAGCGAAAATTTAGTTGATTAACTTGCGCTATGGAAGTACATTTCTGATGATTCACCGACGACTTTATTATTCATTTTTCTACATATTCCAAAAGTACACACTTGTTGGCCCAGCAAGTCTAAAAGAAAACTTACGTAAATTTACCTGTAAAACTAATTATAGGTGACATTTACTTATCTGTGCTACGTAACTCTGGAATGTACACCCTGATGAATTTTTGTTGTATGGTTTCAGATTGTTGGAGGGTGGTGCGGGGGGCAGGATTAGCGGGTCGTGGGGCGGGGGCCCGGTGGCCGAAGGAGGCCCGGGCCCAGGCTCTGACAAGGGGAGTCTGGAGGTGGCCGAGTCCGAGGATGACAAAGAGCTCGCCGCAGCTGATGCAGAGGGAGTCTGGTCTCCGGACATCGAACAAAGCTTCCAGGAGGCACTGGCCATTTACCCTCCATGTGGTCGACGGAAGATCATCCTCTCAGACGAGGGAAAGATGTACGGTGAGTAGCCTTATTTCTGTTTGCAATAAGGGTGTAGACTCTATCCAGGACGTTCCTCTTAGGCATACCTAGATCCAAGTTTGTATCCCCTTTCCGATTTACACAAAATTTTGAGATATGGCAAAACAGAAAAAAATCGCCCTTCATCGTAGGCCTGAAGTGGAGGAATACCTTCAGCCAGACTTCAGTCGGGCTCTTTATTTACTACAAGTTTCCAGGAAGTTACAAGAATCCAGGATGCAATATGAACAATAAATCTTGACATCTATTGACTTTCAACCAGATCAGTGGACTGGTGTTTAAGGGAGAGAAAACTTAGTTCATCAATTCGCGCTGGGGAAGTAGATTGCTGGTGAATCACCGACAATTTTTTACTTTCTTATATCTCTTATTTAGTGCAAGGAAATAAGTTAATTGTGCGAAAACCCGAGATTGAGTTTTCCACGGATTTTCACGTTTCAAGGTCCCCCGAAAGCGTTTTGGCAATTTTCGCGATGATGTCGGTATGTACATGTGTGTGGGGTTGAAACTTTGTCTACGCTGTAGCACAGGAACGATTGTAGCAATGAACTTTGAAATAAGTTTCATATTTAGGTATTTATATTAACTTAGGTATTTATATTATCTGTAGTTTTTTATTATTAATAAAAAATATGTAAAGAAGTCATAAGAGGACTTAAAATAATCTGTACAAAAGTAGTTGGTATAAGATAGTCCTGCTATGGCCCTTTGTCTTTGATATTTATTGAAGTCATTGTTTATATTTTTTAAGTAGTTAAATGACCAAAAATGATAATAATATATAATGTCTTATTATGAATATAATAATTCGTAATAGAATACGTTCATTAAGGCAGTGGCCCCCATAAGTTATGTACCTTTATAGAAACTTATGAAAATAATGAGACATCTTCCGTGGCTTATAGCTGTGTCTATGTCCCATTTTACTTACATCTGACAAAATTCATGGGCAAACATTTATTAGGAAGATTATTGAAATGGATAATTTTTCGATAGAGTTGCACCTTTTCGCACATTGGAGCAATATTTTATAAAATTGGAATTTTTCGATTTTTTTTCCACATCAACTAATTGTAGTAATACAGAGGTATGAGTCCATTATATATTTTTTATTTACTCCACAACTAGTTTCAGCAATTTGCCATCCTCAGGAGGTGAATCTTAATGTCAGACCCTGAGATGTGTCTATTTCTTTAACCCCTTCTTCACATTAAGATTCACCACCTGAGGATGGCAAATTGCCGAAACTAGTTGAGGAGTAAATAAAAAATATATAGTTGGACTGATTCCTTATTTGCTTATGAAAAGATGATTGTTTAATTTGAGTAAATAGACATTTATTGCCTCAAACTTGAAAACCTCGGTTATCCGCACGTTTGCATTATCTTCCTCTGGAACCGAGGGGCGCGGATAATCAGTCTACTGTACTGACTGTTTAGTTGCAGATGAATTTCGATGAGAGGGAAGAACCCTAATAACTACCGATTTAATGGCTAAAGAAGAGAAAAGTTTAGAGAGTGAAAAGTTTGATTTCAAATAATTCGATGTGGGGAAGTACATTGCTGATGTTGCACCTACTTTTTAATTAAATATTATATTTGATGGTGTATCTGTTGTTGGTTGTTCTGTTGTGGGTTAGGTTAGGTTGGTCTCTGTGAGATTTGTGTGCCGGCCGCCCCACATCTTTCTTTCATTTTCTTACCCCCCCGCCCCCGGCCCCCCCTAACGTCCCCCCTCCTCCCATCTCCACTAATTGCACATTCTTGGCATAGTTGTCTTCCCCCCTCTCCCTCCTCTCACCCTCCTTCCCTCTTCCTCTCTTCCTGCCATCCCTCTACTTATTTTCCCGCCCAAGATCCACTCCCATTACCGCCCACCCCCACCCTCCCGCCAAAACGAATATCGTTATTATAGTTATGAGGGGACGTGTCCCCCTCTACCACTCAGTTCTCCAATTAATGTGGTCCCTTTGTTTGTCCTCCCTAAGTCCCAACTAACTATGTCTAGCTAGCTGCCTTGTCAGAGTTGTTTCGCCTTTATATACGTAAAATATATATTTTCCATGTCGTCTGGCCTATTAGCGCCTAAACATTTGCGTTTCATATAGAAGAAATTTTAGTATGTTTCATCGATCATTGAGTCGATCCTCCTCCTTAAAAAAACAAAAAAAAAACATTTTGAGTAAATCTCATTGAACATTTTGAAATGACGTCACAGATTGTTGAAAAACATAAAGGCGTTTCTCCCCGACAGCCCCCCACACTTGAAAGTTGAGAATGCATCATAGCCTAATTTAGGCCATGCTTGAATTAACCTGCCAGTATCGTGAATATACATTCTGCCGGACTTATGGACACAAGGACAGAAAGACATTTTGATTGATAGAGCTGACAGTATCGTATCTTTTCCAATGTTGAGGGAAGTCGAGATTCTGTCGTGTGAAGAAAAAACTCATTATTTGGCCAACGTTTCGGAAACTGTTCATTTCCTTCTCAGGGCCTTCAAATGACGAGTTGATGTGTGTACTGAAGGGAATGTGTATTTGTGTCTGATTGTGATTGAAGTGTGAGACAGTGAATAGTTATTTATTAATATTTATTTATACCATATTAAAGCCCTATTCAGGGCCTGTAAAATGAATCCACTCACACCTTCATAGCTGCAATACATTCACAGTTATAGCTATTTGAAACACCAAAAACAAGCCCAATTTGTAGATTTTTGGAGTTCCGTACCCCCAAAGGGTTTTACGTTTTTTTTACCTAGACAAATGGGGTATCAAAATGATTAGCTTAGTGAGTAGAATATGTTAAAATTTTATTTCCCCAGCTCTACGAAGTATGAGGGAAGTTATGTAATCGTTCAACAATTCGATGCCGAGTTTTCAACTGAATTTCCTGTTTTCTGACTTCTAGATTCCAAATATGAAAACAAAAAAAATCTGTCTGTGTGTCTGAACATGATAACTCCCGATAGAATGAATGTATCGACACGGAATTGTATCAATTCAGAACGCTCTAACGACGACACCTTTTGTTTCTCAGCCAAATCCACCAAAAGGGAGGGGGGATTAGTTTGAGGCTTAACATAACAGCTCTAATAACGATAGAATGAATGTATCGACACACAATTTTATATGTGTTACCAAAACCCCATAAGGACAACACCTATCGATGTTCAGCTAAATCGGCCAAAGGGGTGGGGGGGGGGGGGGGGGGGGGGTTAGGGGAGAGGCTTAACCCAAAAACTCTAATAACTATGGTTGTAATGAATATATGAACACAAAATTTCATTCAAAATCCCACAAGGACGGCAATTATCAATTTTCAGCGGAATCGGCTTAAGGGAAGAGGAGCTTCAGAGTAGAGTGCTCAATTCAAAAATCCTAATAACAGCCGATGTAATGAATTTATTGACATAAAATTTAGTATGATGCTTTAGGAGCACCTATGTAAGTCAACCATTGAATAATAGCACAAACTGTCGACTGGTTTTGGCGAGGAAGCGAAAAGTGAATTGATTAATTCGTTCTGGGGAAGTACATTGCCGGTCGACTTTTTATTTTTGTGTCAGAAATTATGTCTGTAGGGAGATCAGAATATCATTTTCAAATGTCCCATCCTCTCACTTTTTTAGACAGTACTCACTGACAAAATTGGAAAAGTAATAATAGCTCTTTCTGAGCCTAGGAATAACAAATTTAAATTTAAGAGGATTTGCAGCAACCATAGGCCCTTATTGCTTCATTACGACGCTGAAATTTACCTGACAAACTAATTCTAGGTGATACCTACTTACCAGCGATGCGGAACCCTATTAACACTCCCTGTGTATGTCTTGACCGATTTTTATATCCTCGTATCTCTGAAGCGAATGCTCAAAGAAAGTTGAAAATTAATATTTTTGTGTTTAACTAATGCACAGAAAATCATAAGTTTGAGAGGTGAAGATTCAAACAGCGGTCGGATATAATATTATTATAGATCCTGAGCTCATGTATTATGTGCCTTTACAAATTGTTTAATATATTTGTTCTGGATGTTCAGGTAGGAACGAGCTGATCGCCAGGTACATCAAGCTGAGGACTGGGAAGACCCGGACGAGGAAGCAGGTCAGTTCCCACATCCAGGTCCTGGCACGACGGAGGCTCCGCGAGATCCAGGCTAAACTCAAAGTGGTATGTAACATAGCAGGTTAGCCGGCCTAGTCGGTGAGATTGTTACTATATCGAGCCTATCAAAAATATGTCCAGAAACTTAGTGTAGACTTTGAGAAACCACCTTTGTCCACGAAATTGTTTCCTATTTGGTAAATCATCGATGCATCTGAAATTAGACTCAAAAATCCGACAATTTATATTACAGTAAAACACATCTGCAACGGACAGTCACGGGACCAAGAAAATTGTCCGTTGAGGAGGATTTAAAAAAAAAAAAAATCATTATATGTATGTAGGTACATATACAAAAAGTTTAATTTGCTTTTATGTTTAATACTACATATGTAGGTAAGGAACAATAGATAATTAGTTAAAAAAACACCTAATAATATTTATTATGGACAATAAACCAAACCGTAGGCATGTATGCCTGTTTCACGAACAGCGAATTTTACGAATAATAAAAAGCATTCAAAATTACATTTTTCAAATGTATTCTTTTGTAAGTGTCCGCTTAGGAGAGGTAAATTTTGTCTCTTGATGACGAAAAATTGGTTAGAGGGGTGGCCGTTGCGAGAGGGGTAAAAATACATTGTTTTCCTATATTTCAGGCCGGGACATCGCAAAATTGTCCGTAAGGAAAGGTGTCCGTAAAGAGGGGTTTTTCTGTATATAATTGATAGTTCTCGGTTCTCGACCCTCTGAGCAATAGCTTTCGAATGCCCCCAGAAATTGTCTAAACACTATCGCTTCCCCACGTAACTGATGTGTCTTCCATGTTCATGTTCAGGTGGTGCCGACGGACCATGCTGCCAAGGAGAAGGCGCTCCAGACCATGTCCTCCATGTCGTCGGCTCAGATCGTCTCTGCCACTGCCATCCACAACAAGACCGCCGCTGGGTTGGCCTCCCTCGGCCTCACCACTCCTGTCAGCTACCCTACCCCCGTAAGTTCACACTCAACTTCCAACCACCCATACTCTGAGAACTACGAGTAATCTATTAGAGGCTCCTCAGATCAACTCGAAATATTCGCAATCGTGGCGAATCTTATGGTTAGTTTAGTTGACTTTGACAGTGCACATGGCGGTGTATGCGTTAGTCCACAATGGCACCACCTGGGCGTCTGCGAAATTGCAGCGTTTTATTTAGTATCTCCTCGTGCGCGGTTTCTTTCACTGCCGTGTCGTGAGTGTTTAGAATGGCTTTCGGTGAAGGATTATTTGAAATTGTAAGGAAACATCCTGCCGTGAAGACTATTGAATCCTTTAACTAAGGAAGCCGCGCTATAATGAAAAACCACATAGGATGGTAGGTTTTGTTTTGCCTTGTTATTAGTTTTCTGCTAAATTAAGGATAAAAGAGCCGAACGTGTTATTTCATTTACGATTGCTCTTCACGAAGTGTGCGCCATCGAACAATTTATTTTCACTTTATTTACACTATTTTTTTGTGAAATAAGACATTATAAAAGTTGAGCAAGTTCTTTGACTATAATAAAGTTTGGAATTTTAGGACATCCCACACTTGAATTCTTTGAACAATTTAAATTATTTCTTATCCTCGCTAGATAATTGGGCTGCAATGTATAAAAATATATTTTTTTTTTGTTTGACTGGGCTAATTGGATCATTGGTTGAAATTTTGTATGAAGTGTGACAAATCTTTTTAAATATAAATTATAAATTTCAGAGACATAGATGTGGTATTTGAAGTAAATCAACTGTGCGCATGTCTGAGTTAGTATTTGAATAAATCAGTTTGGAAAAGAATATAATTAGAGTAGGATAGAGAAAAATCGAATTTAATGCCAAATTGAGTTTCTACTTACGTTTCAGAGTAGTCATGAAATGTTGTTTCTTCTTGGAAAACTGACAACCGAATAATTTGAAAGTTTGAAACCATTTTTTTTTTCAATATCAAGTGGAGCTTGCGTAGTCGTGTATGCTCGCACAAGATTATGATTTAACGTGCTTTCACGGTTTTTACGTGTCTATGAAAACTGACATTATTGCAGAGATATTGTGAAATAATTCAAATGGACTTGAAAAATAAAATAAAACTTGTTTATTTAATATATTGTCTAATTTCATGGGACTAACTATATATACATGGGAGTACTTTCGGTATTTCTACCATCCTCAGCCAAAAGCATAAGAGATAAGACTGAGTCTTATCTCTGAGTCGTATCTCTTATGCTTTTGGATGAGGATGGTAGAAATACCGAAAGTACTCCCATGTATATATAGTTAGTGAAATTAGACAATATATTAAATAAACAAGTTTTATTTTATTTTTCAAGTCCATTTTACGTGTCTTCTGTTACCGGGATATCGAATCGGACTCCAAGATTACATCTTATGTTGCACGTGCAATTTAATGAGTGAGAAAGGGTCTTCGAAATGAAGTAATTTCTCACAAAATGATATGTATTGATAAAAATATTGATTATAATAAAAATGGTCATTTACAAAGTGATCGGTGGTGTTCTATGAGAAAAGGTATAAAGGATCTGAGAATGAGGTAGATTGTTGGGGAGGGGGCTTTCATATTAATGGTGAAGGAGAGATAGGATAGGGTTTGGAAATGGACCCAATGGACGGGATCTGGTGTTTTTTTGGTGGACGGAGTTCTTGAATTGGTACATTTGGTAAAGATAGTTGGCTTCTTTGGGTTTTAGCATTTGGAAGAGGAAGGTACCTAAAAGGTAATCTCGGTTGTAGGAGGCCGTTTGGGAGTACCAGGCCGAGATGTGAGCGTCTCTAGGGACTTGTAGCGGGACTTGTAATAAACACTGGCGAACCTTCACCATTGGTTATCTTTTCGAAGCGCCTGTCGCTCGAACCAGCTAGAGCTTTTGAGCTTTGGAACGAGTACAAGGAAAGCCAGCCAGAGCTCTGTTCATCATTCCCTCCACGGGATAAGGAAATTCTCTTAAATACATTTACCATATAGGTACCAATAGTACAATCGCTAAAATCCTAAAACCAACTTCCCTCCACGGGATAAGGAAATTCTCTTAAATACATTTACCATATAGGTACCAATAGTACAATCGCTAAAATCCTAAAACCAACTTCCTTGCTGGACAAAATATTTTTGATTCAATTCGCAAAACAACTAATATATTAGTTGTAAAATGGACCGTTCAATATGCTAAAATTGTTTCTCAGTTATTTTTTGAACATTTTTGCACGTTTAGAATGACCTCATTATTAATAATAATAATAATATATTCTTTGATACAATATGAAAAGCATCTCATAGTATAGACATTCAGACATCTAGCGCAAAGTATGCACTTAACACTTTTTTTTCTGTTAATATTCACTTATGTTGGCTGACAAATAATAATTTTAGTACGCCATTTTTCTCGATTTCTCGGCAAAAAATGTCATATTTAATTAAAGTGGCAAACCGTATCAAAGAGGATTAAACGTAGATTATAAAAATATTGTATTCTTAATTTTGGATCCATTATAGAAAGGTCTGTAACATGCAAACCAGTTGCTATGGTGCCACCCCCCTCCAAAACTTAAATTAAAAGTCGGAAAAAATTTAATTAAATCGTGGATGCTTATAACACAAAGACAACCCGGAAAACTGAGTTTTATTATTTATTTTATTCTTTTATAATGAACCGGACTAAAGGGGAGAGTAAGTATATTTTTGTAAATTTTCAAGAAATTGTAGGGCATGTAAAAAAAAGTTAGGGCAATCAAGTAGCTTAAATAATTAAAAGACTAATGAAATATAAACATCAATTGAAAAATTAAATTTCATTACAAAAAAAAAAAAAAACATTTTAAAGAATTAATGCAAACAAATAACTATAATGATTATATGAATTATTGCATATGTCAACAAAAACAATTCACACAGGAGACAATACATAAAATGAAAATATAGGATAAATTCGAATATACTTATATGAGAAAAATATGCGTTCATAAATGAAAAGAAAATTGGATTAATCCAGGGGGGTAAGGTTTAAAAAAATAAACATTTTAGATAGATTTCGAAGAAATGTCTTTTTGAAGTGTACAGTTAATTGAAACAATGTAAACTATAAAAAAAACTAAAACAACAACAAAAGCAACTATTTAAATTTAATCGGAGTTTTCAATCTTAACAAGGTAATAGTAAACAAGTCAGCAATAGCTGGGTTCAATTCATTTCTTACGGCACAACCTTCCTATATCTATCAACCTTGGGTAGAGAACACCTACATTTAAACGTTAACTCCAGGGTTTCACCCGCAGAAAAATCTTTCATTTTATATTGTGGGGATTCTCCTTGCAGTAATTTATTTATTCATTCATTTGTACTTCGTTTTGTTACATTTCACTCAAAGGTCCAAAAAAAAAAAAATGACAGAGTGGGAGAATAATTTAGAATTAGGTCAGAAAAGGGTTAAATTAAATAACCACATTTTAAAGTTAATTTATTCATTTAATAATTGTTTTATTTATTTTTCTTATGTTTTCAGTTTTGGCAACCTGGCTTGCAGCCTGGCACATCTCAAGAGTAAGTATTTACCTTTGCTATGTTGCTTTTTTGTTTTGCCGCACTATGAACTTTCAGTCTTTGAAAATACACTGAACCAAATAGTCGCATTGTGTTTAAATCCTAAATTCAAACATATTTCACAATGTTTTCATACAAATAATGATTGGCAAATTTGCCAATATGACATTTCAATATAGGATGGGGCAATATCCCAGGATGATGGAAAGGTAGTAAGAAATAGGGCATTATGTGACACATTTCAAAATTTATCCAGAGATACCATACAGCACATAATAAAACAATTTTACTAACTTGACCTTATCTTTTTGAGATGATGAGAAAGAAAATATTTTAAACCCTTACCCTAGGTGAATGAACCTAGGTAGGCAAAATTTAGGACTCCCACAGTAGAGTCGGGCTTATGTCCACCAGAGTAACGAAAGAGTGTTCTGGTAGTAGGCGATGTGACCTCGTAGTTAAAGCCCGGGCATGAGTCATAATAACTAGCTATACATCGTATAGCTGGGAAAGTAAAACGTTAATTCATACATTCATTTCATCTTCATTTTCTTGCCAGAGATCCTTCTTCAATATCCTATAAGTTCTATCTTAATTTCGTTTGTTTAGTATTATTATTATTATTGGTAATTTCATTAACTATTTATTATGTCACTTTTTCCTATTTAAAACTTCTAATATAATTAACACAATAGATATAATTTTTATTATATATTTTTTTAAGAGAAGTCTTCTTTCTCTAGGATATTTCGATTATACGCAGAGGTCTCATGTCACAATGAGCAAAATATAGAGAAAAAGAATGTATTTTTTTTTTCTATATTCGCTCATCATGACCTGAGACTACTGCGTGTGATAAATATATCGTCGGGTCGGGCTCATATCCACCAGAGTGACGAAAGAGCCCTCTGGTAGTAGGCAATATGACCTCATAGTTAAAGCCCGGATATGAGTCACAGTAACTATTTTAAACACAAAAAAAAAAAATGATTATATATTTTATGTTTAAGCTAGTATAGTAAATTCATAAATGTAGCTTGTTGATGTTGAATGTGACAGTGTGAAACCGTTCTCGGGAGCGCCGGCCTACACAGGAGGGAAGCCATCCTCAGGGTCAGGAGTGACTGGAACGGGAGAGCTCGGGGTTCCTCCACCACCACCCTGGGAGGGAAGGGCCATAGCCACCCACAAGCTTCGGCTGGTCGAATTCTCGGCTTTCATGGAGCACCAGCGCGAGCCAGACACTGTAAGTCAGCCTAAGACATATGTAGCATGTTAATAGGTAAGCCTTTCTCGGGAGGAAGGGCCACAGCCACCCACAAGCTCCGGCTGTTCGAATTCTCGGCATTCATGGAGCGCGAGTCAGTCACTGTAAGTCAGCCTAAGACATATGTAGCATGTTAATAGGTAAGCCTTTCTCGGGAGGAAGGGCCACAGCCACCCACAAGCTCCGGCTGGTCGAATTCTCGGCATTCATGGAGCACGAGCGCGAGCCAGACACTACTACTAATTCACCCTAAGACATATGTAGCGTGTTAATAGATAAGCTTTTCTTGGGAGGAAGGGCCACAGCCACCCACAAGCTCCGGCTTGTCGAATTCTCGGCATTCATGGAGCACGAGCGCGAGCCAGACACTACTACTAATTCAGCCTAAGACATATGTAGCGTGTTAATAGATAAGCTTTTCTTGGGAGGAAGGGCCACAGCCACCCACAAGCTCCGGCTTGTCGAATTCTCGGCATTCATGGAGCACGAGCGCGAGCCAGACACTACTACTAATTCAGCCTAAGACGTATGTAGCGTGTTAATAGATAAGCTTTTCTTGGGAGGAAGGGCCACAGCCACCCACAAGCTCCGGCTTGTCGAATTCTCGGCATTCACGGAGCACGAGCGCGAGCCAGACTCTACTACTAATTCAGCCTAAGACATATGTAGCGTGTTAATAGATAAGCTTTTCTTGGGAGGAAGGGCCACAGCCACCCACAAGCTCCGTCATGCGTGCAAAGTTCTTCTTTATTGGCTTCTCAAAAATTTGAATTCAAAATTTTATATTTGTAAAACTGAGAAATGCATAAAACATGTTAATTTACATATCCTTATTTTAATTGTATGTGAAACTTATCTTTTTCAGTATCATAAACATCTGTTTGTCCACATTGGAGGAGCTACTACTTATTCAGACCCACTCCTAGAGGTAAGCATAATTTTTATTGTATTTAGATGAATCACTATAAGCCTGTTGATAAAGGGATCCATGATGACGATATCTCTGTTTCCATTCAGTGTCTAACATAGTTAACGACAGATACGAAAGGAGAAAGATGAATATCTACGACACCCATGTACTCATTCTGTAACAACTTAATTTATAAGTTAATAAGTAGATAATAACCTTCCACATCACATTTCTGTGAACAGGGTCATGTATTTCGGGAGCCTGTTTCACAAGATGGGGTATTTTCATCCATATAAATCCACATATATCCAGAAATAGGGCAAAAGAAATTATGTATTCTCCCCATTATTTGTTATTCCAGAGGTCTGATTCTTTATCTACAGGCTGTAATATACAATTTTAGTCATTTTAATTATTTCATAATTTTTATGTACAGAGGACCATGTTTCAAGTTTCACTTTCACATAGGTTAGTTATTTTAAAATATACAAAACATCTTCCAAAATGTAATAATAAATACAATTAAATAAAGTTTAGTAAATAATTTAACCAAAAACATGTATAAGTTAAGCCCATACTTCGAAGCCTTTCATGATTGTGAAATAAAGGAATATAGGAAGAGCTATTATATATGGTCCTGTCACTGAAAAATGAAGGTAAATAGGACGAGTTCTATTCTGTCACAATTTTTAATGAACTGGCTTCTGTGCATTCTCCTGTCACTGAAAATGGAGATAAATATGACAGGTTTTATTCTATAATTTCTTTGACAAGAAGTTTCTATTCTATCTATTTCTCTAACAGGAATAGAGCGGGTTCAATTTTGTTTATTCAGTGACAGTTTTTAATGAAATGGCTTTTGCGCATTCTCCTGTCGCTGAAGAATGAAGGTAAATAGGACGGGTTCTATTCTATTTCTGTGTCAGTTTTCAAAGAAGTGGCTTCTGCAACTAATAACGGCTTGAATCTCTTCCATAATGTTTCGTATATAATTCATTGATAGTGTGAAACAGGCTTAAAGGGTGGCCTCTCACAGATTGTAGCACAAGTTTTTATTCAATGTATTTTAATGATTTCATATAATTTTTAATAAATATATGTATTTTTTTTTTCAGGCTGTTGATGTCCGACAGATCTATGATAAATTCCCTGAAAAGAAAGGTGGACTGAAGGAGTTGTACGACAAAGGGCCCCAGAATGCCTTCTTCTTAGTAAAATTTTGGGCTGATCTCAATACAAATATCCAAGATGAAGCTGGCGCATTTTACGGAGTCACCAGCCAGTAAGATACATTCCACATTAGGATTATTAGATCCATGTTTACTTTCTTATACTTTTAGTATTCGGTAATCCTGAAAAAATTAAGATTGAGTATTCAACATAATTTCAAGGTCCCCATGATTTGACAATTTTTCTCGATGATGTATGTATTTGCGTGATCGGGAGAGCGCCAGTAGCTCAGTGGTATGCGTGCCTGCTTACTGAGCTCAAGTTCGCGGGTTCGAACCCCGGCCGAGGCTCTTAGTTTATTTTATGTGTGAGGTAAAATAAATTTGAGCACGCCGATCTTCGGATGGGACGTTAAGTGATGGTCCCGAGCTTGTACGATGTTGAGTACTCGTTAAAGACCCCTACCCTTGCTGAATAAAAATGTTGGGTGGGCAAAATTTAGGACTCGCATAGTCGGTTTCATGTCCACCAGAGTGACGAAAGAGCGCTCTGGTAGTAGGCCGCCTAGTTTACGAGATATATGTCAAAAATGTCAACTCGGAACCCATTTTTTTAAAGTTTAGTCCTATCGAAAAATTGGTCCCTACGAAAAATGTTCCTAGTGATGTTTCCAACCATCAATATGTCTTTAGATTTGAGATAGGACCAATACGAACAGAGTTATAGCCCTCCAAAGAATCTACAGTAAATTGGGAAATAGTAAAGATTACTTTGCCATGCATTACAATTACATTAAAATGATGGGACTTTAACGAGTACCTGACATTACATAAGCCCGAGACCACCATTTTAAGTCCTCTCCAAAGGACGGCGTCCGCATGGTGTTTTGCAACGAGCTTATTTATTTTTATTATTGATAGTTTAGAGAATATATGTGTTGTTCAGTTGAGGGAAAAAATCAAATAAGTGAAAAAAAAGGGTGTTTTGGAAATTAAAATTTAGTTATTGTTGAAGCTGTCTTATTTCCTTAGATATTTACAAAATATTTTTCTGAATTTTGTAATTATCACTATGGGGTAGTTTAAAATGTGGAATACAAGTATAGGAGTGGTGCATTTATATTTTTTATTTAACGTCTCATCAACGTTAGGGTGATTAGAGACGACTATTATTTGTCTAAATGTTCACAGTTTTGCACTTTTAAAAGTGGTTGAGTTTGTCAGTCGGCAATTTGTGTTTATCTCTGAGTGTGGTGTGGTTTGTGTAGTCAATCAGTAGATGTTTTACTGTGACCTCTGAGTAGTTATGGCCCTAGGAGAATGTCGGGTGTTCAAGAAGTGTTAGTCTTGCGATGATCACCGTGTTTTCATGATGTCTGGAGGTTTCCGCAGCTTGTTTCCTTGTTTTATTCTTCTGAGTTTGTTGTCTTCCATCTGTGTTCATTCATTGTTCCAATGTTGTTCAATTTTCTCACAGGATGTGTTCCTTCCTAAGTAGGTCGAAAGGTCTTGTGCTGTTAATTGTGTGTTGATGCAAGAAGGAAGTGAGTGCAGCACCTTTTGCAGCAATGTCTGCGTTTTCGTGAACAAAGGACTTAAGGGAAGGGCCTAGAATCGGCTCTAGTATTGTAGGAACGAGGACCTCTTCAATGATTGCCGTAAAAAATGAACCTGCAACCACCCAAAAGAAGCATAGGAAAAATCGTATCAGACCTACCCTTTCGATCATAAATCAAAATTGTAGCCGTTTAAAATTGGGGGTCCGATATTTTGATTACTTTTCCCAATAATTTAATTTATATAATTTGTTAAATATTGTTTATTATTATTAATATACATAATTGTTATTTTTCAGGTATGAAAGCAACGAGAATATGACAATCACTTGTTCCACCAAAGTCTGTTCGTTTGGGAAGCAAGTTGTTGAAAAAGTTGAAACAGAGTATCCACATTTTGAAAATGGTAGATTTGTATACCGAATTCATCGATCGCCAATGTGTGAATACATGATCAATTTTATCCATAAATTGAAACACCTTCCCGAGAAATACAATAAGAACAGTGTTCTGGAAAATTTTACTATATTACAGGTAAATATTTATAAATTTCTAGTTATGTAATTTGTGCTTGAGGTAGCTGAAAATATTTTAAACAATTATATGTGTCTTAATATAGATAACATATCTACTAACCACTGGGTTAGTCGAAACACTTCTTTAAATATTTCCTAAGTAATTAATTATATTGTATAAAACATTCATATATTATTATAAAAAGTTTACATATTACATAGATCCTATTTTAAAACTATATAATGACATATAAAACTATATCTTCTACTTTAATTAATTATAATTGTATTTTACTGTTAAAAACGTTTATAACATTTTGAAATTAAGGTAAAAAATTGGGATCATTATGTACCTAGGACTGATTTTTTTTCTAAAAGATTCTGATTTTCTTTTAAAAGTTTTGATATTTGTACCTAGTATTATAGTCTTTAATCTTCTACGCGAATTCATCAAGTTTGTTTTTTGATTCCGTAACCCTATTAACGATATATCTGCCCCCCCCCCCCCCCCACTCTCTGATTTTGATACCTATTGAAGCTATATAACTGACGCATCGCATGAAGTTAAAAGGTGATACGTATGTAGACCCAGAAATCGTTGTGGCTAAAGTAATTGGTTAATAAGGAAATATTAAGTAAAATAAATACTATATTTTGAGGTCCTATTGCAGTTTGTGTAGTGTTTGGTAATAACTAGGCCAATTAATGTTGCCCAAATTTTTCAGCTATGTTTTTAATATTATAATACAGTAAAATCCGGTTATAACGATATTCAAGGGACCAAGAAAAATACATCGTTATATCCGGAACCAAACTGTTAAACCTACATACAAATGTATGGGCTTGTTACTGAAAAAAAAAGGTGTTTTACAATGATCATAACAAGAAAGTTTACATATTTTTATTTACTTTTTAAAATTTACTTACATACATTTGTAACTGAATACATAAATTATGTATACACATAATACGTACACTCAAAGTCTTCTTTTCCCAGCAAAAGAGCCAATTCATTAGCCTTTTCCTGCAGAATCCGGCCGTTGATTGAGATATTTCGGCTTCTTTGGACCTTAAACCATTTAAGAAGTGCGTCTTCTAGATCTTGATATTGGCTGCTTCTAAGTTTTTTTTTTTTTTTAAGTCACATCGTTTTCAAACGTTTCTTTGATTTTGTCTCTGGATTTCCAGATTGTCGATATCGTAGACTGGGAAATTCGAAGCTCCGACACTAACTTTTTGATTGTTTCTCCTTTCTCAATCCTATTTATGATTTTCACTTTTTCTTCAATAGAAAATGCGCGACGTTTGTTCGAAGTCATTTTCAATTCAATTTTTACACGTCACAATCCCTACGGAGACAAAGGAAAGACTAATCTGAAACTAGGAATATACGCACCAGAAGGGAAGAAGGGAGTTCGAAGAAAATTCGACAAGAGGGAAATGGAATGACTCATTGCGCTTGGAAAGAGTAAACAAGAACCGTGTTTAAAACCCTTTTCTATAATGTTCGTATTTTTCATCCGTTCAAAACTCATACTGTTTTACCCAATTATGTATGTGCGTATGTACATACATATTATATCGTTATAACCGGAATGAAAAAACAACTTTTTATTATGTTTTAGATCGTTTTATACGGAATATCGTTATATCTAACATCGTTATATCCGGATTTATTTCTTCACTTTTAAATAGCAAACCAAACTTGATACGGGTTTTACATCGTTATATCAGGAATTGTTATAAAAGGATTTTATTGTATATTAATCTTAGAAAAATAAAAACTTCCTGAAATATTATGTTATTATATAATTGAAGTGAAACTTTGTATTTGGTAATTGATCTATGCTGCTTATTTATTAGATATAGTTGTGGTAGTGGAGATAAGGGGAGAGTGGTGGTGGGATAACGTGCTACTGCACATCCTTCCTCCACTTTACCCACCCATTTTAGCTCTACTCTGCTACTTAACTGGTAACTTGATTGTTTATTAGCACATTGTTTTTATTAGGTTGTTTGTTTGTGTTGACCTCTTTCTCTACTCCTTGCTCCGGCAGAAAATACCACCTCATACAAATTGCTATCCTTTCCTAGATCCAAAAGGACTACCACAACGATTTTATTCAATTTTATAATATTCATTTTTATAACTCTTGTATTCTTTTTTTAAGGTTGTAACCAACAGGGAAACCCAAGAAACGTTGCTCTGCACTGCGTACGTTTTCGAAGTGTCCACGTCAGAACATGGTGCACAACATCATATTTATAGATTGGTCAAAGATTAAAGCTGAAAAAATTAATGTTATATGAAGTCAGGATATGTTAATATTTTTTATTCTTTGCCTAGTTATTTATCTACTCTTTCTACTTACTCATCTAATGACCGTATTATTTTATTAGGTACTATTGAAAATTGTATCTAGAATTTATTTATTTATTTTTATTTTTTGTCCAAGAATGAAATTATACTGACAATTGATTGATGTGAATAATACTTAATTACAATTTGTTAATGATAATATTAAGTACATATTTTCTTCGTTACTTAAATTAATATAAAAAAAAGTTCTTCTATGAACTATTACCAAAAATCTATACATTTTTGTAAGATATTATTAAGATAGAAAAGTGTCTGTATATGCATCTTATAAACTGGAACAAGGTGGAGTGTATAAAATAAAAGGATTAAAATGAAACATTAATAAAAAATAATAGTAGGTAATAATTGTCTGTTCTTAGGGCTTTCTTTCAAAATCAAATGAAGATATTTAGTTTGTTTCTGAAAATTAACAGTTACAGGCTAAGATCTTTTTGAATTCGCTCTTGCTGAAATGTGATCGTTTTCGTTACATATGTATGTATATTAAACATTTACGTGTGTTCACACATAATCGCACATACACTACAACACACACACACGTACAATTACGTACTTATATATACAAATAAGCGATGTACACTCACGGATAATATTCATAGATATAATACATTCACTATTTATTGAACGTAAAATAAATTTTAAAATGATTAAGAACAAAATAAAATAAATAAAGAAAAAGAAGAAAAGAGCAAATAAATTGAAATACACAGAGTGCCTACGTCATCATCTCTACAACAATGCATTTAATAGGGCGTAATATTTGTAGATCAATTATCTTTGTAAAAACCAATAATTAATAAACAAAGCCTTAGGGAAATTTAATTTTCATCATAATTATTATTCTTCATTGTGTATGTCGGTTATTAGAGAAGTTAAGTGAAATATATTTTATTATATAATTTTCATATTGAAACTATCTCCATGAATGTTTTATTGTAGCCGTATGTAGTTTTAAATCGCATTAAATTAAGCAATTATAATTATAATTCCATAAAGAAATATTTTGTTCATCTGTTGTACTAAGAAATATTTTTAAAATCGTAATATGTTAGATTATAGAAGTTAAGATAGAACTCCACCCTTATTGCCTACATAAATGTTAGTAGAACTGTAAAATAACTGTTTCATAAAATGAAACAATTAGAAATACGTTCTAATGATAGTGCATAAAATAATTATTATGCAGAGGTTGGAGCCTAATGAACTATGGAAAGTTAGAGCTATGGAAGGAAATTTAATTCCAAGCAAAAACGTGAGACGAATCGGCATTTGCTCCGAGCCTTATTAACTTACATAATGTTACTCTGCCTTCATATTTAGCTTTATTATACATATGCTGCTCTACAATTATTGTGGGGAAATAAAGTGGGTTTATCTCAAGACTGAGTGAGACATGTACAGGTTTGGGAATGAGAGAAATACATGTATAACATACAAAATACATGTATAAAAAAAAATATAATAAAAATAGAAATACATGTAGAAACAAAATGAAAGTCGAAAATTGAAATGACGTTCATATTTTGTATAGTGTTACTTACATTTTGTTCAAAGATATTCTGAAACACATAATAAAAATAGAGTGAAACGAATGTTTTTTAAAATATTGTCTATTTCAAAAATATATAAAATACATGGGAGTACTTTCGGTATTGCTACCATGTATTGTATTTATTTTGAATAACATTAGTTTTTTTATTTACTTTTAACCACCCTTTCAATTTTGTTTCTATAGAGTGTAAACAATTTTCAACATAACATGCGTCCATTTTTAAAATGACTGACTGCCCTTTGCAATGGATAACTCTAGGGTGGAAGTATATGTGACCAACATTTTATCTTCCTGGCGTAAAGTGAACGATGCAGTGTGAACTGCAATATCTCAGAAACTTTTGCTTATAAGCAAAAGTGGTATCAATTTTACCTAAAATTAACTCTTTAATTTTCTAAGGGAGTATTTTTGTCGTCAGATGCACCATTTTGCCGTTCTTCTGCCAATATGAGGGTGATTTGAGGCATGTTCCAGAGATTACTTGGGGGTAGAAGTAATTTTCACCAAAGTGTCAGCTTCGTATATAATGTGGGTCTTCGAGATAAGCTATCCTACTAATTTGCGGGCCTTAGTTGTTCAAAGTGTCTTTTTGCTTAAAATGATATTTCCTGTTAGATTCCCAACATTCCTTAGTTCATTTAGTGTCACCGTAAAATGTACAATGTATTTACTGAAGATATTCTAATTTTGCTTTATAAGAAATTATTATTGATTAATAATTATTATTATTATTGAAAATATTCTAATAAATCTATCAGTTATACGTCATAATTGCGTTACTATCATTAAATGTTTTTCGAATGGACAAAGAAAATAGCTATTCAAACCCACTGGGGCTCACACACTCCTTGCGGAGATAAACATATTAAAATTTATGTTAATAACTTTTTAGGGAAATAGAAAAATAAGTTGAAACGCTAAATGAGATGTGGATACTTTTATTTTTAGTAATTATGACTCACCTGACTGACGTAACTAAAAATTTAATGGTTCACAGGGTAAAAAAAATATATTTGAAAAAGTCCAATTTTTTTCTATATTATGTATATATAAATATTTTTTCGTGAACATTGGATATATTATCTTCTATTAAACATTTATTTAAAATATTAAAGAATTACTCTGCTTTATCTTAGTTATTTTTACTCCGTTTTGGGTAAATAGTTTTGGTATAAACTTTTTTTTTCCCCAATGGAAAATTCAGACAATAAAGAGTGCCAGTTTAATATGTAGACAATATATTTACAAAATAATAATTAAAGTACTTACAGATATTGCCAACTAATGCATTGTTGTAGTATATTTAAATGGTGGACTTATTGTATTGTATTGTATATAGTTAGTGTGAATATTCAAATAGACCCTGGGAGTTATACAATAAATGATCTCTACTCTTTCATGCCATTCACAATAGGATCAGAATATATTTAAACCATTGTTAATTTTAAACCTGTTATTGTAATTTTTCCATATGTATTATTTTGTCGCCGATATTGCTTATTAGTTCATATACAGTTATTTCGTGTATGTATATTTATAATATTTTATGCTTAATTATGTTATATTATATTTCTGAAATTTCTTTTGAGGTAGTGCTTGCTTTTATGTCCATTTAATAATATTATGGTTCGAACTTCTCATTAAACACGAAATTATTGGCACAAGATTTTCACAGTTCTGTTGTAATATTCAACTTCTTTTATCCTTCTGTCGTATTTTCTGGTACTTAGCAAGTTGAACGGAAATAGAGGACACATTTAGTAGAGGAATGTTTGAGTTGTAACATTCAAGTCAATCTCGTATATATTTTCTTTCAATCGAGGCTTTCTTTCTGAAGGGAGTGTCTTCGAGTTGACTGAATGTTGAACCTATTCCGTTTTTCTTTTTATTTTAAATTTCCTGATGATTATCATTATCATTTTAATTATTTCTCCTTAGTTATGTATGTTTCATCTACAGTAATTGGTAAAAATAAAGGAACGAACGAGACTAATTTTTCCGTTCAAATTTATTCTCGGATAAGTCCTAGTATTTAATTATTTTTTTATTTAAAGTATTTATTTTAAATGAAAGGATATTATTTACACCCGAAAAATCCAGAAGGTGAAAAACTTGGTGACTTTTCCTAACTTCGTATTCCAATGTTTCTCTCAAAACCAATGGCAAATTGTATGACTTCATTTTACATTTAATCTAATTTTAAGATAATTCTGATCTTATCGACAAAAAAGAAATCATAAAATATTTTCAATATTTGTGTAGGAAAGATTATAAAATTTCTTACTCTTTAAATTAATGAAAATTGATAAGTATAAATTACATCTTCTGTGAAGATGAATAATTATTTGTATATTCTGTTTAATTTTTCTTTTCTCTTTTTCACTTGTTGTATAAGTACCAAATGTAATAAATAGGCCATATCTATCTGCCATATCAGACATTAATAATTTAAAAATTGCATTAGTCATCAGTTGTAATTAAACATTATATTAAAGTAAGGTACGTAAACTATAGATATTTATTTATTAGTTGATTATATAAATATTTTATTTTAAAAATTATTTCTTTTTGTTCGTAACATATATCCTGTAATTTATTGAAAGGTCTAATAAATGCAAATTTTATGAGGTTAGGCAGTCACTTCTTTTGTTGTTATAAAATGTCTGAAAATTGATGAAAATTTTATTAATCGCAGCTAGAAACAGAATAACAAATATTGTGCAATCTTATTTTATATATATATATATATTTTTTTTACCTAATCTGTAGTTTTATGCATTATCCAGATTTATTTATGTATATTTTGATGTTTATTTAAGTAATTTAATTGCTTTGTGTTGATTTCTACTTTTACATTAATTAATTTAAAAATAATAAAGAAACTTAATGATTTTTATATTGAAGTAATAAGGAAACTATGAACTTTTACGTAGCCCAAAACGGTTTTTTTTTATTATTTTTTTTTTGTTAACATTAAGAGCCTTCAAACAGCTACATGAACTTGAGTTGAAAAATGTCTGTTGGGAATAGACACTTTAAATTAATTTTTATACATAAGTTGAATGCTAAGTTTTTGTTCTAACATTAATTTGCTGAGTACAAGTAGGTAAATAATACAGAAGGTCTGGTCACACATTATAGGGTTCCGTATGCCAACAATGCTTTGAGAAATTAAGTATGTGAAATTATGAATTAATAGTAATAAAATTCTTACTCACTTCGCTCATACAGATGAGGTGAGTTGAATCTGCGGAGTCTGGAGCAGGCGGCCCTGATGAGGTAAGCTCTATGGGTCAGCTGGTTGGGAAGGTGTCCCGCCCCTTCTTGGCCTTCTTCCAATCCCATCTCTCCAGAGTTCTCTCCCTCAGAGATCTCTTCAAATATGACATCGGTGACCGGGAAAATTGGGAAAACCTGCTGCGCGGCTGTTTTTCCGAACTTCCCACGACTAGTATTTCCTTAGACAAATCAAAATGATCCTCAATCGATAGAAAATTCCATGCTCTACAATTAAGTTCCTATCAAGCTCTACAAACTAGGCAACCCAGTGTGCGCCACAGGTTTTAATTTTCGTGCTTCCTTTGTTACGAAACAGTTATTTTCTCCAAAAAATGAATAGAAGTTTTTTTCAAGAGAATTTTATGCTCTTTAATATACCTCTCATGGTGTCTTCCATGAAAAAAACTTTATATACGAAACTTTTATACTTATTCTTGAACGATTTTGTCCTCTGTTCCCGGACTATAAGGCTGTGTATGGCTGTTCTTACGGTCTCTTACAAATCTAATTTCAAAACAGACCACAAGCTGTACAACACAAACCCTCATAAAGAATAAAAAATATGTTGGTCGAAAAAAAAAAAAATATATATATATATAAGAGAATTTTTAACCTATCTGTGAAGAAGCTCCATTCTTCAAAAAAACTGTAATAAATCATGAATAGGCAATTTTGGGCTATTTAAAATTTATCATTGGTTTTTCAAAGAAACATGAAACTGAGTATTTTATTTAATGTTGAATTTTGTGTTATTTTATGTTCCACATCACTGTGTGGTTTGATTCCTTTTCTAATTTTATGTGTAATATTTTCTTTGTTTATATACTATTACTTTAATTTTATACATTTATTGTATTTGTGTTAGTTTCTACAATTTCTTAGAGATATAGTTTTCTTTACGTAAAGTTTAATAAACATAATTTTATTATTTATAAATTTAATAATTGACAGTATCATAGATGGCATTTTTTTAACTTTTTTTTTTTTTTGTATGTTTTATCATTCTCCAGTTGTCAATAGCACATACAACTTTGTACAGATGATACATTTTAAATATTTTTGTGACAGTAATCCTGTCTTACTGAATATTGTAGTGGTCATTTCGAACTGAACCATGTCAGAGATAATAAAGATTTTTGTACAGTAAATTTGGAATGAGAAGTGGTCTGATGGTTTATCTAACCATATTATCCTAACCTACCACATTATTAATATTCCTTTCTGTCTTTTGTTTATTAGTTTGAGACTATTGAACAATTACTTATTTGGGCTATTATTTCTATTTCAATTTCATTAACAAATGATTTATAACTAATCATAGATTGACGTTATATTTCTATAATTATACAATTATAGATTTCCTGAATCATTCTTCAAGTTTATGAAAATGTATCTATGTTCTAGATACTCATTCTCAACTCCTCACCTGATCCTTCGTTAATATTTATAGAACTATTCGTTACAACAGTTTTTAAAATTTAATTATTTATTTTCTTTACTTTCCGAGTTAGATAGAACGTATAGGTAATTTGTTCAAATTTTGATATATATGATATAGTTTTGGCCGGAATTTCATGTTTTCCAATCCTCTGAAAACAAGACGTCGTTCTGCGGACAGATAACTCTCGATAGCATGGATATATCGACGCGAATTTTTATTTCTGAATTCAAAAGGTCATGAGAAAAGCACCGATTAATGTTCCACCAAATCGGGGAAAGGGGTTAGAGGGAGAGCAGACACTCGCTACAACATTCATCCGTCCTAAAGCTATCGCTTTAGACCGAAAACGAAAAATGCGTTTTTTCACATTCGATACTTTGCATTTGTATCGACGATATGTATATGCAGATGATTTTCGATTTAGGAAAATAGATTAAGGTTACGACAACATACGGTTGTATTTTAGGTAATATTCAGTGAGCATCAAAATAGAGCGACCACCTTCCATAACTGTTGAACGAGCGATTGTATCGAGATGTTCATCGGACGAAGAGGCAACATCAGTCATCCACCATGAGCGCTGCATGGACACTTCTTTAAAATGATTTTAATAAAAGAATAAGATTTTAATAAAATCTTCAATGGGAAGGGGACTTAAGTTGTACTTCATTCTGTAAAAATAAGAATGTTTTGTTCGGAAAGTTTTTCATTGTTTCAGGATGGTGGCCCAAGAAAGTGAAATATCGCATTTATAAAAAGTCTCATTTATCCTACTTCACAATATTATTAGACGACTTTCAGAAAAGTTGAGGGACACTGACCTGTCTGTGTGTATGTGATTGGAATTTTGTCATCTCTCCAACTCCAAAACGATTGTAGCAATGAATTTGAAATGAGTCAGTCGTGCTAACTTAGATCTAATTAGATTTTGGCCGAAATCAAACTAAAATTAAGACGATTTTATTATTATATCTAAGTTATACCTGATAAACTGTTATTTTAAAAAAAAATTTAATTGAAGTGTATTTACTTTCGTTAAATTATTCTATTAGTAAATTTGATGACAATGTGAGTAACGGTAACATAATAAAATAAAAAAATTCGTTCAAGTGTGAACTATACTTGCACAAAAGTGTTCCGTGCCATACATAAGCCCCCACTCAAATTTTTAATAGTTAAACCAATGGTTCAGCAGTTATAAGAAAATAAATAATTAAATTGTTTATAACAATTAATCGCGCTAGAAGTTTTCAATCCTGATAATTTTGGCTCAATCTACAGCTAATTCTCAATGTTCATGATTTTTTCAGATTTTTCTGAGCTATCCTTTTGGTGATAAGGGTGGGCGACAGCGATTTTCCCGAAAAATGTTTAAAAAATGCATAAAAAAATACATCATATATATTGTTGAATTCGTGCTTCAATAAACTTTCATTTGACACCCTACACGATGCCAATGATTTTTTTTTTATCTATTTCCCAATTTACCCCCTGAAATTAACCACCAAAATCAAAATTCAACTTTCTATATTTCAGGTCTATAATTGGGCCATCACACTCTATCTGTATGCTAAATTTCAAAAGTTTCGTCGAATAGTTTCAGAGGAAATCGCCTGTGACAGACGGACGGACGGACACAGAAGTGATTCCATAAGTGTTCCGTTTTGCTAATTTTGCACGTAACACTAATAAAAGAATGTCACTTAATAATATAGTAAAATGGTAAGCTATACAAAATAATAATAATGGAAAGGCTTAAAATAAATAAGATCAAATAAATTGAAAAATGATAATACTTGCCAATGTTAAAATATGAAAAATTTAAATTTTGGCAGAAATTAAACTAAAGTTAAGACCAATTTACTTCGGTACTTAAGGACATTTTACAAGACACCGTTTTATATTAATGACTTAATCAAAAATCTCTTCAAATAAAAGTTGTAGACAAAACTGAAAGGCACATTTTTAGAGTAAGAAATGTTTCAAAAAAATCAAGCTCTGGAAGATCGTTTTGTAGGTCCCAAAAATCAACCGTTTCTAGAAACTGTTATACTCATGTGGATATCTTCAGGAAAATGAAAATCAAGTATAAACTAGTCAGGAGAGTAAACGAAATCAATAATTTTGAGAAATGTGTACATTTTGATCTTGTACTCGCTCATGGAGTTCCTTCTGGTTTCGAAATTAGCTGCATATTTTGCGATATTTGCTCGACGATTTCAAAAATGCAATTCTTTGCTTTACATATATTGTATTTATGAGGCAAACTGTGAAAACCGCCAGAACATGATCTTTTTTGACACATTTCCTACCGTAACTTTATAGTGGGAATTTCAAGGCAGGATACAATATAATGTTGATAGATTAACGTTGATCAGGTCGTCGAGTAGACTCGACGAGCCCTTCACAACGACCTGTCTGTCATACATGAGTACATTATGCTTCGAGAAAAGTTAACTTTTCAATATTAAATATTGAAAAGTCAACTGTGTGGTCAAATTTTGATGTCATGATTGATCAGGTCCAAAACGTTTTTGGATAAATTTTGTTCTGAGTATCTACAGAATAATCCCTAAAATTTCAACCGAAATGGAAATGGAGCTTGAATTAGTCTATTACGTTTTCGGTCTCACTCCAAAGCCAAAACTGAATATTGGACGGGCTTATGAATCCTCATTCTAAATTTTATGTCGATACATTCATTATATCGGCAGTTATTGGGATTATTCTGATCCTTCTGCTGATTCCGCTGAAAATTAATAAGTGTTGCCTCTTATATGGCTTTGAATTTATATAAGAAATTTCGCATCAATACATTCATTACAATGACAGTCATTCTGAGTTTTGTCTTCAAGTTGGCTGAAAATCAATAGGTATCGCCCCTAGAGGTTTCTGGGAACACATATAAAATTTCGTGTCAATACATTCATTACAATGACAGTCATTCTGAGTTTTTGTCTTAAGCCGTTCCCCTAATCCCCCCTTCCCCTTTGGCCAAGTTGGCTGAAAATCAATAGGTGTCGCCCTTTGAGGTTTCTGGAAACACATATAAAATTTCGTGTCGATACATTCATTCTATCGAGAGTTATCGTGTTCACAGACAGACAGACTTCCCCAGCTATACGAATTCTATGCGGAATTTTCAACGGAACTTCATGCTTTCCGACCTCCAGATTCCAAATATGAAAAAACAATCTGTCTGTCTGTGTGTATGCCGATAACTCCCAATATAATGACTGTATCGACACGTAATTTTATACGTGAATCCATATCCATCTAATGACGACACCTATCCTTTTTCAGCCAAATCGACCAAAGGACGGGGGGACCAGGAGGGAGGCTTAACATAAAAACTATAATAACTGCAGATAGAATGAGTGTATCGACACAAAGTTCCATATGTGAAATCAAAGCCCATAAGGACGACACTTTTTGATTGTCAGCGGAATCAGTAGAAGGGAAAGCGGGGATCAGAGGGGGCTCAACTCAAAAACCCTAATAACTGTCGATGTAATGAATGTATCAACATGAAATTTCATATTTAAAGTCAAAACCCATTGAGGACATAATCTGCCAAATTTCAGCGATACCAGCTGAAGGGAAGGGGGGTTTATGGGAGGAGACTCAAATCAAAAACCCTAATAACTGTCGATGTAATAAATGTATCAACATGAAATTTCATATTTAAAGTCAAAACCCATTGAGGACATAATCTGCCAAATTTCAGCGATACCAGCTGAAGGGAAGGGGGGTTTATGGGAGGAGACTCAATTCAAAAACCCTAATAACTGTCGATGTAATAAATGTATCAACATGAAATTTCATATTTAAAGTCAAAACCCATTGAGGACATAATCTGCCAAATTTCAGCGATACCAGCTGAAGGGAAGGGGGGTTTATGGGAGGAGACTCAATTCAAAAACCCTAATAACTGTCGATGTAATAAATGTATCAACATGAAATTTCATATTTAAAGTCAAAACCCATTGAGGACATAATCTGCCAAATTTCAGCGATACCAGCTGAAGGGAAGGGAGGTTTATGGGAGGAGACTCAATTCAAAAACCCTAATAACTGTCGATGTAATTAATGTATCGAAAATTTAGTATGAGGATTTATTAGCGCAGTAGGTCGACTGGTTTTGGAAGGGGAGCAAAATGTTTATTAATTTATTTGTTCTGGGGAAGTACATTGCCGGTGATTCACGGCGACTTTTATTTTTATTTTTGGAATCAGGAGGTTGGGAAACATAAAAATTCTGTTGAAAACTGCGCATGGAACTTTTGACCGATTACATAACTTCCCCTATACTTCGTATAGCTGGGAAAGTTGAAATGTTCCCGGTTTTGAAACGTTTTCATTCTCCCAGAGATTTAAATTTTCAAGGTGGAAAAAATAAGAGTAAAATACTTTACAAAAATACGTTGTAAAGGAACCATTTAATTTCCTGGACCCCAAAAAATCTTCGGTAGAAGTGCAGGGGGGGGGGGGGGGGGGGGGGGATTACCGTGAGCCTAAGACAGGATATAAGGGAGAAAAATCACCTAATTGACTGACTTCTAAATAACTTTGATTAAAAAATAAGACACAATTAACTTTCAGTTATGGAAATAGAACGAAATCTGTTAAGAACAAAAAAAAAAATACTGTTTTTTCCCGAGAGTTGTTCCGGTGGTGTCGCTTTTTCTCCAAGGATATTGCCGAACGATTGCATTTTTTACATCCCAATCTATTCATAGTGATGGGGATGTTACGTAATGTCAGAATTTCATGTTTCTCGGCCCATAAATATGCCCAGAGATATTATTTGTTGGCTCTGTTGGTTGATGGAGAAGCTTTCCCAGTAGGGTTGTAATTTCTGTTAATTTGAGTGTCACCGAGTCGTACGGCGGGGGATTGTATATTTCTGCAATGGATGTATATCAGGGCCGAGTTCAATCACTGGCTTCGACGCTAAGGGCCCCACATTATGCGCCAAAATTGATACCGCTGTACTTAGGAGAGGCGCCCTGGTCCATTTTTTGAAAAAACCTGGCCAAAATTAATGCTATCGATTACGTTGTTTTGGCTTCCAAATCAGTTAAAAATGTAACTTATATAATAAAATTTTATTATCTGAAATCTTAGATAGATTGCCTACAGTTCGAGCTCCGGCAACCCGTCAAAGTGTGGCAAGTTGAACAACTGCTATATCCCATGCAACCAGAGTCCATTGATATAGTTTTTTCCCCCTTTAAAAAAATGATTTTAGGGCATAGGAAAGACACGTCTAGACATCAAGAAATTACAATGAGCATTAAGAAAACATAATATTGGAAAGTAATTCAATAAACATTAGCTGCTTCCACCTGCCACCTTGATCTTGACAAACAAATTAAATTAGAAACTGTGATGTTTACTTAATTGGATTTATATTCCTTTCGCATTTCAAACCTCAGTCTTTTATTAGGTGTGAATGATAGAGGAGTAGCTTTTCGTTTATTTAAAAGTGATAAAAAATAACTATTAAAAAACCATAAATTTCCAAATTCTTCGCAGCAATTTACATGATAAAAAGATTTAGAAATAGCTTCTAACGATAAAGAAGTTTAAAAAATTGTTTAGTTGATTTTTTAGCCTCTAAATTCTGCATAGAAGAAGACGAAAAGGCAAAAAAATATACATTGCAATATTTAAACTGGATTCTTTTTTCGCGTTATTTTATTAAATGGAAAGAATGTTGCCGGAACAATGCGCATTTTCTTTTAAAAAAAAAACAATCGTGGCTGACTGTAGTGATGCAGTTTTCCGATTTAAAATTAAGGTAACTTTCCAGTTGTTCACAAAGCAGTTTACAGATTGGTAGATCTCATATATCGTTTGAAGAGTCCAGCGAAAGGAGCAAACGGAAGAAATGAGAATGACAAAATCTCTAGAAGAACTTTCGTTTGCAACAAGCATGGTTCTTTTGAAATTTGCAAGGATTTCGGAGCAAAATGAAGTGAACATTTTGTTGGATGCAATGAAAAATAAAAAGATTATGATAATTTAAAAAAAAATTTTCCTAAAAAAAAAATTATATACCTACATAATATTATACAATCCCTCTTTTACAAACAAAAACATTTTATTAGTATAGGTACATTGATATTGAGTAGGATTTGAAATGTTGGCCAAGCTTTTTCAAATATGGACCGGTATGCGCCCTTGGTAGCCCTCAGAAGGGCAGGGGAACAATGGGTATTGAAAAAGACAAATATTTCCTCACTGATCTGAGGTATAGCCGCATTCTTAATAGGTAATATCTCCACTATCACATAGCTTTCTAAGAATGCGGCTATATTATATTCTCTCACGCCTCATGTTGATTGGCACAATACCGAGGGCTCTAAATAAATAAGATCAAATAAAATAATAATAATAATAATAATAATTTATTTCCGTTAAACCAATACATGGTAATAGGATACGTCAAATGAATTTATACATTAAGATAGCTTATAAATTAGATATATAACTACTTGAGTCTAACACATCTATGATTAGTAGTAACATAAAAACCATTAAAAAAGTAAAATGAAATTAATAAAAACTGTACAAATAAATACTTAAAAATATATGAGTATATATAAAATAATAATAACAATACAAGATACGTTCATAATAAGTAGACATATTTTTCAATTTAATACAAATTAAGATAACTATTTTTCAAAAAAAACTCTTCGGATGTGTCTTTATCCCCCAACGATGTTACGGGATGTTCTTACGTCCCATCATCAGGTCCCATTGTGGCGAGATATAGAAAAGAAAGAAAACAATGTAACTATAACAATATATGAAAAATTATATATATATATATATATATATATATATATATATATATATATATATTAGTCAACTATAAATGAATGTATAAAAATGTCTAAATAAAAAAATATATATAAATGAATAAATAAAACAATAACGTACTTTGGACTGACTTTTAAGGTGTGGAGGAACTCTGCCCAAAATATAAATATGAAAGCTTTGTATCAAATAATGATTTTGGATATGAAAAACGTTTCTTTATTGAGATTATATTATTCTTTTTGAACAGTGAGAATAAAATTCCGTTTCCGTGTAAAGGGTTTCCTCTAACATGAAATTTTTAGTTGAAATTTAAATTTTTTTGTTGTATCTATTGACTTCAAGAAGTGGGGGAGGGCATTAAATAAATAAATTCCTTTATGAGTTATACTTTTTTCAAAGAGAGAAGAGCTATGTTTAGTTATTCGAAAGTCTTCTTTCTTCCTGGTATCGTAATCGTGACTAGTATTGTTGCGAGGGAAAATATTTATATTTTTCCTAATAACCATTAATGTTTCAAATATAAACAGCGATGGCAAAGGCAGGATTTTAAGTTGTTTAAATATTTCTCTGTTCTTTGAGTAATATTGTTTATAATTCTTAATGCTTTTTTCTGAAGTCTGAAAATATTAATACTCGAGCTACATGATCCCCAACGTATTAAACCGTAACTGATTATGGAGTGGAAATAGGCGTAATAGAGAGTAGTTAACGTTTCCTTTGGCACGATCTTGTTAAGATTTCGAAGTAAGAAGCAAACGGAACTTAGTTTCTTACCGATAATAGCCGTATGTTCAGCCCATGTAAATTTCGTATCAATATGGAGACCTAGGAATTTTATATTATCTTTGAATGATACGGAAAGAGTATCAACAGTTAATGTTTGTTTCTCTTCTGGCAATTTATTCGTACTTTTGAAGTTTAAGATAGTTGTTTTAGACGCATTTAACATTAAATCATTGAAGAGAAGCCATTTGTTTAAAATTCCAAGAGCTTTGGATATGGATTCATTCAAAGCGGTGGGATTTTTTGCCGTCACGAGAATATTAGTATCGTCCGCAAAAAGGACCGAATTAAAGGGTTTCATATAACTAGGTAAATCATTAATGTATATGAGGAACAGCAAAGGCCCTAAGATTGATCCTTGAGGAACACCGCATGTAATTTCTCTCCATTCTGATGTATACATTTCCCCTGTTACATCCTGAGCTTCGACTCTTTGTAGCCTTCCAGATAAGTAACTACTAAAGAGATCAAGCGCTACATCTCTAATGCCGTAGTGGCTCATTTTTTTAAGAAGTACTTTGTGATTCACCAGATTGAAGGCTTTAGTTAAATCAGCGAATATACCAGACACTTGTTCTTTTTTGTCTAGAATTGAAATTATTTGTTCAATAAATTCTAAAGTGGAAATAAAAATACATGCTAATGATAAAATATACATATATAATACAAACATATATAAAATGAAAAATAACTACCCAAGGCTAATCGGAATCACACTTGCTGTCCCGCCATCCCCATTCCTCCAGCTTAATGAGGGCCGCGAGGGATCTCCCTCGCCATCTTGCCCTGAGTAGCACTGACCAGCAGCGGAGGCAATTCAAGATGGACCGTAAAGCTGGAAGTGCGACCACAGACTATATCAGCAGGTCTCTCGGCGAGCGCCATCTCAGTCTTTAGGAAAATTGTTTCGATTGGGTATTGGACGACAGGAATTAGAGTGGAATTTGGAAAAGCCTTATTTAATGAGGTAGGTAACGAAGGGAATTGTGAGGTCATTGAGAAGGGTAAGGTTAGAAACATAGAAGGGACCATCGACAATTGTTCGGAGGATTGTGGATTGGAAGGACTGGACTGCTTAGCATAACCCCACATTTCGGAGTATTCACTACCCTGAAAAACTTTGAAGAAGCTGTCGGAAAGTTAGGGCTTATATATATATATATATATATATATATATATATATATATATATATATATATATATATATATATATATATATATATATATATATATATATATATATGGTGGACTGGTGTTTTACACCTAGGGACCTAAGCATCCAGTGCTCTTCTTCCTTCCCTGGAAACGCTGTGCTTCCCCCTTATTTTATTACCTGTATGTTTATACTACCTGAACCAAGTCCTTCATGAAGTACTCAGTCTTCCAGTTTCCTTAATGAACCTGAGAATGCTCTCATAGTCCAATCTTCTAAAGTCCTCCTCTGCGATTACATCTCCACCAAAGATGCGGAATCTCGAAGCAGATGCCCAGGAAGTGTGCCACCGCAGGTCTATCGCAGGTAGGACTGTCCTTGACTCCCACAGTGTGTAGGTGTCTATTGAACGGACCATGTTCTGTGAGAACTACAGTCAGTTGCCTAAGCTCGTTTCTTTTGAGGTTCAGAATCCCGTCTTTCGGAACCCCTCCCAGGAAGTTAGGACTTAAGGATGAGGTAGAATGTGTGTGTAAGGAAATTATTAATTTTAAACAAATTTTTATACACGAAATCAGTGCAAATGTCCCGTCCATAACATTGGAACGAATGGCCATGTAATATTTATTTTGCAAATAGCAAATGAAAATCCAATATAAATGGATGTCTAGTTCTAAGTTGTAATATGTGATTAGGTGTGGACTGTGGACTGTGTTGGTTGAAAGAGTGTGACGGGAGTGCTGTTGCATGGCAAGCAGCTGGCTCTCAGACTATATTGGAACATTGGGATATCCCGTCATTTCCTACCTATCTCTCTTCGTTAGACCCTCTTCAATACCTCCCTTCCATGCCCACCTCACTTCTCCACCCTTCGGTTTATTAAGGACTTCCTCAACTTTTTCTTATTTATTATGCCGCTGTAAAAACAATCATAGTTATTCTTCTAGAGGATGATTACATTGCAATAGATGTATCTATCAAACTTTGGTAACTTGTTAGAAAAAAAAGTCAATAAAGATGGACCTAGAAACGCATCCTTAAAGCATTGCAGCCGATAAAACCTCTTTTTATACGTTTTGCAAAATAAATTCTGTATTAATTCTTATACTTTGGGGGGTGGGGGGGGGGCTCTTCTTGCCAGGCTCAAATCTGAAATTTGTGATAAGGATTCATAATTTTTCCCCTCATTTTTAAATGTCATCAGCCCTTAAATTAGATTAATCACTCATTTTTCTTGGGGAGAAAACTAGCATTGTGTCTGAAATGCGCCCTCACATGCGCAGAGAAGGCACACAACAAATTTTAATACATGAAAAACAGGAGAAATATGAGTAAAATAAGAAGAAAAAAGTCATACTCAAAATAGCATAAAAATGAAATGATTGAATTTAATAACATTAGACCAGTTTGACAAATTCATAACTTAAAATGATTTTAAATTGGGAAAAATTATGCTGACCTTATAAAGTGGGTCATTTTACGTTGAGGTCTCATACAAAGTTTTATCTAGCAATTGTTATAAATAATTAAAAATAATTTAATGAAAATCATCATCATCCTTGGCGTTCAGCGCAAGAGTTCTCCAGTTTTGCAGCCGAAGGTTCCTCGCGTCCCCATCGACTGAGTCCATTCATTTCTTCCTGAGCCTTCCTCGTCCTCTTCTGTTTCCCTCCAAAATCACTAACATCAGTCTTCGCGGGGTTTCAGCCTCCTGCATCCTCTGCACATGGCCTGCCCATCGGCGCCTTCCATTCTTATCACGTCTGTGACCACCAGGATAAAATTGTTTCCCTTTTTTTTTTTTTTGGCAAGCTATGACATTTTTGTTTAAATAAATCTGTTATATACGTATCTAGCTAAACATCTCTCTAGAACCCCAACTCTTCAGTTAATTAACGCTTTAGTGAATCCGCTTTTGTGTGCACTATATATATATATACACAGTAGAACCTCTATAAGTCGAACATCAAGGGAGACACCAAAAAATTCGAGTTATAGAGTTTTCGACTTATGGAGGATTTCGACTTAAACGGATTTTGATTCGACTTGTAGAGGTTAAGATTCATTCTAACTAATTTTGAGTTAGAGAGGTGAAATAAATAAAAATTCAAGTTACAGAGGTAACAAACATATTTATATTTATTATAAATCAACATTATTTCAAAACATCCTTAAAATAAAACATACTAAGTATATGTAGATATTAAAAAAAAGTCAGTATTTTTTTTTTTGCTTTAGATAATTGGTAATCCTATTTATTGTATACTCCTAAATTCTTTTCTAAGAAACAATGGTGTACCTTGTCGGCAAATTCTTAAAGTCGGTAACTTATTTTTCTTCGAGCTATAGAGGTAATAAGTTTCAAATAATCGAGTTGTAAAGGTTCTAAAATAAAACATTGCTATGTTCGAGATACAGAGGTCCAATTTATTTTTTCGAGTTATAGAGGGAAAATATGTACCAAAATGGCTTGTAGGGACTCACTGATTATTTCGACTTATAGAGGGTTGAGATTTCGAGTAATGGAGGTTTTGGGGCTTGAGGGGAAAGGAACAAAACTTTTTTTCGAGTTTTGGAGGTTTTCGACTTATCGAGGTTCGACTTAAAGAGGTTCTACTGTATATATATATATATATATATATATAAACAAGAAGTTTTCTTGTAAGTTTTTAAGGGTTGGTTTCCGGGCGGATGTTGAAGTTGGGTTTTGTCAGAGAGCCTATTGTAATGTGAGGTGTGATTGGTGATTGGTGATCGTGCCTCAATGAGCAAGCCGAGGATACTTACAGCTCACGTTCACATGGCACCTCTTGCTGCCTTCACCTCATATGCAAACACCACACCAAGGGCCCTCCTTCTCCACCTGGTCACTTAACAAACAGTTAACTCTTATTCCTTAACCTTACTCTGAGGCAGTGCTGATCAAATGTTACTTCCTGGTCAAAAATGTTAAATTTTCTCAGAATCCCCTGTTTTCCGACCCCTTGAATTGAAAAATATATTTTAAAAAGTCATATTTCTGTGTGTCTGGGATCACGTTAGCTCCCGATCAACTTTGGGAAAAATACAATTTATTTATTAGTCGTCGCTTATACATTTTCTTTCTTTTTTCAAATGAATTTATTTATTTAAGCAGTTTAACTAGGATTACATCTTTTTGACTGTATACCAATGCAAGTCTTGGATGCTAAAAAAAATGTTTAAAACTAGTAGAACTCCTCTAATCCGGCATGTTCGGGACCTGACCCATGCCAGATTATAGGATTTGCCGGATTACAGGACGTTAAATAAAATTAACACAATGTGGTCTCAAAAAGAATTTATTATAACATTAAAAACACAGTAAAACACATATTGTGATATGCTCATAGTTTAATGTACATATGTATAATATAAAAAAGTGTGGAGCTCAAGCATAATAAATTATCACTACATATTTGTAGAAGTCAAGAAGTTTCGAATGTCTATTTGCCTTGTTTGTGAGTCTCTTCGCTTCTTATGGAAATCGTTTCTCATTATACGAAGGTGCATCATCTCTGTAATATTGTAAGAGCTGCTCTTTTCCGCGAATAAAATAAACGAATCCAGGCTTTCAGCAGACTGTGCCCAGGTTACTGTGTTCGGCTCAACATTTTAATCAGAATCAGTCTCCTGGAAGGTTAGATTTAAAACGCTCTGAACAAAGGCTTCATCAGTTAAAACCTGTTCAGTTGGCTCCTCTTCATCCACTTCCACCCAATCAGCAATTTCTTCATCGGCAAGATTCCTAATAGGATTTTCTATTGGTAAGTCTCTGATCATGTGCATGAGTTTAGGTGGTGAGTTTAGGTAACACTCGTCCAGGCTAGAGCTGTACAAAAGAGGGCACCTTTAACATTATATTTTGTTTGAAACTCTTTCACACCGTAATTTCTCTCAGTAGATTTTGCACAAAACTACGTCTATAATGTGATTTGAAGTTTTGATTTACTCCCTGATCCATGGGTTGAAGTGGTGAGGTAACGTTGGGTGGCAGATAAATCACAAATATGTTCCCAGATTTCAACATACTGGCTTCAGGGTGGGCTCTGCAGTTGTCCAGTACCAGAAGGCCTTGCTGTGTTCTGGCATCCCAAGCTTAGCAAAATTATTTTTCAAATCTAGTACCAAATGACGAAAGAACCAATCTTTAAAAAGTTCTGTATCCATCCAAGCATTAGACTATGCACCATAAATTACTGGAAAATTAGTGAGGCCCAGATTTACCGATCACAAAAGGTTTCAGTTTATGGTCAACTGAGACATTTGAGCAAAGAAGGACAGTAAGTCTATCCTTATTCTTCTTAAACCCTTTAGCCTCTTTTCCATTGCTGCCAGCAAGCACTTAAAACAACAGTGTACACTAGACAAAGTACAGTAAAATTGTGCAACCATCGATGTGGAGGGAGCGGAGACTGTGTGCTACCCGAGAGCTACGGAAAAGTGCCAACCTTCCCCCATCCCAACCAAAACCAGTGCCGGGTCACAGGGCGTGCCGGATCACAGCATACCTGATTAGAGGAGTTCTTCTGTATAAATAAAGAAAAAACATGAAAAAAAAAATGTAGAAGGAAATCGAGGTTCAATCGTGTAAATGAAA
The DNA here is from genome assembly GCA_963662175.1 of Aradus depressus. Classification (NCBI taxonomy): domain Eukaryota; kingdom Metazoa; phylum Arthropoda; class Insecta; order Hemiptera; family Aradidae; genus Aradus; species Aradus depressus. Next base: position 26,279,006 of record OY759218.1, on the reverse strand, counting down.
ATTCAATATTTGGCCAACGTTTCGGAAACTATTTCCTTCTTCAGGGCCTTATAATGACTTGAGTGGATGTGTGTGGTGCATGTGTTCAGAGTTTGTGTCCAGTATAGAGCTATGGTCGTGTACGTGTGTCTTAATCATTATGAAAAAAAATTATTGGTCAATTAATTTGTGGCGAACACTGGCTTAAGGGCTTAGGACAACATGTAGCGCCCTTAGGTACGACATTTATGTTTTGTAATGTAAATAAAGATGTAATCATAAAATTTAGTTAGATACAGTTAAAGATTACATAATTCTTTTTTGAATTAAACTAAGTTGTTTGTCAGACTTCTAACTAAATCTATACATTCTGTTACGGGGACATTAGTAAAAAGATTAGATAGATATATTGAGAGGGCTGATGTGTACCCTAAGCATCCCTTCTTATCCCTTCCCTGTTCGCTCTACTGTGGGAGTCCTAAAATTTGCCTACCCAGGTTTAGTTACCGAAGGTAAGGGACCTTCAGAGATGACATCGCCCAGCTCGCGACCATCGCTTAACGTTCCATCCGAAAGACGGCGTGCTCAAGGTTTTTACTTCTCACATAAAAAATCTACCGGCTGGTTTCCAATCCACGATCTTGAGCTCAGTAGGCTACCTCTGAGCTACCGGCGGCCTCTAACTCGGCTCCGTGGGGGTCCGTCAAATCTTTAATCTTATTTACCAGGTGATCAATACAAGAAAATAATGAATTGATTACTGTAGTTAGTTATTATGACTCATGCCCGGGTATTAACTACAAGATCATATCGCCTACTACCAAAGCACTTTTTCGTCACTCCGGTGACATGAGCCCGAGCGTACTATGGGAGTCCTAAATTTTTATTCACTTAGAGGTCTTTTCTTACCTGAAATAATACAGGCTCGGGACCATCGCTTAACGTCCCATCTGAGAATGGGGTTTTGAACCCGCGATCTTGAGCTCAGTAAGCAAGCATACATACCACTGACTACCGGAGAAAAATTATTAAAAAGCCAGACATTCCAACTGTTACTTGTTAATTCTTTTCTTTTCATCATGTTTTCATTTCTTTTATCGCATTTGAAAGTATCTTTCTTCGTTTCTTTACCCCTGTTTTCTTCTCGCTCTGTCCTCTCCATCAACTTCTATTGCTTCTTCTTTTGAATTTCCGTTTTCTATCTCATACCTGGTCCCTGATAACAGGTCCCACTGTAGGTTACTGTACTGTGAACATAGATCTTGCCTTAAATAGTAGAAGACATGCCTAGCTCGTCTCTCGCTTCTTAGTTCGCATCTCAGCCACCCCTCAGCCACCGTTATGGGTTTTTCGTCTCTGGTGTTTAAAGATACAATTAAAGAACATACGACAGAACTAAGGAACCGAGGCAACCGGGCCACCTTTGCTTTATTATCACCTTCGCGACCCACATTATCGTCAATAGCCACACTATTGACCCAACCAAAGGCACCAAATACCTAAATTTCTGAGCAAATACCAAGTTCCTTAATTTGTTAAGAAGATTGGAAATAAATAAAGCCACTAAAAAAACATGTGTATGAATGATCATACACATCATTCATTTCAACTACTCCCCTTTGTTATAACACACTAGAATCAGTTCTGTTTCTATATTTGTATGTATTTAGTGGTTAATTATATAAGTTATTGTAGTATATATATATTAGGGTGGTCCAAAAATGACAATTAAAAAAAAAAAAAAAACGTGCATCCCCTAGTTTGGGAGAACTCGGCGAAAGAAAAATGTTGGCGCCAAAAAAACGAAAAATATTTTAAATAACCCGTGCCCCACGGCATTTGAATTTAAATGGAATTTAACATGGGTTTTCATATGTATTAAAGTTTAAACAATATGGCGCTTCCACGTTTCATCAAAATGGGCTCGCTGTAAATTGTAAATAAAAGATATCAAAACTGAAAATGATTGGAAGAATTTATCTGTTCTGATTATGTCCAGAAACCAAATGAAAAAATTATTGAATTGTGTTTCGGACATTGGTATTAACTCCAATTTTCCTCTCGATTACACGGATTTGTTGACAGTATTTGTGACAGATGTCAAGAGTCAAAATTATTTTTTGACGTCAAATTCGTACTCAGCGACCTCCAAAACACTTAATAAAATGAATTTATCGATTTTTAAATGAGAAAAAATGTTATTGTCATTTTGTTGACAGCATTTGTGACAGATGTCAAGAGTCAAAATTATTTTTTGACATCAAATTCGTACTCAGCGACCTCCAAAACACTTAATAAAATGAGTTTATCGATTTTTAAATGAGAAAAAATGTTATTGTCATTTTGTTGACAGCGTTTTTGACAGCTGTCATGGGTCAAAATAACTTTTCGACGCCAAATTCGTGTTCTCCGACCCCAAAAACCACAATGTGGAAAATGTTTAGCCCATTTTGATGAAACGTGGAAGCGCCATATTGTTACAACTTTAATACATATGAGAACCCATGTTAAATTCCATTTAAAATTCAAATGCCGTGGGGCACGGATTATATAAAATATTTTTGGTTTTTTTGGCGCCAAAATTTTTCTTTCGTCGAGTTCTTCCAAACTAGGGGGTGCACGTTTTTTTTTTTAAATTGTCATTTTTGGACCGCCCTAATATATATATCATATAATCGATTTTATGAGAAAAAGTAGGAAAACTGAAAATTTTACGATATCAAGAATAATTTTTGAAGGTGAACGAATTGGACCATGGTTTATTAGAACTTTTTTTTCCCAAATGAAGTGAAGGACCATAGCCCGAAGTATTGTCAGAGTATGCTCCCCATGCACTATACTTTCTTGCGGGGGTGGTTGGTGGGTGGAAGGGAGGCCTATATAAGTTGGGGGTGGCCTATCTGGAAGTCTCACACTCCTCCCACCATGATTCTGGCCTTCTCACTGCTTCTTATGCTCACCTTTGCCGTCGCCATTGCATTCAACACTCCCATGGTTTATGATAGTAAGATTATTATCACTTATATATAATATATGAAAAAAATAATTTAAATATTTGCTTTATACATTAAAAAAGTCCTCTCTCTAAACCCAGTGGTTGAAATAATTTTGAATCGAAATCATAAGTTCCGCCAGAAGCGATAAATCTGAATCAAAATTGAAATGGTATATGAATAATTATTATTTTAAATTCAATTGTTTTTGATCCAGTTAATTTTATCATATACACATCGGTATAGGAACTTTCTGCTCCATAATATCGCTCCGTTGGAACAAAAAAAACTTTACTTCACAAAATAAAGTGTCGACAACAAAATTCCAACAAGCGTAAATTTCACTAAAGTGTTAAGCGTAAATTTCAGTAAAGTGTCAAGCGTAAATTTACCATACACAATTATAGACCTAAGGAATATTTTACTTTTTCAAATACTGACAGTTAATTTTTATCTAAAATTATGTATATTGGTTATAAGCATCTTTACCATTTCAACTTTCAAATAAAAAGGAAGGACAATTTATATTCATTTATTATGTATTGTTTCAGTCGGAGCAAAATGTTTTCTGATAAAAAATGTTCGATTCGCTTTAAACGAATATCGGAACCTTTACCTCTTCTTTAATCGGTACAACAAGAGATCGGTACAACAAAAAGAGTTTGTACCTCATAAATCAATGTTCAATGTTCAGTATGTACATACATATTTGTCAATTTAATATTTATTTATTTAAATAAATAAATATTAAATTGACAAATATGTATGTACATACTCTTTTTTAGAGTAGGTATTAATACTCTTTTTTCTAGTTTAAACTCTTATATTTTTACATTTTTTACGTATCACTTAACAAAACACTATTTTAATATACCAAACTATTTGTAACGGATGTTACATTCTCACTCTTTAAAAAATGAGATTTCCGAGGAAAATGAAATGGTGCAGGTTATAGTACTGCTGATCAACAAGGATTCATCTAAGCAGTTTCACTATAAAGTTTTAAATATTTTTATTTTCTAGGATAAATTAAATATTTAGTCGTATAACGAACTTTACAAATTTTGAGTTTTTTTTTACTGAAAGACAAAGGACCAAATCTTGTGCTGGAACTGTTCATTTTTTTTTGTTTTTTTGTTTTTTTTACACATCTCTTAAGAAATTGCTATTTTATTTATTTTTCATTTGTGTAATGACATTACAAAAATTATATTTAAAATGTTAAATTGGTGTTTATGCATTCTTTAACTTCTCTGCCTTGAGCTTCCTGTTTTTAAATTATGGGTACTCTTTTTCTTACCGATAATTTCTGGTCCCCCACAAGATTTTTGAGAGATTTTATTTTTAGAGGATGGATGGATGGATGCAGATTCTCTGTCTTTGTTATTGCCTCGCATTACCGTCCGTAGAACAACAAATTTATTTTTATTTCGGTTACAAAATATCACTATTATTGCAAGCAGACGGTATTAAGAGATTCAATTTGATATCAAATGTTTTTTTTTTTACCTTGGCGGTCACTTTTTTGAAATTGTATATATATTTTCAGTAAGGTAAACCGTTCAGTCAGCCATCACCTGACTGACATTTTTCGTTTTTCTTTTATTATAAAATAATCATTGTTGCTTATCTATTTTTTCAGTTATAGTTTTCCCTAGGTCCCTTAGATTGCGCTCAATGAAATTAGCTAAAGGTTTTATCACTGAAAAATGTTTATTGTAGAATGTAGACTTAATTGTTGAGAAAAGCTATGTTACTTAATTTTGTGAACAGTGTTTTTTGACATAATTTACTTATCATATATATAAAGCTGAAAATGTCTGTGCGTTGTACCGCTATAACTCACGAACGGCTTGATGGATTTGATTATTTTTTTTTTAAATTTGTTAGTCATCGTCTGTGGAAGGTTATAGGCGTATTAGTACCTCAATATCTGGTCCATCCCAGCATCCACCCACGCAATCTTTGTAATTCAAAAACCACTGCAATGATTAATGAGGAATCTTTTTGAATAGATAAGTTTTATCTACCGGAAGGTTAAGGTCTATTTTTTAATCAACCCCTGGTCCATCCCAGCATCCACTTACGCAATCTTTGTAACTCGAAAACCATTGCAACGATTAATGAGAAATCTTTTTGAATAAATTAGTTTTAGCTCCAAAGCTAGCGTTACTACAGTTGAAGGACTATAAGCCTTATTCCGTATGAATAATTGAAAATTATAACATCATGAATGTACTGTCGAGGAACTGAATAGCCTTATAGGAGATATTGGGAGAAAAGTCAAAGTTCCCCGGGCAACGCCGGGTATTACTGCTAGTGATTCATATTTCTGTTAAGTAGGTCTAAAACAGGTTCTTCTGGTCATTAATGTATTGTATTATTAACAATTCCAAATTTCATTTGTATTCTATAGGGTGTTCTTATTATTGATTTTGTAAAAGTCAGTGAATGTCTGCCATATGTTGCAGAGTTTCCAAATAACACACATTAATTACTATTTTAATGTCATTAAAATCCTCATTTTTAATGTAAATAATAATCTTTATTAATAAAGCTGAAACGGGGTTTATTTGTGGGTTTGTTCCAACATCACACTCAAACCGCTGGACGGATTTTCATGAAACTTCGGATGTAGCATCCTTCTACGACAGATTGAAAAATAGGCTATGTGGGGTCCGAAAATTTTGAAAGGGAGGGGGGTTGTGGGGGCCTAAGTATAAAAATAGTGGTAGCTCATTAACGGATGGTCTGATTGTCATGAAATTTCACATATAGTATTCTTAAATGCCATATTGAAAAATAGGATGTGTGACGTCGCAAAATTTTTAACGGGAGGGGGCTAATAAATAGTGCTAACTCAATAACAGATAATCGGATTGTCATGAAATTTCACATGTAGTAGTTTTAAAAGTAACATTTAAAAATCGGCTAAGTGACGTATCAAAATTTTGAAAGGGAGGCGGGTTTTGGAGGGCCCTGAGAATAAAGATAGTGCTAGAACATTAATTAACAGATGGTCGGATTGTCATGGCATTTCACATTTAGTAGTTTTAAAAGCCAAATTGAACAATAGATTATGTGATGTCTCAAATTTCTAGACGGGAGGTGTGGTGTCAGCGGTCCTAAGTACTTACTAGCTGTGGGGTATTCCCGTTCTCCGTTGCAAGGCACATAATAGCTGAGGTGCCCAGCGTTCCTAAGTACGTACTAGCAGTGGTGCCCAGCGTCCCTAAGTACATACTAGCAGTGGTGCCTGGCGGTTCTAAGCAATCACTAGCTGGGGTGTGCGCCGTTGCAAGGCAAATACCAGCAGTGGTGCCCCGCGTTCCTGAGTACGTACTAGCTGTAGTGCCCAGCGTTCCTAACTACGTACTATCTGTGAGTGATTCAAAATCGCAACGACATGAATGTACTGTCGAAGAATTCCCTAGGGCTCGCATGAGAGGTGTTAAGAGAAAAAATCGAAGTTCTCCGGGCAACGCCGGGTAATACTGCTAGTTTTTAATATAATAAAATTTTTTTTTATGAAGTACTCATAATTTTATATCTGATATTCGCATAAAGAATATTGTAAGGTTCCGAATATTTCCATAACTAGAAGAGTCACTTGCCAACGTAAGTTCTAATTGGAGGGCATTCATGGCCTCACTGTCTGTGCTAAAAATGGACTGGCGCTGAACGCCGATAAAACTGAAGCTATTGTAATCAGAAATCATAGATCAACGACTTACCTCCATTAGGACTATAAAACTCCGAGATTATGTATATGTTACGGGTAAAGTTAGATTAACGGTTAAACCTAGGATTACCCGGGTAAACCTAGTAGTACCTAATAATGACAAGGCCATTACTGGACGTATGTTCCACTATAAAGATTAGGTACTTATTAATTAGCTCGACCACACCTCAATTTCCATTGTTGTAAGCTGTCTAACAGCGATAATCATTCATCTGGGTACATAAATTCCTAGAACAAATATAAATCGAAATATTACAAAATTTGGGGGCGTATTTGCCGGCGTTCCGCCGGCGGGACGATATATCTGCCCCTCCCGTCGTTCCTATATTTGAAGTAGTACAGGTCCTAGCTTTAACATATACTTTACCCGGGTAAAGCCCGAAACGTGAACTATTTCAATTATATTTCGGACTTTAACCAAGCGGCAGCGGGTACTACTAGGTTTATCCGGGTAATCCTAGGTTTAACCGTTAATCTAACTTTATCCGTAGCATATACATGTATACGTATACAGGGTGTGTCAGCAACCTTTTGGAACACAAAAGTTCTAATAAACCATGGTCCGATTCGTTCACCTTCAAAAGTTATTCTTGATTTCGTAAAATTTTTAATTTTCCTACCTTTTCTCATAAAATCGATCATATCTCAAAACGTATTTGTCATAAATCAAATTCAATAACACCATTGGAAACAGCAATAAATTTCCTATAAGAGACAGAAGTTTTATTTAGAAATGTAATTCATTATAGGTTTTTACTGCGACTTTAATCTCAACTCTACAGCGCTTCGACTGTTAAAAACAACTTTTGAATGGTGTTTTATTACAATTCTTCAAGGGTAGCTTACGGTCCGATTACTGAAAAAATATTTACATTTAATCGGCTTTCCAATAAATATAAATATTATGGGGTTTCTTTTTCGTTTTGTCAAAGAAAATGCGAAAGAAATGTAAAAACCAATGAAATACAAAATTGACAACTGTAACAAAAATACCCTACGATTAGTTAATATTAGCTCTATTTTTTTCTCAAATATCAAAGTTTATTACTATGGTTAAAATGATGGAATTGGGAATGATAAAAAAAATAATAATAGAAAATATGATTTAATTAACGAAAAAATCCTTTTCTAGTTTAGCTGAGAAAGATCAGCTAATAATGCTTGAATGAACTCTGGAATCGTAATCTCCAGTAGGTACCAATTTAAAATCAATATTTAGATGGGAATCATATGTCGACAGGTTCTTCCGCTGATTATCATTGATAATCGGTTTAATGCGACACCTTTTTATGACGCTTCAATCTAATGGAATAGAATATCTGCATATCACATTCCACATTCGTGAACATTCAAAACTGATTCACAATAAATGAGATTATTTGCATTGAAATAGGACCCAACATGAATGGTACCTATTGAACTTCGAATCCTATTTAGATACTAATCACTTATACCAATTGCAGGTATTTCTTTCTTTGCCCTTCAGTTTTTTTATTATAACTTTTAAACAAAGCATTTGCGGACCTATGTTTATAGAAACTTTTTTGTTCAAAAGTAGGTTTACTATAAGACACCTAAGTATCGCCCTCTCGACTTGTTACACCCTGTATAGATACTTTTATTTTATTTTTTTTCATCAGAATAAAGCTGTTAATTTTATGTTTTTTCATGTTAATCTTTTGTTTATATTATTAATATAATCTATCTATTATCTATTAATCTATATTTATGATTGTCTAGTTTTTCTCCAATGTAGCACTAATTTATTTATTTCTTTGTACGTCATACTGATACTATATTTCATTGTTCCTGTTCTTTACTCTATATGTATTTATTCTTGGGGGACCTCGGTCCCAGGACAATAAAATTTCTTTTCATTGTCATTTTCATATCTCCCACGTCTTCAACCACTCTTTCAATACCCTCTACCTCCTCAAACGACTTCGCCGTCTCCTTTCCACCATTTTGATTATGCGTGCTTCGCTCATAGGGGACTCTCGTACAGTTTTTGATTTTATAGACACTTTAATCTTATTTTTCATTCATTTATTTACTTTATTATTTTTATTTTTTGAAATTTATGTTCCTGTACACATTTACGTATTCCGATATACAATTGTTTTACGTTCGTACCGATTCTAAATATGCCAATAAGACTTGTTGTTGTTAACATAAAATAGAAAAAGACAGAAAATAATCAATAATAATGAGAATGCCGGTAGTTCAGAGGTAGCTGCTTGCCTACTGTGCTAAAGATCGTAGGTTCGAAACCGGGCCGAGGCAGTTAGGTTTTTTATCTGGAAGGTTAAAAAAACCTTGAGTAAGCCGTCCTTCGGAAGGGATATTAAGTGATAGCCCTGTACCTGGGCGATGACCCCTACCCTACGTAACCAAACCTGGGTAGGCAAAATTTAGGACTCTGTTAGTAGGCGATATGACCTCATAGTTGAAACCCTGGCTTGAGTCACAAAAACAAACAACTAATAATCAGATAAGTAGTAATGATTAAAATATCGTAATTATGGTCAGTTTCCCTGAAATATTTCGAATTTTTCACCGTCAGAGATTTCAGTGAGATAAATCCAGAAAGACAATATGTGAAAGAATGTACATTTTCCACCAAAACGAATATATTTCAGTCACTCATTTTAATTGCTAATTCACAACTCTACCGGTGGTGGGAGAGAGAGAAAAACATTTTTTTTTTTTGCTATGTATAACACATTTTAGTAATGTTTAATGATTTAAATGTCACAAAGCTTAGGAGATATAGCGAAAGTAAATTTTTGTCTCACATAGGCCGACCCTATAAAAATGTTGCAGGCGATGAAGCGGCCACAGATCGCGCCAAGAGAAGCACTCCGGTGTCAGGACTTATGCCCTTCCCTAGGGTCGGACGGGCAGACAAGAAATTTTCTGAAGATCCCCGCCGAGATTATTACACCCTGCCCGAAGGAAGTAAGCTAGAGTTTAAGACATTCAAAACAAGGAAAATACATAATTTGAAGTTTCCTCGGCTTAGGAAATAACATTCAGAACGATCTTGTGTTCATGTGCCTAATAGAATAATTTTTGGGATGGTGAAAACACAAAACTTTAGGAAAATTAATGGTAATTATCTTAATGAGAACTCAACTTAACTCTTAAAAAATTCAATTTGGTTCCAAGGTAATTCCCTCAAAATTTTAGTCTGATTGAATAATATTTGATTTGCTACATTTTTAGTTTCAAGCATTAGCCTCGAAGAATGCGGCGCCGGTAGCTCAGTGGTGTGCGTGCTTGTCTTCTGAGCTCAAGATCGTGGGTTCGAAACCCGACCGAGGCCCTTATTTTATTTTATCTAGGAGGTAAAATAACCTTAAGCACGCCGTCCTTCGGATGGGAAATTAAGCGATGGCCCCGAGCCTGTACGATATCAGGTACTCGTTAAGGACCGCTGTCCTAGATGAATAAAAATTTAGGGTAGACAAAATTTAGGACTCCCACAGTAGAGTCGGACTCATGTCCACCAGAGTGACGAAAGAGCGCTCTGGTAGTAGGCGATATGACCCTCGTCTAGTTAAAGCCCGGGCATGAGTCATAATAACTAACTATATTCATTCTTTCAAGTGCTAAAGAGAGAAGGTTTGATCCCGTTTCCGCGAGTGGGAAGGAGCGGACCGAAGCGGAATGGAGCCATCGGGAACGGAGGCCTCTGGTTTGGGCCTCGGCTGGGACGGACGCAGAAGAGAACTCAGCCGGACTCACCCGATCTCAGTTACCTATCCGGTAAGTCAACCGCTTCAATATAGTCATTCCATTGTGACGGACGGGCACATTTTATAACTAGGGTTACATCCGGATAACGTTAACTTTCAGTGAATCTAACCTAAATTCTATCTTTGAAAATGTCAGTAAGTATGCTATCCAATTAGCAATTAGAGCTTATTTTGGAATATGTGGCTAATAGGCAAATGTACCGGCTATGTACTTCCCCAGTTTGAATTAATCAATTAGGTTTTAGCTCTCCCACTAAAACCAATCGGCCGTTTGAGATGAAGATGTATAGTTAACTTACATGGGGACTTCTGAATTCTCATACTAAATTTTTGTTTCAATGCATTCATTATACATCGACAGTTATTAGGGTTTTGTACCGAGCCCCCACTCTTATCCCCCCTTCTCTTTGGCCGATTTGACTGAGAATCAGTAGGTGTCATTGTTATGGGATTCTGGATACGCATATAAAATTACGGGCCGATTCATTCGTTTTATAAGGAGTTATCGTGTTCCCAGACACACACATACACAGACGGACATTTTTGGTCGGAAAACATGCAATTTCATTAAAAACTCAGCATTTCTGACAGATTACATAACTTCCCAGTGGTGGATTAACCAATAGGCAAACCTAGGCAGGTTACCGATATCGATGATAAAGGGGCCCCCGATGCTGAAGGCCCCAATGTCTAAAAAAAAAAAAAACTTGTCACTTTTAAAATGATTTTACACGCTTTTGGGAAAAATAATTCAGGTCAAATTTGTCAAGGAATTTGACCCGAGTTATTTTTCCCAATAAAAGGCATGAGGTTATTAAGCATGATTTTTTTTTTAAATAAAAAAACAAATCGGCTGTTTTCGTTTTTTATGGGAGGGGTTAAAAATAGGGGGGCCCCACATTTGCAATCACCTAGGGCCCCGCAGAAGCTTAATCCGCCACTGTAACTTCCCCTATACTTCGTAGAGCTAGGGAAGGAAAAACCACTTTAGTGTATGAAGTTGGGATTAAAGTGAATATTATCGCAAAAATCGTCAAAACGTATACAGGGGACCTTTGAAACGTAAAAATCTGTTAAAACCTCAATCTCGAATTTTCGCACGATTACAATATTTTCTTATACTATAGATATAAGAAAGTAAAAATAGCTTCTCCTCCTTTATATTTAAATTCAAATTCCGATAAGGACCTGTTAATTTCAAGCGAAATAGGAGGCAAGGGGGATTCAGGGGAGGGGACTCATTTCAATGAATCATCATCTCAAGAGCAATCTATGGGACCTAGGGAAAACTATAAGTGAATAAAAAGTGAAGATGCAACAGAGATTATGTTATAATATATATTATAGGTCGAACTTTGCTTTTGTCTTTGAGAATCACTAAGTTATTTACAAAATGTAAATTTGTTGAGAAAGAATCTGTTGATTGGCATGGTCTTAGTTGAATCTCTCCTTCATGTACTGAAAGTAGTATTGGTTTGAACAGTATATAAATTTCGTCGTTGTAGATACAATATGCAGTGCCGGATTAGCCACGTAGCAAGAGTAGCAAATGCTATGGGCCCCGCGCTCCAACGCCTGTCTTACCGTAAAAAAATATCAATTTAGATAGGAGCGTAAAAATATTTTGCATGCCTTAAGCGCGAAGCGCTTAGGCTATGCTTTACTCTCGCCTGAAAATCTAAAACTCGATTTCGACTCGATTGGAACTGCAATTTTATAAACTTTTATTAAATAATTCTTTAGAATCGTGTTTCCCAAAAGTAGAAATTGCCTTGCGCATTTACTTGTCTCTCATGATCACTAACTGCAATGGCGAACGTTCTTTTTCAACATTAAAACGTATTAAAAATGAGTTAAGGAACACGATGGGCCAAGAACGTCTTAATCATCTCACTTTGATGAATATAGAGCATGATTTTGGACTTGAAAAATAGAATAAAACTTGTTTATTTAATATATTGTCTAATTTCACTAACTATATATACATGGGAGTACTTTCGGTATTTCTACTATTTGCTTAAAGAAGTCGATATTGAAAGTGTTATCTCTAAATTTGCCCATATTAAATCCAGAAATGTTTATTTGTAATAGTTTTGTTTTATTTAATACCCTAAACTTGAGAACCTAAAGCAAACCAAGGGCCTCTTGACAGAATTTACTACAGGCCCCTCGCTGGCTTAATCCGGCACTGACAATATGACATATCTCAAAATTTTTCATGATTTATATAACTGGATTCGTATTTTCCCGCCGGTTGTTTTCATGGTATAGTTTCTTGAAAAGTTATCTGGGATTTTAAAAATGAAAGAAAATGTCAGGTGGTCTATCAAAAACCTGTTGATCAAGGCAACCTATCCCAAGTGGGGTGTTTTTAGATACGTCATGTTGTATCTTCAACGACGATTTGTCATTTCAACTATTTTTTGTACAAAGTTAGAAGTAATGTTTCTTGTGAAATACACCAAAAGTGTCATAACATCATCACTTTCAGTCAATATGAAATCTTCTTCAAATTGAATTGTATTTGGATGTTTGATAATTCCTCTCCACTTTATTTCATTTTTTATCTCTCAGCTTTAGCTCCACATATAAAATTTCGAATCGAAATGTTCATTTCATCGAAAGTTATTGAGATTTAGGTTTTAAGGCCCTCTGTAATCATCTTTGGCCGATTTGGCTGAAAATCATTAGATGTGGCTTTCTGGATCTTTTTACACAATTTCTATCCGTACCTATATTTAATCTATAAGGATCATTTCCACAGCACGCCGACATGTTTTTTCTATTGTCATTTTTGTATTCAGGGGTCGAAAAAAGTGAAATTCCGGTGAAAATTCAACTAAGAATTTTATGATCGATTACATAACTTTTATACTAAAAAAAGTATAGCTGGGGAAGTGAAACCATAGATACTTCAATTATTTGACATTCGTGGTTTTTTAAACTATTGATTTTTTCCTGATATTATTTTCATTTTATTTAATAGACCAGAGCGACAATATTTATTTATTGTTTTGTTTTGGGATGAAAAACTATACAAAAAAGAACAAAAAACTAAATTTAGCGTTCAGAATATTTGTGTCCGAATATGTAACGTTAGGCCAATCACGAAAGGTTGGCTTTGTTTATATATTTTGGCAATTTCATCAAAAGCATTTATTTAATGGGCATTTTTTTCTTGTCATGTTATTTTCCTTTCTTTTCTTCATTTTGTTATTTATATTTCATTGTTGATCAAAAATTCTACAGTATTAAAAATGCATTCACCTTCTCTATTCAGTAAGCATTTTTTACTCATCGAAGTAACTTAATAAATAAATTGTCAGTTTTTAAAAAAAAATTTCCGTGACCTACATATATACAAAGTTTCAAGTTTATTATAGTTCACTAGACCTAGACTAGACCTTAGAATTAGATTAGTAAGGATGTAGAAGGGTTTTGCCTTTATGTAAAGAAAAGGAAACTTAGTTTCCATCTTATAATCCACTTGAAATTGCCTTAGAATGAGATTATTCTGACCTAGCAGCCGAAGGATTTACATCGTGCCCCTGTTGTTCACTCACCCCTATCAAAGTGAAGTGTTTTCATTGAAATTTGCCCTGCAGTGACTATAAGTGGCTAGAACAAATAGTGCAAAGTTATGACTTCAATGGAACTTCTGGCTCGAGAGGGCCTTCCTCCAATCAACAGGAACTTTACCTCTGTTGAAGATGTTTGTAGAGCAAGGTTCACTTCAAAACACTCAATAACTCGTATTGATCAATTCAATAAGTAATCATATTGAAATGAACATTTCAATACGATTACTTATAGACCGGTTGGTTTTCAGACAAGTCCTTTTGAGGAAGGTTTCTTAACTTTAGACATCTAAATAACTATCAACAAAATGAATATTAATACGACTTTTCAAATGTGAATTCAGACGTCCCTAAGTTCTTACTTACTTCTTCAAAACACCCAATAACTCTCGGTGGAATGACATTTTGATACGAACTTTTATATGTGAACTCAGAAGCTTTTAAGTAAAAAAGTCTAGTGATTTTCAGCCAAATCGCAAAGGGAAAGACGGGTTTATCGGGAGACCAAAACTTAGTTTATTACAAACATTTCGAGCTGGGGCAGTACATTGTAATTCATTATCTTTTTTAAAATTTGATATAGAAACTTGAATCCGGTATTTTTTCATTTCATTTTAAGAATTTGAGCCCATCTCTACAGTTGTTAGCAATTCAAATTTACTAAAGTTTATAAAAACTGTTTTATACAGGGCACAAGACCTCCCCAAAGGTATTCTCTCATCCCTTCAAAGGTGCCCTGTAATAATTATGTGTTCTCTTTATGTGCCAATTTGTTTTGATTTGATATCCCAGGGACAACATTACCCAGAAGCCCAACTCAACCAGGTTCATAATGGTTAAAGTATAACATACATGGGTTTATACCTATTGGCATAAAGTTGTAAGTATACACAGGCGTATCGTTACTTTCAAAGAGGGGAGGGAAGCTGGAAGAAGGGGTGAATGCCCAGGAATAGGCAATTTTCTTTTCAATATTTCATAATATTGAATTAATATTATGAAATATTGAAATTATTATTAATAAATAATAATTTCAATATATTGAATTAGTTTTAATTCATTTAACAAAAGCCTAGAAAAAAAAAATCGTCTGTGAATCACCGGCAATGAACTTCCCCAGAACGAATTGATCAATTAACTTTTCACTCCCACATCAAAGCCAGTTGACCGATTGCTCTAATATTCAACAGTTGACCTTCATAGGAACCCCTAAATCTTCATTCTAAATGTTGGATCGATAAATTCATTACATCGGCAGTTATTAGGGTTTTTGAATTGAGCCCCTCCCCTGAACCCCTCCTTCCCTTCGGCCGATATCGCTGAAAATTGACAAGTTTCATCCATATGGAGTTTCACATATGAAATTCTGTGTCGTTATATTCATTACAACGGCATTTATTAAAGTTTTTGAGTTAAGCCTCCCCCTAATCCCCCCTTCCATTTGGCCAATTTGGCTGAAAATCTATGTGGTCACACATATAATATTTCGTGTCAATACATTAATTCTATCGGCAATCGATCTTTCCTCCTCCCCTTTCTCAAAATCATTTCAAACTGGCACTACTGGGTATATGAAAGTAATGAGTTGATGTCAGCGGTATTTTTTTGTTTCTTTGTATAGCGTAATTCAGAGAGTGACTTTTATACATCCAGTAACGCCAGTTTGATAAGATTTTGAAAAGAAGGAGGGAGAGAGAGAGAGAGTGATCAGTAAGAGTGGTTGGTATAAGAAAGTCCAGTAATGGCTACATCACATATATTTAATTTTGTAAATTTTTCATAATTGCCAAAAATAAAAAAAATATTTTATAATTCGTTGCTACGCGATACAATTTAAACATTATTTTGAAAAAAAAATTTATTGTTTGAGGCGCTATAACTTTTGTTTTATTGATCTTATCTCAAATATAAGACATAATGGCGGTTGAAAATGGAATAAGGAACATTTGTGGTAAGGACCAAGTTTTCGATAGGAATAACCGTTTTGGGGAAATAAGAAAACATCTAAAAATATGTGTTTCAAAACATTTCGGGAAGGTTTTCGGCATGTATCTCAAAAGTGATAAAATCGTATTGAATATAAAATATGTATTTTAGTTAATAATTTATGGTTTCCAGATTTACTTTGTGAAGCTCCATTCTAGGAATAGTTAATTAAAATACACAATTTCTTTGTCAAACTTCACTATATATTCTCAAATACTCAACTAGTTTCGCCGTGTTAAGGCATTATCAAGAGTCACTTACAAACTGTTTGTAAGTGACTCTTGATAATGCCTTAACACGGCGAAACTAGTTGAGTATTTGAGAATATATAGGGAAGTTTGACAAAGAAATTGTGTATTTTAATTATCTATTCCTATGTATTTTAGTGTTCTCTACAACTAAAAATATTTTTGATTAGGTCATAAACATGAGCGGTAACTTGCAAAATGTACATAGGCCCTGTCAAATCTAAGTTAGCACATGTGACCCTTTTATTCCAAATTTAAAGTTTATAACTGGGGCTCATGGTGGCCGTGCGGGCTAGGGCGTAGGGCTTTGGTCGCATGGTTTCACCATGGTTTGCGGGTTCGAATCCCGTCCGGGAGTGAGTTTTATTTCGTAGATAGAACTCCCTTCCGGGGCCATGGATGTCGTAAACAACTTAATAACAAACACATATGGCTAGTGTGGTGTCTGCCGAGGCCAATCTATCAATCAATCAAAAAAAAAAAAAAAAAAAAAGTTAAAAACTATATGAAGAGCACGGGGAAAGAAGCAGGTTTGCCACTTTTTTCTCGAATGTGAGATATCGCCACTACAGTATAGTATATTAAACATATTTCACGATTCACCATCGTTACGGGCTTCAAAAAGACGGTTTGTCACCACGAAAACGGAAGCTGAAAATATGACGTGCGGGAAATTGATACCATACGGACTTTCAACCATTAAATTTCAGTTTTCTCAATTTCAACATCTGATGACAAACCTGGTTCTTTACCCGTGCTCTTGATATGGTTTTTGCAGTAGAGCTCTAAAAACCTTTCAATCACAGACACACATCATCGCGAAAGTCAAAACTGTTGAGACCTCGAACTCGTATTTTTGCACGATCAATACATTCTTACTTATAGTGTAAGAATTTTTTTTAATTACTTTCTTTAGGTTTAAAAAATGGGTTCTGACATGAATAATAATGAAATTTATTCATGATTCTATTCATTATTTTATCCATTTATTCATGATTTTATTTTGTATACATTTCTTTGACACAAAACTGCATTAGCTTTCAAGGGTCGAAATGAAGAAAGCCTGGAGTTGAGTGATTAAATAAATAAATTCAATTAAGGAAACGATGAAGAAAAACTTTATTCATACCCTTCAAAGATCTGAATTGATATTTTCTGTTTAAACATTTGTATAACTGATACGTTATTACAAGCATTTTAAAAGATTTGTACTTCATAGATGTGAATTTGATTTTTAAAATCGATGTATTGCTATTGATCCTAAAAAAGAAAAGCGGTGAATCATTAACAATATACTTCCCCAGCACGAATTAATCAAATATATTATCGCTCTCTCTTATACATCAATCGACCCTTTTTAAACAATAGTTAACTTACACAGGGAGTTCAGAATTTTTAGGGTTTTTGAGTTTGAGCCCCTCCTCTGTTTTCACCCTTCTCTTCGGCAGATATTGCTGAAAATTAATGTGCGTCGTCCTTATAAGGCTTTGATTTTTTTTTTTTTTTTTTTCTAAGAAATTCATTAGAATGACAGTTATTAGAGATTTTGTGTTAAGCCACATCCCTTGTCCCCTTCTTCCCTTTAGTCTATTTGACTGAAAATCGGTAGAGTTTTTGAGTTAAGCCTCCCCCTACTTAATATGCTTGCTCCCCTGGTTTTTCGCGAAGTGAACTTCCGAATCCACGCTGCCAATAAATAATGTTTAGAATGATGTAAATATAAGGACATATTTTCCAGATGGCGTAAGCAACTGTATGAAAATGTACATTTAATTTTAACGCTCTGGCGGTCTGACTCATTACAAAAAAGTTCTAAGTGTACTTGAGAAAGCGTAATTTCCAATGAGGTTCTAAGATTTTCTCATTTCATAGTTGTAGTAATCTTGTGATAAAATTTAAAGTAATTATTTTATTGGAATAAGTAATGAACCTGTAGCGTAGGACTGACTCTAAGAATAAAATTAAAACTTCTCAAGGATAGCCGTAATTTATTTTGCAACTACCAATGACTCGCCGCATAGATAATAATGTCTACATATTTTATACTCATAATATATTCTATCTCTTCTTTTTCAACAATCTTGAACTAATAATTAAAATATGCAGATGGTTGCTGCACTTTCCAAATTGTAATAACTTAAAATGGAAGAGCCCCTCACGCTCGTATAATATTATTTATTTCCGTTATACCATAACATGGTAACAGAAACCCTTATAACTGCCTCTAAGCCATCAAACATCAAGCGTATCCAGTCCTTCCAATCCAAAGTCCTAAAAACAATTCTTGATGCACCCTTCTACGTGTCCAACCTTACCCTCCATAATGACATTAAAATCCCTTATGTTATTGACCTCATCAAGTCCCGCTTCTCTAAATTCCACTCTAACCTTTTTTCCCATGACAATCCAGTTGCTCGACTATTGTCATCCCATTCCCATCCAGATAATCCCCCAGAAGACTGAGGCGGCGCTGGCCGAGAGACCTGCTACTGTAGCAAAAATATTTAGGGGGTGCCGGTGATGACCAGCTTCTCCCCTCATGTAATCCTCTTACCTTCAACTCTCCTCCTTCTTGGCCTGCCTCCACTGCTGGTCAGTGATTGGCGGGGCGAGAAGGCAGGTGGGAATCACTCGAGCTCCCGCGGCCTTCCCTGCCCCCATTAAGTTGGAGGGATGGGGATGACAGAGAACCGGCGGTGTTTCGAGGGGTCTCGAGTTGAAGGGCTTTATGTTGATTTTATTTTATCTTTATTATTGTTTAAATTTAATATTTTCTCTCTGTTTTGTATATATTTTATTATTTGCATAAAGGCCATTATTATTTAATTATATAGATGTTTTTTTTACCTATTATTTTGTACATAACCATATGCTTTCGATGTATATATTTTTTAATTTTTTTTTGTTGTTTATTATTTTTTATATAAGTATATATATATTTTTTAAAATTTTATTTATCATTCTTTTCTTTTTTTTTATTTTTATTTCATTTTTTTAAATGTATCATTCATCAAATTTCCTTATGGTTTATACCGATTGTAAATATTCCAAATAACGAATTATTAAAAAAAAAAAAAAAAATTAGATTCGTAAATGTGTAGAAGGTTTTGCCTTCTTGTAAATAAGAAAATGAAACCATCATTATTATGTGCTTTGTTTTGTTTTGGTAGGATTTGTTCTGGGTGAGGACTCAACGAACCAAAACCAGCTATACAGAGCCCCACCTCTCATCAGCTATCTTCGTTATCCTCAGCCTCAGTTCCATTATTAAATACTGTACCTTATAATATTTATTTCCATTTTTTTCAAATCTTTTTATTTTTACTTACATTATGTATCTTGATAAGATTAAATAGTGATTATCATCTAAATTTTGTAGCAAGAAGCATACTTATACTTACATTATGTATCTTGATAAGATTAAGTAGTGATTATAATCTTAATTTTGTAGAAGAAGCATACTTATACTTACATTATGTATCTTGATAAGATTAAATAGTGATTATCATCTTAATTTTGTAGCAAGAAGCATACATGAATAAAATGAAAAATGTTCAAATGTTCATACATCCTCTCACAATCATACCGTTGGGTAAGTAGATTACTGCTGAATAATCTCCGAAATAAAATACCACCCAGATTCATAACTTGGACAAATTACTGCCAAAAATCTCGAATTAAAAAAAAAAAAAAAATAGGTTCGCTGTGGAAGAGTGGCACTAACCTTCCGGGGTACGGGCCCGTTACGTATGAGGCAGTACGATCCCCTACTGATGTCTCTGGAGTTCAAAATGGCTGCCAAATGTAAGTGAATTTCAGCACAGGAAATTGTAGTACAGGACATATTGCTGCCTGAGTTCAATAGTGGCACTACGTCCTACCCCCTCGGGTTCAAAAGTGACACTATACCAAAAACATTGTTTCGAGATAAATGAGTTCAAAGTTTTCTATGCACTTTGGCTTAAGTTCCTGTTGTTATTTTTCGTCGTAATAAATTCCAAATGGTCCCATATAATCCCCTAGGATTTCAAAATTTGTGTTCCGTACTCATTTTTGATTTTTTTCCTTCATTGTCATTGTTATTACGACTTAACCGTTCTTATGGCGCATAGTGCCACTATTGAAGTAAGAAAACACTCGTTAGTCCTGGGGATACCATGATGAAACGACACTAACTAATTTTTCACATCTCAATTTAATTGCAAAATGGGTAATTATAATATAATAATTGTAACAGAAGGTCATAAAAATGTTACGCAACACAGCGCAAAAAAGATCAAAGTTGGCTATCGCAAAAATACCTACACGCAAAACCAATTTTACACAATATCTTTGATTATTGCATTATTCGTAACAGTCTCTTGTACGATTACCAATATTAGGCAATGAGTAATTATAGGTACATAAGTCCTCACAATGAAACAAGTTATTATGGCACAAAATTTATTGTCATCTACATAACAAAAAAAATAAACTCCATCCTGAAATTTGGTCAAATTTAACCGAAACATCGAGAAACTCAACTTTTAATAGTCTATAACTCTTTACTCAGACGAGCAATTTTTTTATTTATTTTTTTGTTAACATAACAGCTACGGTAATGAATCAATACACAGTCACTAGTTGGTAACTCCTGTTCACTAGTAGGAACCTAACTTTTGAAACTACAAAATCACTTAAAGCTTTCGAAGTAATGAGGCTCAATAATTATTTTAAGATATATAATTATAATTATCACAGTAGTTTTAAGTAATAATTAGGAACTTTAAACCACCTTATTTGGCAACTACGTTAATAGTATGTAGACAGCTGGTACACATGAGTCGTTTACATAAGGTCACTATTGAAATAACACACTTCGCCAAACCGGAAGGCTGCAGAGGCACTACTGAATAGGGTCACTATTGCACGGAGACTTTGAGTCAAACGCACATTTCTAAAATCGGCACTAATGCTCTCTAGCGGTGAATAAAATAAACTGGGGCCTATGACATTTTTTCTACGCTTAAACACCATCCCAGAAAACCCTCTGGTGGTCATAATTCAAAACTCGAAAATTCGGGATAATGCCACTATTTAACTCAAGGGGGTAGGACATAGTGTCACTATTGAACTCAGGCAGCGATATATGCCCCCCGTACTGCAGCGAACATGTTAAAGGCGTTTTCTTAAATAAAAAAATATTCGACTTAATTAAACTATTCTTGAATTTGAAAAATTATAAATAAAGATTTCATTGAAGAATTAAAGTTTTTCCGTTAATACTCAAGGTTAACATTTTGTTCAATCCTCATCCGAATAAATAAGACTTTTTCTAAAAATATTCAACAAAAGTGTTTTTTTCGGATAAGTGAGCATTTCATTTCTCACTGATTGAATATATACCCTCATCCCGAAATAAGTTTTTGCCTATACCACTACGACTAGTCATATCCTATTTTTCAAGTTCCATTTTCGATGCACATCGTTGACATCAATCATAATATGATTGATATTATGTGACCCATCCTTATATATTTACTTACCATCAATAGACATTAAAATGTGAAGAATTAAAAAATAAAGCAATAAACTGTTCTTGAGGAAAAGCTACATTAAAAAGTGAGGGGAAGAGTCGAGAGGGGTCTTGGAGACCGAACTAATTTCAAGTGCTTTCAGTGAAGTTCAATTAGCGAATTTGACAGGGCCCGTAGAAGCTAATAAGAGAGGAAACAATCGGAGATCACAAGCCCAAGTATTAAAAGTCTATGAACATCATGTAGTGTCCGATAACGCATTTAGCACTGTGAGGAAGCTTGTAGTAGAGTTTGATGGGAGGGGAACTAGATAATTTGGGCCGGATTTTAGTGAACCTGTCTCTAGGTTCTTCTCGACTCCTGAGCTGGTGTGACTTGGAAGTCAGGTATCTGCCAAGGTCACTTCTGACCTGGACCAGCCAAGCCTTGATATACGGCAGAAGCAGTATCCAGAGGTTCCTGAACCAGCCCCTTCAGCCTTGGAGAAAATTAATACATAAATAGCGGCCGGTGCTCATAAGACTTCACCCGACCGTTCCAGGGTAATTGATAATTATAAAACCATGTATATAAATGCATTTTATTAATAAAAAAACAATTATGTTAGCCGAATTAATCTTAAAGTTAAGTCCTATCAGACATTTCAAAATAAAAAGATTAAAGAAAATAATGTATTTATTGTAACTGCAATGAATACTAATTTAAAAAAATTAATTAAAGTTTAATAAAAAATAAGTTTTAACGCAATTTGATGCAAGATTAGAAAAAGCATGCAAATGAGCATAGCAAATTTACTTAATATAGTTGTAAAAAAATACGTTTTGAATACAAAAATTCAATTACTTTACTGAATAAATTATATCCATAACGAATATTGAAAGAATTTGTTAGATTTAACAGTATCCTCTGTCTTCTACCCGCCTGCGGGGAGCCGATTTGAGGATGTCGTCTACACGAAGTATCACCTCAGTGGCTTCCGAAGCAGAAAGGAGCATTTGCCGCTTTACTGAATGCGATTCAACTATTCCTCTTTCCTTCATACACCCAATACCTCCATTTACCATATCTGAAAAATAAATATAGAAATAAAAAAAATATTTCCTCATCCTCTATAACTTATGCTTTATAATTAATCAATGAAACACTGTTCAAGCCTTGGTTAAAGACATTGGAAAAGGAGCTGCCTAGGACAGATAACGTAATGACAAGACTTGGGACTAGACACGGACTAGTGAACAAATACATATAACAAACACGTGACAGACTCACGTAACTTTGATACATGCGACATTTGTTTCGCTAAGTCTGTCTGTTCCACCATCGCGGAAAGAAAAATAGCTACGAAAATCACTGAATAGTTTTCTCAGTTTCATTTTTAAAAATGTTTTCGCTAAAGTCAAAAATAATGGGGATAAATAAAATTTTGGAGTAGCGAAAGAGGCGCGAAGAAGGCGAAAGGTAACGATGTGGGGAGTGAGGTGGTGGGACAGAGGAGGGAAGTGTAGAATCAGCTTCAGGTAAAGTAACATAACGCTAAGTTACTCCCAAACAACTCTGGGTAACCTACTAAATAAAGATCAAAAGAAACGAGGAGTACCGATTCCTTGCCACAGTTTTCCGTCACATTCCCCAAAATCAAGCGTTTACAATGCCTCTGCTCTATTCAAGTCTTATATAGTTATACTGAAGGTAACAACTTGCAATGTGAACACAATATAGTAAAGTCTGGGCCATTTAATAAGAAATCTGGAGTTATACGATTACAAACTAAATAAACCAGCAATCTAATGCTGAATTACGCGACAGGGTAATAGAGCGACAATATTTAATTCTCTTCCATTCGAAATAAGAACCGAATAAACGGAATAATTTTTAAACGGAGTCAGGGACCGATCTAAGAGGATATACAAGGCTCTGACATGCTCGAGTCGCAAGGCCCCGTCCATCTCGAATGATGCTACTCTTCGGAGGAACTGCATTGCCGTTGCCTTGGTTAACAAAGGGGCGAATGTGTCAATGCTGAGTGCAATATGTGTGTATCGGCGCCCGACTGAGACGGAGGGCGCCGCCAAGATCTGGCAGGCTGTACGCAGTATCAGCAGAGCAAGGAGGTTGGACGACTGATAGCCAAAATAAGGGAGCAAGACTATCGAGCCATCTCAGTCATCCTGGGCAAGTCCTGTCTTGGTTCCGAAGACTTTTGGTCGGCTAGAATTGTGACCTATCTATAGAGGTGACTGACTACATTGTAAAGAAAAATTTAATGTGTTATTTTAATACAATGAAACAAAATATTAAATTGAAAACTTAAGCAAACTTCAACAAATAATAATAAAGACATCAAGCAAACTTGAAAAAATAAAATAAAAATGGCTAAGTCATTAAAAGTGATCAATTTTCCACTAACGGCAATAAAAAATTCACGAAAAATTTAAAGAAAACCTCTAATAAACCATGACTAATGCTATTACCTATTAATTCAATCCATAAAAAATTACATATTTAGGCGCCTATTTTAATTGAGCAAATATAATGCTGACCAAAAGAGCTGGTGATGATTCTCAAGTTTGGCGCAGAATGTTAGAAAAGGTTCTAAAAATTATAAAAAAACAATAATATTTACCTAGACCATATGTAGTTTGACCATTCTTATGCGCCGCCCTAAGAGCAGTGACTAAATAAGACGAATCATATCCACCATTATCAGAAATAGTTGTAGGAAGTTCCAATAGGGCTTTTGAAAAAGAATCCATAGCTACCGACTCTTTACCAGCAGTCAACGTGGCTGCCTCGCTAACTGCACAAGCCATCAAAACCTCCGAACAACCTGTAATTGCAATATAATATTAATAATGTGAATTGCGCATGGCCTAGGAATGCATGAAAAATATCGCGGGAAAACAAAACACCAAGTATGAAGAGGATCGTTCAAAGGGCAGCTTCACCATTTCGGAGGAAAACATTTTTTTAAACAAATTCCAATAGCACAGAGGCTTTTCAATGTTATCAACTCATAAAAAAAAATATATAAATGGACGTTTCGTCATTATTTTTTAATTTTAACATTTTAGTCGGATTTAAGTCGGTTTCGTATACAACGTACCCTCTATTAAGTCTTCAATTCTCAGTGTTAATTTAAGTAGGCTCTACCTAAGCCAGTCAGTAGCCCAATGGGAGTCGCCAAGACAGTATGGTGCTTTTATCTACCTGCTCAGCCCGACCATCACCACACCGTCCCATCACCAGACGGTGCATCCTATCACACGAGCCATCTAGCAGTCCCTCCCGCCATCTCTAGAGGAAATACCATTCAGTGACGATGGAGCAGATCCACCAGCCAACTACAAGTACTCTATTATTAAGTGGAACTATTCTTGTGAAAAGGAAGATCAAATTTTGTGAAAAGGAAGATCAAATTCGTTAAATACAAAATCGCACTAGCGGAAATGGGGGTATTTATATATATAAAAAAAAAAAAAAAAAAAAACTTTCGCGGTACATACTAGAATTCACAATTTCCGGTCAACAACAGAATATATAAAGGGTTTTCTTCAATTTAAAACGTTCAATTACACAGTGAAAATATGGACAAGTAGTTTTGTGTATATTCTCTAGTTATAAGATATAAAGGATAGATACAAGATACGAACCTCCACCGTACAGAGTTTTCTTGTCCCGTACAGTAGTGACCAGAACACACAAGGCATCATGAAGAGAACGCTCGGCTTCATCCACGATCTGTTGAGTGGCTCCCCGGATCACAATGCTACACGCCTCCCCCAGCTTCACTCCACTAAACCTCAGCAGTTTGTCTTCCCCGATCATCACCTTTAACAAAAAGAAAAATTAACAACTATATATTTGAGACCACAGTAGAAGATGCTGAGAATTCCTCTTCTCTTCCCCCAAATCCAGACTTCCAACTTGCTAACCTAGTCCATTAACCTCCTAATAGCATACTAGATAGTTTAAATTGGTGTAAAACAAGTGATAAATTATTAATGAAGGAATATTATCAGATTTATTTCGATTCATCCTATCTTTTTGTTGTATTGTTGCTGTGTTTAAATATACAGCAGTCAAAAAAGAAGGGTACACCCATTTATTTGTGAAAATCAACGTAAACACGGCTGTCCTTATATGTTTATTTACCTTCGATTCGTTTAATACTTAAACCTTTTAAAAAATACGAGTTCTCAGATTTTTGACAGTAACGTTCAAGTTTTTCTCTCAGATTGGCGATCAAATTGGATAGTTCATTGATGAACGAAAAAAGTTTGAAACTCACTGAATAGTCTATATTTACATGACTTGTTTATTTTCATAGTTCAAACAATTTTTTAGATTTTTTCCGCTAACCTAGGATGCTGAATTACGTTTGGCCCAAAATGAACCTAACAATACATCTACCTTACCTCTTCAATTAAATCGCACTCTCCCAATTTGACAAGTTCAGGTGTATCAAAAGTGGATACAATTTCACCACCTGTAACTAGAGCTAGTCGCTCGATTCCATCAAAATCTGCGTGCTCTATAGCCATGATCCCTGCATCCGCAAAAAGCTGTTCAGGATAGTTGTAGATCAATTGGCGATTCACAAATACATTACAGTTGTGACTCAAAATTCTATCAATCTAAAACAATTAAAAAACATAACAATATGTTAGGTATACTTGTGTAGTAGATTACTAGCAAGTCTGTAGATACTCTAGACTTCTCTAAAGCTGTTGATTTAAAAAAAGAATTATACGATAAACCCTCACTAATCGTTAATTCATATCTACTTTTCATTTCCTTCATTTCTTTGCAGAGATCCTCTACCAATATTCCATAATAAGGTGTTTGTATCTAGAAAAGAACGCAGTAGTATAAAGTGCAGTGAACTTGTGCTAATGAACATAGGGTGGTTCTCCTTAAGGGCAGACAGATCTTAAAATTTTATTTAAAATATTCATTCATATATTCATGATTTAATTAGTGCTATGATCAATTTGTGGAGGTTATACATTTTTTATTATTATAATATTCACTTTATTCTACTATGTTTTTAATTAGTAATATTTCCTCTATTTATTATTACTTTTTGTTTAAAATTTTCACTATTTTTGTTTATTTGTTTTAATAGTTATTTATAACTAGCAGTAATACTCGGCGTTGCCCGGGGAACTTTGACTTTTCTCCTAATATCTCTCGTTCGAATCCATTTCAATTCTCCAATAGTACATTCATGATGTTATAATTTTCAATTATTCATACGGAATAACGCTTATAGTCCTTCAACGGCAGACATCCCAGCTAGTAAGTTTTTAGGACCCCTGGGCACCATGGCTAGTACGCGCCATTCAACGGCGGAAACCACAGCTAGTGAATACTTACCATCAGTGGACGTCCTAGCCAGTGCGTACTTGAGAACGCTTGTGACCACCAGGTTGATTAAAACATAGACGATGAAGAACAAATTAAAAAAAAATTAATCAAATCCATCAAGCCGTTCGTGAGTTATAGCGGTACAACGCACAGACATTTTCAGCTTTATATATATGATTATTATTGGGTTTTTTTCTACCTACTTATACATTTTTCAATCAATTATTTATTTGTTGCTTTTTAATATGTATATACAGTGAAACCTCTCTTGGCGGTCACCTCTGATAGCCGGACGGGGTGTCTACTAGGGGTTAGTGGGCGGACAATTTTTACGGTCCCGGCAGAATATATAGGGATTTCAATACATTTGCCCCTCTCTTAGGCGGACCCTCTCTTGGACGGACACGGACAGTGAAATCGAGTACAGAGAAGAGCAGACTACCTCTGTTGGACGGACAGGCAGGCCTCTAATTCGGGTTGACAACTGTCGACGTACCTATCAGTTCATCAGATGCTCTGCACTACGCGAACTTAATCAAGCGTTATTGCCTCCAAGCAAACGATGCTTCGTCATTAATTTTAATTTTTCAGGTAGAGGACAATATTGAAAACTCGATTGGGAAAAAAAAATTGAAACAAAAGAAAATGTCCGATTTTTTTAGAACAGATGTTGTACCATTGTTTATGTTCGGATTCTAGTACAAATTTTCTATTTTTTAAAACTATATTCAGTTGTTCAATAAACAACATTTTTTACATACGATACACGTGTTTAGAAAATATACCTTTCATTATTATCAATTTGCCTTCTATTTTCCTTTTCCCTCTGTTAGGAGGATACCTCTGCTGGGCGGACAACTTCCACGGCCCCATGGGTGCCCGTCTAAGCGAGGTTTCACTGTATATATATATAATATTCATCTCATGTGATGTTAACTCCATGATATATGTATGTGATTTATAAGTTAACTATATGTATGTATATATATATATATATATATATATATATATATATATATATATATATAAACAAAACTATATATATATATATACCTTATTGTCATTTTATGGTTTAACAGAAATAAATATAATTATTAGTTATTTTGTTTTATATATCGGGTGGTCTTAAAACCACCAATGGACGAGAAGAGCCTTAGAAGCTAGAGAAAATGACAGTCTATCTACATTCGTATCAAAACAAATACGGCACACTGTTGAAGTGGAACCGACTGATTGTAACTTTATTGTATGTAGCAATATCTAATTAATTATATGTAATAATACCTTTTCTTTCATTTTCTCTTTTTCAGCTAATTCCAATTCTGCTACTTTGGCCATGGAGTCGACTCGAATTCGAGATCCGAAAACTTTAACTTTGTCTGTATCCATAGGAGTATTAGCAATGAGAATTTTAGCATTTTCAACTCTTTTAGGTTGAAACTGTCCAACTTTCTTATTCAAAAGAAATCCTTAAAAAAATTAAATTAACACAAAATAATCAAGAAGATTATTATTGGAGAAAAATAAAAATTATATTATGAGATTACATATTTACATTGATTAAAAAAACTCAAAAATATATTAGGAAAAAACATACCTTCATCTAAAAAGGAATCATCAAGGGAACCTCCTGTCTTCTTGATAATTTGAATAGCGCTAAGATTGCCAGAGCCTTTCAGACGAAGTACAGCATCGACGGCCAGCTTGCTGAACTTCTCTTTATGCAAGTTCAAAATCTTTGAACTAAGAGCAGTGCGAGCACAATTGAGAAGTTCTTCACGAAATTGGCTTTCATCCGCACTACAACAAAACATAAGTTACCTGTTAATCCTGCTTCGTTAAACCAGTCAAATATCTATAATAGAGCGTGGACATATTGTAACTCTAGAATATTTCTAATAATATATATATATATTCGTAGATATATCTTCCTTATGGGGCCATTTCATGCCTAGTCAACCCATGCATATGCAAATGTTCAATATTCATCCACGATATTAATACAGGAATGTTTGGACACGAATGTACTATTTACATATTCGTCTGATATAACCGAACATTCGCTACTGTTCTGGAATGTGGGAAATGCAAATATTCTAGAAGAATTGTGAAGAAGAAATCACTGCAGCAGCGTCATATTTTTTTATGTGCTATCATAATTTAAAATTATATACAAGAAACCACGGAGACGCAGGAGATGGATGTTGTCTTTACATAAAAATCTCATGAGTTGAGTAGTTATTAAATAAAAATAGAAATGTTTGTTTTTTTGTTTATCTATAAAAATAGTTTGTTAATTTTTGAAAAATGTATTTTTAAATTAATTAAATAATTAATTATTTTAATACTTCAAAAGAAATTAGAATAATCTTTTCCAAGAAAATATTCATCTCAAAGATCGATTCTGTTAGTTTATATCCAGCCTCTAGACTTAGCCACAGCCTCTAGACTTAGCCAGACTCTTTATTCTCACTTTTTTCGCAGATAATTCCAAATGTTTTCATCTCAGGAAAAGCATCTGAATTTAATTTATAAGTATTCTCATGTCATCAGTAATTATTTTGTTAAATACACGAACATTATTTCACGCACATCACATATAAATTAGTTTATCTTGTTAGAATTTAATAATTGTATCTTTATTTTACCACTGTTATTGAAAAAAATATAAATAAATATTTCAGCTTCTTCTTTCTCTATTCTTTAAAGCCACGGAGATTTCCTAGTTGAAATTCTAACCCTTTCCTTACCTACGTATAAGAACGGTTCGCATTCAGCAAATTGCAGTTCATAAATATACATATTTTATTTTTTGTCAATAGACAATGTCAAAAAAAAAACAAAAAAAACACAGGCTGTATCGGGGAAGCAGCCACAGTGGGGTACGTGAAACGTATTGTGCGTGATGCAGGGGGCACTAGGGTAAAGAAATGACGTAACCAAATACACAACGTGATGAACGCGGGAGCGCCATAGCCGAGCAACCGTCAAATTTCTGCAACAAATTACACACTTGTAAGCCTTATATCTCCTGAAGAGCATCGGTTTGAGTTCGATGGATTACACCTACAACGGCAGAGTGAGATCTCTCAAACGCGACTACTCCCGCTCGGACCGACAAACGTACTACCAAGCTATGACAGCAACAACGGCGCTGACACATGCGTGATCGATAAATGGCTTCTTTCCTCTACACAACGATACCAAAGTAAAGCGCGCGGGTAGTACGGTTGTGAAGATATAAGCGATATTAGTGTTACATGTTTTCGTTACATGCGGTTTTAGCAAGCGACCCCCTATTGACCGAAATGAAAGACGTTTCACGTCAAAAGTTTTTTTTTTTTTTTTTTTTTTTGGCTTTATGTACGGTGCATATTAGCCATGTCAATGTGTTATATATAATTATTTAAGACATCCATGGCCCCGGAAGGGAGTTCTATCTACGAAATAAAACTCACTCCCGGACGGGATTCGAACCCGCAAACCATGGTGAGACCATGCGACCAAAGCCCTACGCTCTAGCCCGCACGGCCACCATGGCCCCCGAAGTTTGCTTTATTTATGAGGGAGATTGCTTAAAAATGTTATTTCACAATATTATTTATTACTCAACAACGCCCTTCATGGGGCCAGAGCCAGTACTAGGAATATCCCGGGAGGCATACCGAACCCGAGAAAAACTCGGAGATCTTTTGGAGCAGTCATGGAGAGAAAAACCCACATGCAGACAGTCGAAGATGTTCCTGGGTGGGGAGTCAAAGGTGTTGAAAGATGGGATCCTGAACCTCAAAAGGAATCAGCTTCGGCAACTAACGGAAGTTCTCACAGAACACGGCACCTGTGACAAATGTGAAGACGGCGGCACACTTCCTGGGTATATGCGCGAACGAGATTCAACATTTTTGGCAAACATGTAATCACAGAGGAGGATTTTAGAAGATTGGACGACGGGAGCATTTCAGATTCATTAAGAATCAATCAACTCCTGCTCCTTTTCTTCTAATACATATAATAAATTCATACTTAAGCATATTTCGGTATTTATTAAAGTCTATAAATCCGGGCTCTAGACATAGGTATTGTACAATGTAAATAACTAGAAAATACCTATTATCGACTGCAGCAGCATCCAAGGCAGCGAGGGCAGCCGCAGTGGCTAGTCGGTATCCAGTGACGATTGTCTGTGGATGAATTTTCCTATCGATGAGTCTCTCCGCTTCTCTTAATAATTCTGCAGCTGAAAATTAAACGTTTAAGATAGGTGATACAGTTGGCTGCTGAAGTTTTGGCAGGAAACTGGCAAGCACAACCCTTATTCCCATGTAATAAAGAGAACATTTAACAACTAACAAGTATTGAAAGTGTCAAGCGCTCTACTAGCGTAACCAGACCTGAGCAAAATGTATGTTTAATACTAACTCAGATATTGTCTGCAAAATAACCACATTATCTATAAACAAGGTTCAATAATCAAGATACATTCCATTATTCAATTAATTTATCACGTTATTTTGCAGCATACAATGGACCAAATACTTTTATATGAACCGAAGTATCTTTCAAGATACAATATGTCACATTATTTCGAATAATATGACTTTCATTTTGAATAGTAAGCCAACCCGTCTTGGGTTTAAATCCCAACAAATCATACCTACTTTTTGTTTTAGTTTTGTTTTTTGGATTCCTCATAACAAATTAAGGGGACACTTTCTCTCATAACTAGAACTCCTGTCAAGTATTTTGTGAATATTATTGTCACAAAAGGAGAAACAGATGTTCATTTCCCCATGTCTACGCTAAATTTACAATTTACATAGAATTTGAGGAACTCTAACATTTACGACTAGCGTTAGCAAAGAACTTAGTAACTAGGGTAAATGGTAGCTTTTCACTAGTCCAACTTACAAGAGGATATAACGGTTGAAATGAAACGTATATTTGTTATTTTATATAATTAATATAATTTTTTCACTATTGTTCACAGTGTCTACCAAAAATAATTGTTCACCCTAATCCAAAGAATTTTTCAACCATCTGATCAATCAAAATAGCTACAAAAATCAACTCAATATACAATCCAAAATCAAGTCAGATAATTTTACTAACATTAAATATAGCATTCTTCTAACAAAAACTTACCCAAAACAGTGACAGAAGTAGTACCATCTCCGACCTCGTCGTCTTGAACCTTGGCCATATTGACAAGGATCTTGGCTGCAGGATTGTCGAAGCCGACTGCCTTCAGGATGGTGGCTCCATCATTGGTCACCTCTATCCGGCCTCGGTTCCTCCCATAGCTTACCAAGATTTTGTCCATCCCCTTCGGTCCCAGGGTGCTCTTCACTAGGTCCCCAACCGCGATCGCTCCAATGAAATTGGACATCCGAGCCATCTCACCTTTCTCCTCCTCGGCTTCATGTTTCAAAATTCTTATCGGGTTTAGTGATACCTGAAATAATAATATTACAGAATCTTTACATATATATATTTTTTCCTGATGCATAAGTATACACTGTAAACAGTAGTATAATTAAATAGGATTAACAATAACTATTTCAATAGTAAATATTAAAAGCCAGTACGTATAGTGCAATTATATGATTTATAAACAAATTTCTGAAAAGGGGAGTGATCACATTTCAACCTACGCCCACAATGCAGGGTTTTAAATACCTACAATGAAAGTACACACATATCTACAGATTGAAATACAAGAGAATACATATGTCGTTCCAAAGTGGAAATGACAATATTATTTTCAATACAGACAAAAAAGTGAAAATACATGTACGATAAATTTATAGAAAATAAAGCACGAGGTTCGGAGAATCAAGAACACACCTGATACTAAGAGGACAAATAAACACCACAAATACAATTATAATTATATTATAACTAGCAAAAAACATTTTAAACTCTCGAATTTTAAAAGAACATTATTAATTTATCACTTACCATTTCAAAAATTCTAATAACCAAGAACTAATACACAACACTAACCTCAAAGAAAGAGGAATACTTTATTAAGATCGAATAGCGGCAAATGAAAATGTATTATTTTAACATCGATTGTACAATAATCCTATTATCGATCCTAAGCAACAATGTTTTACTATTTAAGTTATTGATAGTATCTTATTAGACCCTGAAGAAGAAAATAAAATTTGTTCGAAATGTTGGCCAAGATATTAAGTTTCCTCTACATATCGACACAACCAAGACTTCATAAATTATTTTAAGGATTTTCGAATTTAATGGAATATTGTTTGTCACTTGTGTTCACATTCTACATGTTATTTATTAGGATATTTCATCCTTCTTAATACTGCTTTCTCTTCTAATGCACTTTGCATTTTAAAATAAAATCCTGAAAAAAATAGTTCTTAAGAAACAATGTCAATCGAAATTGAATGAAGAGCTACGCTTTTTTTTTTTCTTAAGGGAATAATAAGAGAAGTTATGAATATTCAACTTTGTATCTACTGCAGCAAATACACTAGATATTTATTTCCCCACCACGCTAGACCTTTTACTCTATAATATTTGGTCACTTCCCAGCAAAATCGAAAAGTTTGGAATACCCCCCTCATATCACTGATACAAAACGGTGCACAGTGGCAAAAAAACGTTCATTGGCACAACGTAATTTTCCTTTTGAGCAAAAACAAATAAAGCAACATTTTTTTTTTTTTTTTTTTCAACGCCTTAGCGTAACATTCCCATTATAAACAAAGCAAAAGCTGGCCATTAGTCCGAAGCCACTAACTCAAAGGGAGAATTTTAAAGATGAAAATAAACTCATTTCAAAGTGATCATTATGTCACAAAGGTTTATTTTAATTTTTTGAGTACTCGCTCATTGACGCAATGATTTCGTAATTTCCATTTTCTCTCAAAAACACGGTTCAAACCATATTGACCCTTATCGTGTTACGTCACTCTATTTTTGCAATATCTTATCTAGGCTTCAAAAATTAATGATAATAATAATTTTTAATGACGGGATTGACAATGAAAGATAAGTAATTTTTTGACATACGTGAGAATAATTTTTTTTTTGGCTTATGTTGTAAAAGTACATTAGACGGATTGTTTTTGGAACTAACCATAAACGTTGTGACGTGAATGTAGACGTATCGAGTTTAAAAAGATAACTGTGATCTGACGAAACTTGCTAATTCACCAACATTACTGTTTGTCATGTTTTTTGACGTATGAAGTTTTAATTAGCTGAATTGTCTTCGTAACTTTCATTCCTAAAATATTTTTATTAAAAAAACAAAAAACATGATTCCGTCCAATACCAAAGTTTATGTTGTAGGGGTTGGTATGACCAAGGTAAATAGTTTATTCTATTCTGGATAGATATTGCTTTTGTTTACACTAAGAAATTTACAATGACAAGGGAGCGAGAACCATTTCTTATTTTAACGCAGGAGACATATTTATAAATATCTGTATTGGGTATATTTTGGGCGCGGGACATTAAATGATTTGTTCTAGTGCTTTTTCACTTGGATCAGTCGAGATGAACATGAGCCACAAAATGCATATCTTGCTATATCTCCTTAGATATCGGTAAACCATTAAGAATTGTTGAAACGTTTCCCATTCAATGTGTTACGTATCAAAAAGAAGTTTAAAAAAAACATATCTGTCAATGAAAGAAAAAGAAAAGCGTGTGTGAGCACTCGAATTATGTGTATGACATATGTTTCCGCTCTCCTGCAACCCTCCTTTGCCTGATTTAGATGACAAAAAAAAAAAGAAAAGTAGATTTCATGAACTTCTGAATCCACATATAAAATTCAATGTGGTTGCAGTAATTTCATCGGCTGTTGTTAAGGGTTTTGAGTTAAACACCCTTCCCTTTGGTCTATTTGGTTGAACGTCAATACCATAGACTCACCCTTACATGCCGCTCTGGGTTGTTGGGCGGAACTCGCGCAGAATTATCATTTCGTTAAGTTGTATCTCCCGTTAATTTAGTATAGTTTCAATTGGCGCAAAAACTAATATGTTAAGGGCATGATCCAGCACATAATTACGTAACGTAATTAAAGTACCCTTTTCTTGTGTGTTAACATTTCTTGGAAATTAACTTTTTTGACAAATCCTTAGATACAATTGTATACTCCCTCATAGGTTCTTTATTTCCGAGGTGTCTTTCTGTCGATGAAGGCGTGGATACTAGAGACGATTCCATGTCCATCTTCAGGTGACAGTGATCTTCGTTGATTGTGATCTCAAGAAATGGTGTGAAAAGTCTCCGAACTATTGTCAGAACAAAAAGATATATGAAGCCCATCAAGAATGTCTGTTAACAGTCACACAGAAGGGACTTTTTTCTATTACTTGGCCAGCAGGTTCTGTAATCGGTCAGAAATTCGATTTGATGTTGAGTTATCGGAATTTCATGTTTTTCGACCATCTGATTCCAAAAAAAAAACTCGAGGAATTCTTCAGAATTCACGAATGGGTGCATAGGGAAATCTTACAGGAGGAAGGTGGATTAGAACAAATTGAGTGAATTCATAAGTTCAACGTATGGCTATTTTTTTATTTTAAAAAATGAGTGAAATAACTTTCAATTTTTTAGGTTCTAATTCCCCGCTCCATGGAGCCGACCCTGACTGATTTGTGGTTTAACTGGTCAACTGAAATATTTTAATTATTTCAATATTTATATTTAATTTTGTTTTTTCTTATTAACTTACAGTTTTATAAACCTGGCAGAAATGATAGAGATTATCCAGAGTTGGCGAAGGAAGCTGTTCTGAGATCATTGGCTGACGCCGGAATCCATGTCGATCAAGTCAAAAGTGCTTGCGTTGGCTATGTTTATGGTATGTTAGTTTGTTCGCTAACTTTTGTTTCAAATATTCACATTACGGACTGTCCATATATTAGGTAACGCATTTGTTACACATTTTTGATCTTACAAAATAATGTTATCCAAATACCCTTCGAAATAAGCATTTTGGAAGAGGACGGGGGCAGGCGCTGAGTACAGTAAAGTTGTACAGATTAGTCCTCCCTTGCAATTATTAACCATTTATTTTGAAAAAAGTTCTTATGAACAGAGATGTCTATTTCGCAAAATCATGCTTTTAACTGCTTTAAATAAAAAATGATCACCTGCATAACCTTGTCGCTTATAAAATTCACTAAAAACGTTTCTCCTTGGTAATCGAAACATTTTTGCTTTTATTTCTTTACAAAAGAAACTGAAGTAGTTATGTCAGCTGTTTACTGTTACCACAAGGAAAAATCACAACAGGTCTTCCTTTCCCTAGGTCAGAGGGCGCCGGTAGCTCAGTGGTATAAGTGCTTGCCTACTGAGCTGAATGTCGCGGGTTCGAAACCCATCTGAGGCCCTTAGTTTATTTTATCTGGGAGGTAAAATAAACTTAAGCACGTCGTCCTTGGGATGGGACGTTAAGCGATGATCCCGAGCTTGTACGATGTCAGGTACTCGTTAAAGACCTCTAGTCTAGTGAATAAAAATTTACGACTTCCACACTAGAGTCTGGCTCATGTCCACCAGAATGATGTAAGAGCGCTCGTTATTGGACGATAAGACCTTGCCCGGGCATGTCATATTAACTAACCAATTTCCCTAAGTAAAACATTTTTTGTTTTCATTTCGAAGTATCCCAGAAGTAATGACCCACCTTCCATAACTTTTAGTTTAATGGTTATATAATATGAGACAGTTTGCGCTCTCATCATATTTAATTCAACACCTGAAAGAATACTTAACTACATAAAAAAAAAGTACGAAATAAATACAAAAAACAGTTTAAAAGTCAGTCATGGAACAAAAAAAGATTTGGTTGAAAGTACAGAAAAAAACATGAATCAGTTTTATATTGAGGAATTATAAAATATTTTTGTAGCGCTAACGTTTTCATTATAGGTGATTCAACAAGTGGCCAAAGAGCTTTCTACGAAATTGGTATGACTGGAATCCCTATATTTAATGTTAATAACAACTGTTCCACGGGGTCTACAGCTCTTTTAATGGCTAAGCAAATTATTGAAACAGGAAGAGCTGATTGTGTTTTAGCTCTTGGATTCGAAAAAATGGAAAGAGGTTCATTAATGTCGAAGGTAAAGTTTTTTTTATTTTTTAATGTTGAATTGTCCTACTATCCAATTGATATTTACAAACTTTACTGTTTGTATACAATCTTAAATACAGCCAAATGGTAATAATTTTAAGCATTCCGACTGTATGTATAATTTTACTTATACTGGAAGGTTTTATTTAACTAAGAGATCAGGTTCCCAGGCCTGGGAATTATGAATTGAAGTGAAGTTGTCATGTATTTGAATGAGATTGGTTCCTTCGGTAGATTTTGAATTGAAAACCCCTACACGCTACAAATGACATTTTACAAACTTCTTCATTTATTTTACTAAGCAAGGAGTTCGCCTGGCCCATGGTCACTGAATGAATGAATAATCTATCTAATTTTGGGATATAAGTCCCCAACAACAGATTGGGGTTCATGCTGAAGTTAACCATGTTCTTGTAATTCCAATTGTTTTATTTTTATTGACAATAGCTGCTCATGTTTGTAGTTTCTTGATCGAACAAACCCCATGGATAAACACGTGGAAGCTCTTGCTGAATTAGTTGAGATCGATGGCAGTCCTATCACAGCGCAGTTGTTTGGAAATGCAGGAAAAGAGCATATGGAGAAATATGGCACGAAAGCAGAGCACTTAGCTAAAATTGCTTATAAGAACCATAAACATTCCAAAAACAATCCGTAAGTGTTTATTTCTACTTATTATCCTGTTATATAATCATTATTTTATGTAAGCTAGACAAATGATTATAATACATATATATATATATGTGTATATATATATATATATATTTAAGTATATATGACAATTGCTCACTCGGACAATTTTTTTTGGGGGGCCCCCAATAAAGTGGTTGGTGTGACTTTTTTCTGTTCCCAACAATAAAGAGAACCTTAAAGGGCCGTCAGAACGAGTGCCATAATAACTACCGAAGTAACGCATAGTTTATATTTATAAAATCCCATTTATTTTTCATATACAATATATTACCACAGCATCTATTCTCCCATTTATTTTTATCTTCTCAAAAATAGTGATTACTCGGACATTACTCCCATCATCAGTGTCTGAAATATTTTGTTACATATAATCAACAAAAATAACATCGTAAGATGTTCGTCAATATTTTCAAATTTTATTTCAACAATTATAAATCACAAAAAACCAACTTACAATATATCTGTTCCTTACGTTAACTATTCCTTTTGTTAATATTTTGTTGTTTTAGGTATTCACAATTTCAAGAAGAGTACTCCTTAGAAGACATAATGAATTCTCCACAAGTTTTTGGACCATTAACGAAATTACAATGTTGTCCAACTTCAGGTAACATTACTTGTTCACCAAAACTGCGCGAAGTGATATTTGTACAATTTCTGAATAGTTGTTTGCACAAGATAATTAATTGTCTAATCAGAATTTATAAACACTAACCCTTGCGATTTCCGAAATCCGCCTCAAGTTTTTTTTTTTTAAAGACTAGGCTGACTTCTTCATTTTTTACGAAATGTCTTAAAAAACTTGTATCTAATATGTAAGTCTATGCTATATAGATCCATGATAGATATATTGTCATTATTTATAGTCAATAATTTTGCACTGACTTTAAAAAGAGTAAACCATTTTCTTGGCTACTATGTTGCTAGTCACTGTTTTACGTTTTGTATAATTGAAATACTAAGATAGGTTATGTTGAGTTATGTTATGTTTTACTTTTCAGTAAATTTTTTTTCAAGATGGTTTAATTTTTTTTTTTGTTTTTAAAGTTTTTATTTCAAAATTATTAGTTATTCCCAGTGAATTATTCAATTTATTTTATACAATCTCGATAGTATTTATCTCCCACTGTGACTATGTACTCGATATCACTAATTGCCTAGGTATTTGGATCCTAGATAAAAAGCAGCATTCTTGTGCCTCGTGGGTATTACCTCATCTTAAATTATGTAAATTACAGCTTCATGTACTGTACTCACATTGAAATCTGACATTGGTAACACAGAATTTTACTTTCGCGGTTCGATGTTTGTCACTTTTGTGTACAGGCTGTATATTGTCTGATCTGGTGATTTCCCTATTATTTTTCTCTAAATGTTGTATGTTCCAAATGAAGTATTTATTAACAATATGTAATAGACGGTGCTGCAGCTGCTATATTGGCGAATGAAGAGTTCGTGTTTCGTCATGGTCTTCAGGACAAAGCTGTTGAGATCCTTGGGATGGAAATGGTTACTGATCTTCCTTCTACCTTCCTGGATAAAAGTTGTATAAAAATCGTAAGTGGGACATCATTTCTTGTTTATTTCACTTCATGATTATTCGGTAATACCTCAACATTCGCGAATTCGTTATTCTCGAGTTTCACTTATTCGCAATTAATTCTATAACTTGAATATTCGCAAGTCCCTCACCCTACCTCTACCACACCAAGCTAACCATGACAAGTCTGAAAATGTTCACTTCTATTTACTTTTTCAGCTACATGAAGTATAAGGGGAGTTATGTAATCGGTCAGAAATTCAATGTTCAGTTTTCATCAGAATTTCATGTTTTCCGGACCTCTGATTCTAAAAATGAAAGAAAAAATGGGTGTGTCTGTGAACACGATAACTCCTGATAGAATGTCCCCAATAACTGCCAATGTAATGAATGTATCGACATGAAATTATATATTTAAATTCTAAACCCTATAAGGATGGCTCCTGTTAATTTTCCGTGAAATCTGCCTCAGGATAGAGGGAATCATAAGAGAGGGCTCGTCTCAAAAACCCTAATAAATGTATCGACGCAACATTTAGTATGAGGATTCAGAAGCCTTTATGTAAGTGAACTACTGATTTTTAGCTCAAACGGTCGATTGGTTTTGGAGGGAGAGCGAAAACTTGATTGCTTCAGTTAAGGTTATCTTACTCTTTTGGCAAAGTTAATAGATCCCCCATCCATTGAATGAGTCTCCGCCTTCCAGTTGCGAGCAGAAACTAATTTTACCACAACAAATTAATTTAACAACTTATTTACATATTTTTTGTTATATTTAGGTTGGCTATGATATGACTAAAGTGGCTGCTGAAAGACTGTTCAAAAACACTGGTTATTCACCTCGAGATGTTGATGTTATTGAACTTCATGATTGTTTTTCTGCCAATGAACTTATTACGTACGAGGCCCTTGGACTCTGTCCTCCGGGCAAAGCTAGTGAATTTATTGATTCGGGGAACAACACGTATGGTGGACGACATGTTATCAATCCTAGCGGTGGACTTATATCAAAGGGCCATCCTCTTGGAGCCACTGGTATGTCATATATCTGTACATGTAATGTAATATACCGGATGTTAAAAAAGTTGAATCTCATTTTAGAAATATTTTAAAAAGAAATATCTTAATTCTTTATATCATCTCTCAATCTTACTCGAATTGATAAATAAAATATCGGTTGACGCTAACACAGAACTTTCTTATGCGCAGTCAATTCCCTTAAATGATTGTTCTTGCGATGAGAGTTAGTTATTATGACTCATTCCCGGGCTTTAACTGCGTGGTCATATCGCCTACTACCAGAGCGCTCTTCCGTCACTCTGGTGGACATAAGCCCAACTCTACTATGGGAATCCTAAATTTTGCCTACCCTAAATTTTTATTCACCTTGGGTAGGGGTCTTGAACGAGTACCTGACATCGTACAGGCCCGGGACCATCGCTTAACGTCCCATCCGAAGGACGGCGTGCTTAAGTTTATTTTACCTTCCAGATAAAATAAACTAAGGTCCTCGGCCGGGTTTCGAACTCGCGAACTTGACCTCAGTAAACATACACTCATAGCACTTCGCCCCCTTTGCGAAGAGAGTGTTACTTGTCAATGAATCGCTGAATCTATATCGAACCAGTATTGGTTCTATTTTGTTTTTGCGGACTGGTTGGAAATTTCATAAGGTACATTTTTTTGTAAGAAGCTTCATTTATTAAGCTATAGTTGTTCTTCTGATTTTCTATGAGCTAGTTTGCCGCTCGGCATTGTTGCGCTTCCTTATACATCGCTCGGCATTGTTGCGCTTCCTTATACATCGCTCGGCATTGTTGCGCTTTCTTATACATCGCTCTTACTTGGCCAATTTTCGGAATTTTGACATTTAGCTTGGCCTTGACTATTCTTGAGGCTTTAAACATTAAGAACATACCAAAACAAATTCTGTAATGAAAACGAGCGAAGAGTCTAAGCTGAGTTTTAATAATATTATCTATTTCCGTTAAACCATAACATGGCTGTTGGATAAGCTATTTTTACACATTATAATTCATTATAAATTATATACATCAATGGATATTAAATCTTAGAATACTTATAAATATTTCGTATTTATATTTCTTAAAGAGAAGTCTTCTTTCACGACGATATATAGGGGCTATTACACGTAGTAGTCTCAGGTCATAATGAGCGAAATATAGAAAAAATATATTTGTGATCAGGCGACATAGAGAACTGCACTGCATTCACCCTTCTCTACAGATACACAAGATATATATACAAATAATATGAAATAAGTACATTTATTTATGGCAAAATATAAATTAATTACTAAATATTAAGTACGCAAATCAATACGATCAATATCACATAAGGATGAGGTTAGATATGTACTTGATTGAATTTAGTTATAACATATCCAACAAATATATTTTTATGTTTAACATTCATTTGTACTATTCAATTATTTCTACTTACAAAGGTTCTGTTGTTCATTACAATAGCTGAAGATTGGGTCCAATCACTTCGGATGTAATGAATTTATCGACACAAAATTTATTATGAGGATTTAGGAGCCCCTTTGTACGTCAACTGTTGAATATTAGCGCAAACGGTTGACTGGTATCGGAGGGGGAGCGAAAAGTTAATTGATTAATTCGTTCTGAGGGAGTAAATTGCCGGTGATCCACCAACGACGTTTTTTGTTTATATCATATGTTATTATTCTTAGGGGAACCTAGAATAAAGAATATTTTTAATTTAATTTCATATAAATCCAATAATGTCATCGAGAATATTTTCGGGAAAACTATTGTTTACCTCTAATATACAAGAATTTTAGTATCTGCAAAGCAGTGAAGTGCTTGGAAATGTTCCAAGAAGATCAATATCACGTAAGGATGAGTTTAGATATGTACTTGGTTGAATTTAATTATAACATACCCAACAAATATATTTTTATTGTTTAGAATTCATTTGGACTATTCATTTATTTCTACTTACAAAGGTCTGGTTGTTCATTACAATAGCTGAGGTGAGGTCCCACTTCAGAACTGTTCAATCCTTGCCCTGGACAGTCTACTGGGTTGGCAGGGGAGGTTTATGCCAAACCTCAATATACAATATTTTACTTCTTTAGAAGTTTACGAAATTCGTAATGGTCATCGTCTGTGAACTCAAGAATGAATGTATCGACACGAAATTTTGTATGTGTATCCAAGACCCCATGAGGACAAATGCGCCATGTAGTAGCTATCCACAACACTTACTATATCTTCAGCCTTACTAAATTATCATTGCAAATTAGGTAGATAAAAATATACTGAGAAGTAATAATAATTAATTCCCTATATATTTATTCAACCATATTTAGTACTTTGAAGGACTTTGAGTTGGTCGAAGTCCAAGTATGAATGTGATTTCCAATGATCTGAACCGCGATAAATTTGACTGTTCAATCTGGAAAATCGCAAAACTGGAGGATGAAGGAGAGGAGCCGAGAGCAGTTCGCAGCTAGCGCTGGATCCTCACAACTTCTCCCTAACACT
This sequence comes from Aradus depressus, assembly GCA_963662175.1. Lineage (NCBI taxonomy): Eukaryota > Metazoa > Arthropoda > Insecta > Hemiptera > Aradidae > Aradus > Aradus depressus. Next base: position 26,235,947 of record OY759218.1, on the reverse strand, counting down.
CTTCCTTTGTAGTAGTAACTTTCGACTAGAAAATCGACCTAATCCTTTCTTAAGCTATATTTCGCTCATTGTGACCTGAGACCTCTGCGTGGAATCTGCCCGAAATATCGTCGTGAAAGAAGACTTCTCTTAAAAAAAAATATAATAAAAATTGTATCTATTGTATTAATTATTATTAGAAAATTTAAATAAAATTGTAAATAGGAAGCGTAAAATAGTAAATAATTAATGAAATTATCAATAATAATAAAAATACTAAACAAACGAAATTAAGATAGAACTTATAGGATATTGATGAAGGATCTCTGGCAGGAAAATGAAGATGAAATGAATGTATGAATTAACGTTTTACTTCCCCAGCTATACGATGTATAGCTAGTTATTATGACTCATGCCCGGGCTTTAACTACGAGGTCACATCGCCTACTACCAAAACACTCTTTCGTTACTCTGGTGGTCATGAGCCCGACTCTACTGTGGGAGTCCTAAATATTGCCTACTCAGGTTTTGTTACCTCTTTGACGAGTACTTGACATCACACTGTCTCGAGACCATTGCTAACATCCCACCCAAAGGATGGCGTGCTCAAGTGTTTTTTATTTTCAGATGAAATTCAAGGGTTTCAAACCCGCGATCTTGAGCTCAGTAATCTACCGGCGCCCTTACATGAAGTATAGGGCAAGTGTAATCGGTCAAAAATTCGATGTTTTCAACGGAATTTCATTTTTTCCGACCTCCAGATTCAATAAAATGAATCTGTCTGTGAACACGATAACTCCCGATAGAATGAATGTATAATTTTATACATGTATCCAGAACCCGCTAAGGACACCTGTGAACGGGTGATTGGGAGAGAGGCCTAACTCAAAAACTCTCATAACTGCCTCTGTAATAAATTTATCTACACAATATTAACAATGAGGATTTAAGAGCCCTTATGTATGCCAACTATTGATTTTTAGCGCAAACGGTCGACCTGTTTTGGAGGGGGAGCGAAAAGTTAATTCGTTCTGGGGAAGTACATTGCTGGTGATTCACCAACGACTTTTTGTATGTATGAATCACGAGTTTTATATGTATATATATATATGTACATATAATATATATATATATGTACATATAATATATATATATATATATATATGTCAGCCTAATATAATATATATGTTACTGTTAATTTGATAAATCTGCTATTATGTATAATCACCGGTTATTTTATATAATAACAAAAAACTGGTTAATATGGCAAATTGAAAAAAAAATTATTACTTTATCTGGTTATTTTGTAAAATATCCAACGTGAACAGCTAAAGTGATTAATTTAGTTGAATTTACTAAGTTAACTGGTTATTTTGTATAATAGCCAAACTAGTGTGGCTATTATACATAATTGTTGCTATTATAAATAAATAAGACAAATATTAGGTAGGTACTTATTTATTTGAACAAATAAAGATTAGGTACTTATTAATTAGCTCGACCACACCTCAATTTCCACTGTTGTAAGCTGTCTAACAGCCATAATCATTCATCTGGGTACATAAATTCCTAGAACAAACATAAATCGAAATATTACAAAATTTTGGGACGTATTTGCCGGCGTTCCGCCGGCGGGACGATATATCTGCCCCTCCCGTCGTTCCTATATTTGAAGTAGTACAGGTTCTAGCTTTAACATATACTTTACCCGTGTAAAGCCACAGGTTTTCAGCTATTATGCATAATAGCCAGTTAATATGATTAATTTGTGACAAAAGTAAAAAATTTATCATATTAACAAGGTGAGTTTTATATTATGTATAATAACTGGTTAATATGATAAATATTAAGAAACTGTGAATAATTTGTCATATTAACCAAGAACGGTAGTTATTTTGTAAAATAACCAGTTATTATGTCAAATTAACAGTAACATATATATATATATATTTTTTTTTTTTGTTAACAAAAAAATATCCGTTTCCCACTAGAGAGTTTCCTCTAATTACAAACATTTTTACGGGGAATTTAGATTTTTTTTTATATAGAAACTATTGCTTTCAATAAGTGGGGAAGGGCATTAATATAGATGGATGGGTTGTGGTTGTTGTTGCATGAGGTGTGGCCCAGTGTGCAGAGCTCTGTTGGCAGCTGAGAGGGGAGGCTGGAGCGAGACAAGTGGATCATGCCAAGCTAGCTCTCCAACATAATATTGGTCTTGGAGGAGCTGTCGTTCTCTCTCTCTACACACTTGGCTTTCCTCCTTCAAACAGGTAACTAACTACATAATATCATCTTTAATATTCAATATAATGCAAAACAACTCCATGTGTTTTTTCATGAGTAGGTGAAAAATGTTTTTATAATGCATTTCGATCGTTAAAAAAATAATCATGATCGAAGAACTTCCGAAGATACCGCTTATGATTTTTGCGAAAATCCGAGAAATAATCTAAGTTTTCTTTCCGTTCTATTCAAACGCAATTTCTTCAGTTGAGTAGTGGCAAATATTTCTTTGGAATCTGTTGAACTGTTCTGAAGAAACAACATTTACCTACATCACTATTTGTAACTAAGTTTTTTCGAATATATCAATTAATATCGAAATTATAAAATAATGAAGGCAGTGAAGCTAAGTTTTTGATTCCCCACAACGTTTGTACAAAAACTGTATTGTGTATTTTTTAACTAATATTATTAATAGGTAGCTAATCAATTCTTGTCTAACTTTTAGTTTATTTTTGTTATTTTAGTTTCAAGAGCCGATTCCGCTTTTTTTTTTTACCTGTTAGAGTATTACATAAACTTGAGTATTACATAAACCATGCGGATTCAACCACTTCCCTTCAGAGGGCTCTGGGTTATTTTTGCCTCTAATAGCAAATCATAATGAGAGGTGAAAATGTAACTTGTTTGCATTTCTTTGAAATTTATTTCGACATGGCAAAAGCCCTACCTTTTACCACTTTGAGCATTCCCCATTGTTGAAATTCGAAAAAAACTCATTTCCTGGTAAACTTCTCGATAAGTAGAGGAAAAAAAAAATATGTTGATACCTACTATGGAACTGGAAACCCGCAAACTTTTTTTTTTAGACGCTATTAAATTATTTAATTAAGGTTTATGCTTTGTATTTATTTATTAAGTGTTTATATTTTTGTTTTTCAACTTTATTTATTTTTTCATGTTGAAGACGTTATGCAAGTTTGAACCCTGTAAATGCTGTAGAAGATCCTTCAATATTCAAAGTTACAGCATTATTCAAAATTCTGGAATCAGCTATGAAAGAGGATAGAGATAATTTAATAGAAAAAGTTCGTGGAGTTTTTTGTTTTAAAGTCAAAAATTCTCAGGGAAAAGAAGGGATGTGGATTATCAATGCTAAGACAGGAAAAGGAAGCGTCAGTTACAACGGAAAGGGTAAACATTAATTTTAATTAGAAACTTATTATTGAAAGAACCAAAATATTAGAATATGAACATACCCTTAGATGTTCGACCCGGTGCTCACACCCTGCCGCTTGGCTCGCTAACTTTGCCTGGCACCTAGGCTTCCAAAGCCTTCAGCACCTCCTCACGTTTTTGCTAGAACTTGACTTACTTCTACTCTATAGATTGTAATGAAATCTTATAGTTTGTTGATATGGCAGCCTATGTTTTGCAGAACAATGTTTCTTAAAAAAAAAAAAAAAAAACATGTATGTCTTAGAGGGACTGAGGGAGGACACGATAATAGCTCACGACAGAGTGAACATATCTACACATTTTAAATTATGATCGAAAACCCATTAGAACAACCCCTATTCGTTTAAAGCTAAATTGGTCAAAGATAAATAGGGATGGGAGGGGATGAAAGGAGGTTCAACTCACAAATCCTAATAACTACTATTGTAAAGGTATCCATACACGAAGCAATAGATCGTCAGATGAATCTGACGATCGACAATCGTTCGATGAATCGTTTAATGCATGTCGTCATCGGGTTCGATTGGTTGGTCTTCAGATCTATTTTTGATCTGAAGAAATTTTCATGCAATCATCGCACAGATTAATTGCTTGTACAATTGATTGTATGGTGTATGTGGTTATCGTGGCGATAATCAAGGAGGTTATAATAAGTTTATCTATAATAATAATAACCTTTTAAACACAAAAGTGAAGTGGAAGAGATTAGGTCCTGTTGATTCCTGTTTTTATAATTTTCCTTTATTAAATTGTGATATGTGTACCTGGTCTAGAGATAATTTAGAACATTTTATAAATCTGATGTGCGAAAATTGTTTTCTTCTTAATTATCCACCCTTTTGTCCAAACTACTCTGTTTTTTTTTTTTTTTTTGCGTTTAATTTTATTACATAACAAAACAGCCGCAGATAACAATAAAAGATCGTCCTGCTCCATTGCGTCGACTGAGATATATCGAACTGTGTGTGCGCTCCTAATATCGTCAGATTTATCGTCAAATCAATCTGAAGATAAATCTGACGATAGATTTGCTTCATGTATGGGTACCTTAACCAATGCATCGACGAAATTTTATACTTATATGAACTAATTGATGTCAAGTAACTCGAGCTAGGGAAGCGCATTGCCGGTGATTCACCAAAGACTTCCTTTTTTGTACTTGATCCTTTATAACTTTTAAACAGTAATAAATAGTTAAATTCTGTCAAGTTCTAATATGGCTTCTACTGGGGTGATCTGTTATGTATGTAATTACCTAAGTTAATTGACCATGCATCTCTAAATTCTACATCAGATAAGAATGCAATGTTCCTTAAGGAGGGAGTATAACCACTTGTATCATCTTCCTAAATTTATTTTATATCTTAAAATTTAGTCCAAACGCTTCGAAAGTATTAAACAGTATGCTTCGTAGGCTGTACCCGATTATTTTTTTTTTTGTTTATTTTAGATTTATTTGAAAACATTGTGTTTTACATCAATTTTTCTACGAATGAGTTTTAACGCATAACGATAGTCAAATAAAAATTTAGAAATTGTAGTTTTTTTTTCTTATTTTTTAATAAGTTTTGAATTTATTTGATTACAGAAAAACCTGATGTGACATTTATAATGAACGACGAAGATGTCTTCGATCTCATATCAGGGAAAATAAATCCTCAAAAAGCATTTTTTCAAGGAAAAATCAAAATTCAAGGAAACATGGGTCTTGCTCTTAAACTTACTGAACTTCAAAAGCGTGCTGGGAGCAAAATAGAGGAATTGAAAGCTAAACTTTAACTTGAACTATTTATTGACATGTCATCTTATTGGTTTCATTTTTTCATCCAAACGTAGTCAGTTTAGTATGTTAGGAACATCACAATTACAGTCATAGTAGACACATGGAGAGTGGATATTTCAAAAATTAGCTCAGCCCACCCATATGATATCTAGTAAACTCTACTACTGATTTGAAAGGATGTCAAATAAATGAAGTACATATTTAGTTCATTTTCTCAGTTTTTATTAGTGGTAGCTTTCGAGATTTTCCCCATCATCACTGTCTGGTAATGAGAAATTTAAAAAATGTCAAACTTAGAATAACGATTTAAAATGAATAAATAAACTAAAATAACAAATAAGTAAACTATAAAAAAAAAAATATATATATATATATATATATATTAAAATGTCGTGGATTGATGGAAACATCAGCCTGCCCCAATCTAGATAAGTTAAATTGTTGATTTTTATAGTTTATTTATTAATTATATTTGTTATTTTGGTTTATTCATTTTAAATAGTTATTCTAAGCTTAATGTGTTTTAAATCTTATTACCAGCCACTACTAATAAGAAATTAGAGAAGTTGTACTACTCTACCTATTTTACACAGCCATCCTGACAATCGACATTAATCTTGTAGTCTTTCTATGAATTGTATTTATTTAATCGTCTAAATTGAAATTATTCTCTCGAAATTGTAGCACAATCGGAGTCCTTAAGGGTAATTACTACAAAGGTGATAGATTTTTCATTTTATTTTAGCATTATATAAATTGCTGTTATTTGTTTCTTGGAGAGGGATGTTTGTTAGAAGTATTTATTTTATATTTTTTTAAGGAAATAAAGTAAAGAATTATATATGTATATAAATGGAGTTTATGTAATTAAAACTTGTAGTATAGTGTTAGAGTGTTTCTTTATTATTCCTGTAATAAACTGATTTTGTGGTTTTCCTTGCGTCTGATGGCTGTAATACACAGGACCTCAAAGCACATAAAATAGAGAAAATATTTTTCTAAAAACAGCTAAGTGATTCAAATGAAAATTATTTAATATTTCCCTACTATTCATGTAAGTATACATCATCTTTGAAAAGCTAGTTTTATTCACCTATCTAATCTGTTGAAACAAGTCTATGGTCAGATCAGTTCAAGAGATAACTATATCCGCGAGTGTTTTGCCCTTGAAAGTGCAATTCTATTCTTTTGAAAATGAAATAATCCATCAAATCAGCTGCGGGAAACCAGGTTTATGACAAGTTGAAAAAGTCAATACCTAACGATAAATTAATTAAATAATGATAAAAAAACTTAAGGCCCTCGGTTTCCAATCGGCGATCTTGAGCTCAGTAAGCAAGCATGTTGCGTTCAGTGTTCTGTGAAAAGTTGGAACAAAATCGTCATTGTTTTTGGCTATCTATTCTATATAATACTTGTGCTTGAGGCTGTGATTCATTCAATTGTCCAAGCTTACCTTTCATTTCATGACAGTTTATTAATGTATGTTTTAATTTTGAAGGAGCCGCCGATCAAATTTGGGGTAAAACATCCTTGTAGGTCTTTTTAGATGAAGTCATCTGAGCTCATCATTTAACAAAATTATATAGAATAACTAAATATACCTAATTATATTTGAGGATGATACCAGAGGGTATGATATATGTAAATGAGATCCACTAAAAAAGGAAATGAGTGAAATTAGACTGCTACGTCCTACATAAATAAATAAATATAAATATTGTTGGTTTTTAATAATGATAAAAACAAATGAACAATTACAACAGTATATAAACGATTTTTTTTTTTTTTTTTCTTAGAAACAAAATCTTATAATATATACAATTAGAAAAACCAGCTCTTAAAAAAAAATGATTTACATGCTGGAAAATATTATTTTTTACAGTGAAATTCGTTCCTTACAGCAATCTCCAATGTAAAAAAATCTGCAAATACTTTAAATAATGTGCCTAATTAGTATTTACAAATATTTATAAATATATATATATATATATATTTACCTATTTATACATATGTATATAATATTTTTAAGTAATACAATAAACTAACTCAATCAATTCAGTGCTTAGTTGAAAAAAAAAAAAAAAATGCTTATACTTCTATTTCATTATATATTTACATGTTGAAAATTGAATAACCCCATAAGTAATCTTATCGTTCACAATAAAGCCTATTAATGAAAATATTGCAATTAAGAAGCTTTCGAGGACACAAATAATGATTACACTTTTAGAACACAAAGCATACAGATTAAAGAGTAAAATATATAAATAAAGCTAATTTCTGTCTGTCCGGATATCACTGAAATTGTGTTGAAAACCTTGAGAATTCTGTATAACTGAATCTGTTTAACCATTGAAAGTCTATAATTCTGTATATACTTTTTGATTGGACCAACTAAATAATAAGACGAGAGGTTACCCGAAGTTGCTAGTGAATAAACATTTTACATGAAGCCCTGTCTCTTAGTTAACTATTTTTATTTTTTTTTGCAATGCGTCCTTTAGTTAATTATCATCAATGATAGTAGAGGGAAAACTTATTGTCATTCCGTAAGGATTGTAAACTTTTATTTTGTATTTTACAAAGAACAATACTGCATTATAATGCGCTCAATATAACAACACAAAAGACGGAACCTCAAAATAACTCAGCTGCGAAGATATCAGAAATTTGTTTTGTTTTACGTTCCAACAAGTTAAATGTAAAGATTATTTCACAACTCAATTTTTTTATGTTTTTAAATTAATTATTATTGCTATTTGTCTTTATATTTAATTAAATATAAAGTCAAATAGCAATAATAATAGTAAGCCTAATATAATATAATCTATAACTTTTAATGACAGTTCAAAATTTTGCAAGAACGATTTTTATGTTTGAAAAAAAATATATATATACATATATTTATAAATAGTATATGTAAAGTTGGTAGGCGATGAATGTGGACATTCCCCGGAGAATGTGTAAATTTCCTAAAGAGCTCGAGGAATATTGATAAAGCCTCTGAAGAAACTGTAAAAAAAAAAAAAAAAATGCTCAATTTTATCATAAAATAGGATATACATCCAAAAAAAGGAGTAAAAAAAAAAATTTTTAGACCCAATCAAAGAAAAATTCCATTTCACGAACGAACTAAATAAACAATTTTTTAAACGGTTTTAGAAAATAAAAGTTGTATTTTCCAGACTATAAAATTACTTAATAACAGTTAAATAATTATTTTATTAAATAATGACATAAATATTGTACAAATATTTTTTTTTGTTCAGTACAAAAATAGAGGATCTGATACTACATTAATACTACGACCATGTCACTGTATAAATATTAATAAATACATACATTAATTATACATTTAATAAATTAGCTTTCATATGATGTGCCTCATGGGGTCTTTTGTGTTGTAACATTGAGCGCATTATAATGCAATATTGTTCTTTGTAAAATGCAAAATAAAAGTTTACAATCAATAAGGAATGACAATAAGTTTTCTCACTGACAATATTACTCTTTAATCTGCATGCTTTGTGTTCTAAAAGTGTAATCATTATTTATGTCCTCGAAAGCTTCTTAATTGATATATTTTCATTAATAGGCTTATATTAATGTAGTATGTCGGCTCAGCGTATCAGATCCTCAATATTTGTACAATAATTATGTTATTATTTAATAAAATAATTATTTAACTGTTATTAAGTAATTTTATTGTCTGGAAAATACAAGATTTTTATTTTCTAAAACCGTTTAAAAAAATTATTTATTTAGTTCTTTCGTGAAATGGAATTTTTCTTTGATTGGGTCTAAAATTCATTGTTTTTTTGATAAGTTCCTGTTTGGTTCAACATGCTTCGTAACCAAAATCAGTAGGATGTCATTTTGAAGTCTTTAGGTAACTCGAGATGTATATCCTATTATATGATAAAATTGAGCATTTTTTTTTTTTTACAGTTTCTTCAGAGGCTTTATCAACATTCCTCGAGCTCTTTAGGAAATTTACACATTCTCCGGGGAATGTCTACATTCATCGCCTACCCACCATATATATATATCACATATACTATTTATAAATATATGTATATATATATATATATATATCTTTTTTTTCAAACAACATAAAAATCGTTCTTGCAAAATTTTGAACTATCATTAAAAGTCATTATATTATATTAGGCTTACTATTATTATTGCTATTTGACTTTATATTTAATTAAATATAAAGACAAATAACAATAATAATTAATTTAAAAATACAAAAAAATTGAGTTGTGAAAAAAATCTTTACATTCAACTTGTTGGAACGTAAAACAAAGCAAATTTCTGATATCCTTCGCAGCTGAGTTATTTTGAGGTTCCGTCTCTTGTGTTGTTATATTGAGCGCATCATAATGCAGTATTGTAAATAATTACTTTATTAAATAATAACATAATTATAGTACAAATATTTTTTTGATGAGTACAAAAATAGAGGATCTGATACGCTGAGCCGACATACTACATTAATACTACGACCATGTCACCGTATAAATATTAATAAATACGTACATTAATTATACATTTTGGCCAAGTTATTAAATATATCTAGGACCAAATAAGTCATAGTTACAATTAAAATAATTATTAAATTTAATCTTTCGATCAGTGTTTTTCTTTAAACTCGTTACAATGGAGTGAATCCAACCCAATCTTTATTGATCCCCTTTGGGGAGCTTATAGAAAGTAGAATTCTGAGCAAAAAGTTTCAAAAATTAGAACAATTATTCTGTCAAAAGTTGTGAAGAATTATTATAATTCGAAAAAAATAGGTTCTAAAAGCTTTCGAAATTAGCTTTCATATGATGTGGGGACCATAGCTATCTCCATTGTTGTGCAAATTGTACACATATTGTCATAATGAAATCGCCCCGCCGTCGTCTAGCATGCTGGGCTTGCGGAAAGGAAAGGCACGTAAGAGCCCGCTGTTCGAGGGGGCCACCAACGATGTCCAGTTGGTTCTACGCAAACACTTGACCCCATCCTTTTTCGGATGACACCCAACGGCGATGTAATTGTGTGAACGTTGAGTTGAGCGGCCAGCCGGTAGCTGACATGGGGGCGAGCGTGTCGATGCTGAGCCTTGACTACGCCGAGCGAGTAGCCTGCTACCATATCGCAGCCTCACGGTCGCTAACTGTTTCATATAAACAAAACATCGGGGGTAATCGACGCCCGGTTACGGATTGGGGTGTGCACTTACGAGATATCAAATAATTTTACTTTTTCTCAGAATTCAATTTTCCATAAGATCCGAAATATAATCAATAAGATTGCATTCACCATACACATATATATATATATATATCACCATATATATATATATATATATATATGTGTAGATCTATACACATAGATCTACAGATCTACACATATATAGATAGATATACAGATCTACACATGTACATGAAACAGCCAGTTGGACCCTATGTCCTCCCTCATTAAAACTGTGGGAACCTCTTGTGCCAAAGTGATTACTTTAGTGCTATCACAAAACTTTCATCAAAGGACTAGCACAATAAAATAAAAGTCCATCTGTTTATAAGTTGAGGTCCCCAATTTATCACATGACTCAAGGAATGTTCAAACGAGAAAGTCGGGATCACTATTTTCATTTCCACTATCATCACTACTACTTTTGTATTTGCGCTTCCGTTTGTGGTGATGTTTCTTATGACGTTCAGTTTTCTTTTTATGCCTATGTTGCCGAATAACTTCACCTTTCGGAGCAATTATGGTCAACTTGGGAACGGTAGGAGTTACGCCTCCATCCTAAAAAAAATTAATAAATATGTTTACACATTCATATTTCAATTTATTTAAAACAAAAAAAAAATCTTTAATATTTATTTCTGTTTTAAAAATTCTGCAGCCAAGGTGGAGTTGTGAATGGACGCCTAGTGGTGGGTGATTGCGCCAGATGATTGTCCATTCAACTCATTTCGACATCGTAATCTTTCCGACATTGAATTCGGGCCAATTAGAGCGTCCAAATATCTTTTCGATAGTCTAATATTTTGTTTGGGTGTATCCAACTGGCTTTGAGCAGTCGAACTGAATTGGATTAAAGTTATTTAGTAAACTTTACGAAAGAGGTTACGTTATAATTTCATGACAAAAAAAATCAATATAAAATAATTAAGTCCAAAAAGTCGAAAGTTTTTTGGAAGTCCACGTAATTTCGACCGAGCTTTCATGGCCAGTCACCAGATTGGTAATCAGCTTGAATAAATAAGAAAGAAGAGTCGTAGGTCAAATCAACCCTTGTCTGAAACTTGACCTCTTCACACACATTTTCAAAGTTTTTGTGCAATGACAGTCTATTGGTAATTCACAAATATAGGACTACACAATTATAGGACCGTAACTGAATATTGACTAGACCTCGCCACCGTCTTGATTGGTTTCAGAGCCGTCCAATCGACGATGAATCCATCATGTGAGGATCAGGTTTGACTTATCCATGTAAAGTCAATGAAAACGACTGCTTCTTAATCGAAAGAACATCAATGGAGTGGCTGACTGCCACCTGACTGTCTATCACGTCTCAATTTTCCTTGTCCCTAAATGAGCAATAAAGTTAAAATTATAAAAATATATGCAACTGAAACTGACCGTGGCCTGGGGAGTGTGGATGTGGGTCTCTGAGAGCTCCGACTTCCTAGCGATGATCTCTCTCACTCTACTCAATCCACCATCCGTTCGCTGGTGAGTCGGATTATCTTCAGCATCCTCTGGGTCATCAGGATCCAAATCATTTATTAGAGTTTTAAACTGAAACAAAATATTATTATACAATATTAGTAAGCTAATGTATTGATTTAATTAGTACGTTCTTCACAAAATAACTTCTATTGATAACACAGGCTTGCAACCATCACAGGCACGCACTTTTGATGAAATCGGTGGTTTTTTATATATTCCATGTGTTCCCTTCAAAAACTGCTTCAGTTTATTTCTTATCATTTACAAAGTTTTGTGAAGAAACTATTTGATAACCATCCACAGATAAACAAAAAAAAGAAACGTAGTCATTCTGCGCATCTTAATCTCACCCCCCCCCCCCCCCCCCGAAATTTTCTAATTGTTAGGAAGCTACAAAACAACTTAAAAAGTACTTCAAACCTCTAAATATTCAGAAACCAAACATCTTCTGGCCGATTCATCGAGCTGATTCGGAGGACTGGCCATCCTAAGCTTCTGTATGATAACCTTAGGGTTAAACTTGGCGTTACTTTTTCTCGTAACGGCTTTTTCGTAGTTCTTTCCAGTTTCTGCAGGTGAGTATTGGGTAATTTTTCTAGAAAAAAACAAAAAAAAAAGCGGAGGAATTAGAAACCTTTTTTCAAGGAGTGAACGATCGCTGATTTACAGGCAGACGGAAAAACGTCATGGAAGTAGACACCAAGATAAGGATAAGGAAGGGAGACTTACGCATCATTGAAGCCGTACATAGTCTTCAAGTGCTGCTTGAGGACAAGGAGAAGGAGACAGCCCTGGGAAGCGATAAGACACTGCTGGAGGGGAGCCGTGTCTTCAGGCAGCCTCTCCAATAGGCGATCCTCGTCTTCATCTTCCTCTTCGTCGAAATCTACTTTATTCTCTCCCCTCTCTCCTTCCGGATGCAGGGGTATCAACGCCTTCATACATAAACATGGGATCAGCCGGGGTGAATATTATACAGCTATTTAAGGGGCTAACTTTGTACCAATCTACAGCATAAAGCAGAATGTCGGAGTCTGCCTGTTTGCTCGGGCATCAACCAAGCAGGGTAAAACGTACATTCATGAAACTTGCAGAGTATTTCAAGAATCTCTTAGCTTAAATTGTAGACTAGAGCACCCAAAAATTTCAAATAGGGAGCGCGATGTTGTGTATTTTGCCTAAGGGCCCCGACCGGGTTTCGAACCCGCGATCTTGAGCACAATCGGCTACAGCTCACGTTGTAAATAGTCAAAATGGGTCTAATGTTCTTAATATAAATACATTTTTTTTTTTTTTTTTTTTTTTTTTGGAAATAGCTTCCTTTGTATATTTCATTGTCATACTTGGACTATTTCTATAGAAACCTACAGGAAAATATACTTGGTTCAATAATGGAAAAAATTCGACTTGGGTCTTCTTCTATTCCCAGCCCTCCATAAGATAATACTATATTTCATATTATTAATGTGTTATGTACTTGATTATCATTCACATTCAAGGAAATAGCACACTTACTTCTCTGAAGGATTGCAATAGATTGGTTCCGGTTACAGACAGAATAATGTCAATGTGATGAATAATGTATAAGGGTTCATCTTGAACCTGGTAAGGAAAATACGCCATATTATCAGCCAAATACAACATCTGCAACAGGCTTGTTTTCTGAAAGTAATATTAATAATTCATCAGCATACACACTTGGATAGTTATAAGAATAATTTTATTCAAATGGGCATAGTACTGGAAAATAAGTTATACAAATAATTAACAATAAACATATTAGCAACATTTCATAAAATACTAATCCATATCAAATCAATCTGTCTGAACTTTGACTTCTCAGATTTTTAAAATTTTCTGTACCTCTCTGAAAATGTTCACTCATAAAAATGATTGATAAACTACATGAACTTTCTCACTTCACTTCCCTACAGTTCTATTAGTCTCCGACCAATCCTAGCCAAAATTCTAGAGTTATTCATACTTTATAGCTAAGGGCTCTGATCGTTTGAAATTAACAAAAATAGAATAGTGTTGAAAAATATTGTAAAAAACAATATGTGACCTGCACCGTAGGTATTTATCACTGAAATTCCAGAAATAAATAAGATTTTACATCGTGATGGTCATATTTAAAAATCTATTTTCTTCTTTATTTGGTTGCGACAGTCTATTAACCAGTTTAGGATGAAAGGCAATTTTCGAATGTTTAATTTTTTTTATCATCATCTACCAATTTTATCGACTTGGATAAAATATATGATATAAAGTGAAATTAAGAAATTCTATTTTTCCTTTTCATTTTCGAAGCTAATATATTACTAACTTGAGTTACATTAATAGTAACTTTCGAAAAAACCAAAATCAATTCAATCCGTGCGGTGGCAGATTCGATCTTCTTATCCGGCTATAGCCTCTTTACTTACTGCTTGTTCATCAAACTGCTTTAGAATAGACATGACTAAAGCGCGCCTCTGCTGCTTTGTGCGAAGAATAGAATAAAGAAAGCCATTAAGAGCCGTTGGAATGAGATCGCCATCTTTCATCCTGTAGCCTCTCACTAAGTCATTGCATTGAAGTATACTATGCAATTTATAAGATAGCCGTATCCCAGCCTGAGCCTGAAACAGAATACACATTTTATTAATACATTTTTTATCTTAAAAAAAAAATGTACAAATAAATAAAACATTTCATAGGAAAATAGTTTCTTACAAATATGAAATATGATCATGGTAATAGCCCTTTACGATTTTGATATATTCCCCAATAATTTATATATGAATGTCTGTTTGCGGCTCGTCTTTTTGTCAGGGCATCACGTATAAAAGGCTGAAGGCAATAATCACGAAACGTGTTTGAAGGAGATGGTCCAAATCAGAAACCGGATTTGGGATTTCAAACTCTACCCCTCATTAACTATATATAATGACCAACGTATTTGAAAAATACAAATTATACCTTCATGTGAATAAATCCAGGATATTTTTTTTCAATATCTTGTAACTGTCTATCTGCAGCGCTACTGACAGATTTGTCTTCATCAGTACTTATGCAAACGAGGTACGGAACAATCTAGAAGATAAAAAATATTATGCTTAGAGTAAAAAATATAGAAGAAATCATCACAATAGCACAAAAAAAACTAAAAAAAAAAAAAATTAACAGGAAGATGGAAGAGGTTTTAATCGCTATGTTTTAGCTATCTTATCATCATACTACGATTTTTCTACTCATGAGAGACCTGCGATCGGAACTATATTGGAAAAAATGTTTATTTTTGACTTTCTCTTTTTTGTTTTGTAAAATAAATAGTTCGGAAAACACGGGCACAAAGAAGGTGCTCGAATTAATGGCTTTCATGGACTATTTCGTGAACTTCTTCGATTTTCCTCCAAGATTGGTTTAGGTATTGTAGTTCATGCCCGGGCTTGAACTACGAGGTAATATGGCCTACTACCAGAGAGGTCTTTCGTCGCTCTGGTGGACATGAGCCCGACTTTACTGTGGGAGTCGTACATTTTGCCTACCACCTAGGGTAGGATTCTTTAACGACCATCGCTTAACGTCACAACCGAAGAACAGCATGCTCAATGTTTTTTTTCATCTCCCAGATAAAAAACTTAAAAGCTTCGGCCGGAATCCGCGTTCTTGAGCTCAGTAGGCTAGCCGATAGATGTCCGCTAAATAAAGGTGCCTGTTAGAAGAGGTTTTACTGTATGATTTAGTAAATAATTAATGTCAAGTAGTGGTCTTACCTGAACAGGATGAACAAGACCTTGAGCCAGAATAAGGTGAATAACCCTCAAAGCCGAATTCCTAACAGCTTGATGTGGGTGAAGAAAAGCTTCTAAAATTTCTTTCAAATATATCTGGATCACAGTGCTTGCCATTCCAGACGTTAAATCGCCCATTTCTTTCAAATTCTCTTTTTTAGACAGTCTTGCCCCTGAAATTTAAAGATACTATATTTATATTCGTTGTTTAAAATGAAACATACATTAAGAATAATCTATGTTAATTAAATCGAACTGGCGTTTAGTCCAGTGCAATTAGGTTTATACCTCGGAACCCACCTATATTGAATGGATTTGAATGTTTCCGGGTTTTTTGAATTTCTTATACTAAAAAGCAAAAAGTTTACCCTTTGAAACTTTCCGCTGAATCATTTTTTTAAGGATACTCCCATGAAAATGACATTACTTCTAGTATAGTATATTCCTTTTACAGCTATATTCATTTTTTCTTTCGAGAATTATATAATTTCTATATAAAGTATACAAAGGAACAGCAAACGTCCTTGAAAAGTAGGCATTGCAGGTATAGAAATACGAAAGACAACTAAATCAAATTTTTATGATTTATTTACACAGCTCAATATTAGTGTAAATGATAACAATACATTTTCGTGTATTGTTATTTATGGCGGAATGTTATTACATCGTTGCAAATGGCAATTAATTGAAAAGTTCGAGACGATATGCAATCATTACATCAAGAAATAATTATGGAAACAATGTTTTTGTCGTTTTTGACATATATCACAATCATATCGTTTTCATTTATTTCGCTTTTTGGAGCTTCTGCCATCTTCAAATTAATTGTAAAAAGTTTCATTTTTTTACAAATTCTATATAAACAATCTCGAAAACTATAACAATCATTATTTTCTTAAAATAAATTTTTAAAAATTCCGATAATTGTATTTTTCGTTGAGATTTCTAAAAATTTCAATTGTATTTTTTTTAATTTACGGATTTTCGAAATTGCGATAATTCTCAATGGGAAAACTTTTTAGTTTATGGCATTAGAAATAAAAATAAAAAAATCATTCAAATCCATTTATTATACCTGGGTTCCGTCATTTTTCATTTATAGTGACTAATTGCACTGGACTAGTCTGTGGCAACATCCCACCTAAGCGGCTGATCAGAACTTCGATTTCAAGAAATTGAAATCGACTCAACAGCATGGCTAAGATATCACTCAGCCTAAAATCACGACATTTTCAGGAAATTATGACAGGAAAACGGTAAAATGGATCGGCTACCTAGCTTAGTTTCCTGTAGGAGTCAAGGAATTTTTGAAGTAGCCACATCGTTATAAAATCCCACAAGAAATTAAAAATACAGTACTCTTGAAGTGACAAAACTATGTTAAAAGGAGAAAAGGAGTTAGTTTCTCAAAAGCCTAAAAAATTGTTTCCATAATAAACAAAAACCTTTGGATTTGAATAAGGGAATCATCATGAATGTATATAAATGGCAAACGCTTAGAAATGAAAATATAGTTATTTCCCTGGTTACATGAGCTAGTTACAATAACATATATTATACGAGCTTACATTCTTGGTCCTGTTTTATCATCTTCTTCTCTTCCTGCATGAGATAGCTTTCGATATTATTCAAAACCTAAAAAAATACCAATAGTCTCAGCCAAAAATTATTGAAAAAAAATAGGGATGTGAATATTGACTAAAGTATATACTTTTTTAAATAAAAATAAATCAAGTGACATTGATAAGTGGCTCACCTGAATCTTCATTTGAAGAGGAGAATTTGCATCAGATAAATATTTATGGTACAGAGATTTAAGGACACTATTAAGCATCAAGTCATAATGTCTGATGCAAACTGAGCCTATAGCTCTCATTGTGTAATGCTTTGAGTCTTCATCATTTTTTAAGAAGAATAGGAAAGTTTCGAAAACCTCATCTTTAATATTCACCTGCACAAAAAGTTTCAATTCAAAATATTAGTTCGGTTCAAAAATTCGTATGAACAGTAATAAACCCTCAAAGGTAGCTTATACCTAGATTTGAGTGGGTCTATTGGACATCCCACCCCAGATAATATCTTCCCATTTCAATCCTATTTATCAAAACCAAATATAAAAATTGACAAGCCTACGATTTTGTTTAGCATTCTGTAAATTTTTTTTTAAATTTTCAACGATTTTCAACATTTTCTCTTCTTTCACCTATTTCAGATTATTGTTTTTAGCAAAATGTACAAGCAAATACATGATTCAGAAGATATATCATTCACCTTGGAATTAAAAAAAAAAAAAGATGATATAAATTAGATATATCCGTTTTAAATGGCAAATAAAAATGAAAGGGTATTTCAATATTTCGGAGTTTAGAACAAAAATTTACTATGTTTGATAATTCTTATTTTGTAAAATTATGTTAAACGAATTTAAAATAATAAATAAATAACAATGAAATAAGAAGAGGTCATGTGGGACAAATTTGTATGGAATGACGCCACCATAGGTTATTGAAGACATTTACAGTATTTTTAGAACTTACCGGAAGTTGATCGCCAATTACTTCAGGGTCAGTGAAATCAAAAAATCGCAGTAATAATCCTACAACAAATAAGGACCTCCTAAAGGACGGCTTCATTCGTACATTTAAAGCATCTTCCTTGTTTTCCTCTAACGAGGACCTGCATGCTTTTAAAAAACCTTAAACAAAAATATTTATATGCACAATTTAAAAAGATAACTAAAATAATAAAAAATGTTAAAACTAATTTTTTTTTTTTGGGCTAATTACAATTATTTTTAAAACTTGCTTATATTAGGTATATGCACTAATTCCTTGGCTCCTAAGGATTGATGAAACTACAGAATTCTTAAAATGTAAACAAATAAGTAGTTAATTTCTTCGAAAACAGATTTTTTTTTTTTTTAAATTTACAAACAGATATTTACAACTGTATAAAAATAAATACGACAGGCAAATGTGCTAATAATGGCAATGTCAAAATGTCAAGAGGGGAGAACTCACCCAGTGGGGACACTCCCTAGTCACTGATTTCCTCTCATTTGTAACTAATCACTGTCACTGCTGCTGCTAATGAGGTCTCTAGGCCATTGAAGTTTAAGCCGTCGTTGGGGAAGTGTGGCAGAATGGAGGGCACGGACTAGAGGACTATTGTGGGAACTAAGAAGGGAAAATAATTTTTTATATTTGGATTTAGCGACTTCAGTGACAAAAGGTACGTTAAGATCAGTGTGAAGAGTTTTGTTGGAGACGTAATAAGGAGCATTGGCTATTTTACGAAGGATTTTGGATTGAAAAGATTGGATGTGCTGGAGATTGGAAGCCTTGGCAGAACCCCAGAGTTCAAGTCCGTAAGTTCACATAGGTTTGAGTACTGCGTTGTATAAAAGTCGTTTTGTTTTCAAAGTTAATTTGGATATTTTGTCTAGTAGTCTTAAAAGTTTATAACGTCTGTTCATTTCTTGTCTTTTCAGTCTCGTATGAGGATTCCGAGTTAGTCGTTTGTCGAGTATGAGCCCTTCACTCTCCACTTTTTGTACCATGACTGAAGGGTTATCAGGTGTTCTTGGAGGTGTCTGGATGATAGGACTGGGTCGTGATGAGGAGAGAGGATAGCAGTAATAAAGCTTTGAGCTTTAACAGTAAGCCCGCGTGGCAAATTCTGTCAAACGCTTGTTCGACGTCGAGAAAGGCCGCCGAGCAATACTGATTTTGCTCCGATAGATGCAATGATGTCTACAACGCGATGGCACTGGTGTATGGTTAAGTGGTGTTCGGAAACCAAACTGATGATCAGGGATGATGTTTTGAACATCCAGTATGGGAAGGATTCTCCTTAGAAAATAGATTAGAATTGCTAAAAAAATATAGAGAAACAGGGCGAGTTCATACAAAATATGAAGAAAAAACTCTCTAAATGAGTTGGAAGAATATAAAATTCGGGATTTGAAAAATATTTGGGTTTCGAAAAGAGGACATCATCTGTCAACTAGAAAAGGAAGAAAGGGGTGTTAAATTAAACAGCAATGGAGATTTCAAGGATGGACTGAATCAGGCATTATTTTTCCAAGAAGTTTCAAACGCCAGCAGCAATGAACAAATATTCAACGTATAGTTTACGCTTGATCCGAATATACTATTGGCCCAATCCTTACTGGCTTATCTTTTTGTTGTAGCTGTAATCTCTATATTAAGTTTTGAAAATAATTGTACTATTGGCAAAGAAATATCAAGTACCTACTCACTTTTAGTCGCACACTTTTCTTTCTAAGCCCTTCTGCATATTATGTTCCCACTAAATACTAAGTCCAACTAAATTCCTTTTTTGCGCAATTAGCCTTATTTTTACCGAAATCAGACTAAAATATTTTTTGGAAAATATGTTGCATCATTGACGAATTAAAAGAGGGCCTCAATGGGAAACACAGAACAGTTGGTTTTGTAAAATGTGCCTACCAATTAAGGACTCATTAAAAAATTGTATCATCTATTTTTGCCACCAAAAAAGGCACTGTTAGGAATATTGTCACAATTTCAAGTCTTGTTTTTGGTATGTTTTTTTTTTTTTACCAATTTTTTTGTCAGATTATTACATACTGGCAGGTTATATTGAGTAACTTTGCGATTTATTTCTTAGTTGACCGACCCTATCATTAAGTTTTCTTAATTTGTAATTATGTTTATATTTTTATTACTTTTTTTTTTTTTTTACAAGACTGAAAAACAGACTCGGCTCCTCAATGAGCATTGTCTTGTTTTTTTTTTTGTTTTTTTTTTTTTTATATATAAATAATGAGTCAGACGTAAATTCATTTTGAATAAAGACATTTATTATTATAATATTAAGTCGAGATAAATGGAACTTACCATGATATTTTTTTAGACAATCCCTAATTAAAGCAAAATTTCGTGTAACATTGTTGACAATAGACCCTAAACACGAAACGCAGCTTAGAACAACAGCCGGATCTTGCTGCATCATTAGTTTCACGGAATCCTCTTCGAGCCTAGAAAGAAACATTTCACTCGGATGTTCAATCATTGGAACAACAAGCTCCAGGGTTCTAGCAACACAGCTGATCACCTGGTAATCTCCTTGAGTCTGCAAATAAAATAATGAATACATAATAATAATCAAAATCTTAAATAACAGACATATGTAACAAATAACAAGGAATTAAAAAAAAAAAAAACATTAATGAAACCATTATAAATACTGTCTATCCGCAATTGGAAGTCACACACTATTCAGTAGAAGAATTTATAGCAAATTATAATTCAACTAATATCAAAGAATAATAGCATAGAACAGTGTAGTTACTTATAAAAGCAAAATATTAAAGACAAACCAATTTAAAGCAAATTATATTTCAACTAATCTTAAAGTACATATAAACGTTAATCGTTTATTAAGTTTTAGTTAGTCGAGAGCTTATGGCTTATTACCATCGTGAACTATTAAATCATTGAACAACATAGAAAATAAATCAAGGCAGAGCTAGAGGAGATTTATAAATATATATATATATAGAATAAACAAATGTGAGGATTATGTTAAGACTTCATTGACAAAATATTGTTATTTTATTTTATATTAATATTGTACCATCAATATTTTGTCAATGCCTCCTCTCTCTCCAATCCCTGCCTCCTCTGTGACTTTCTTCAAATCCTTACTGTTCCGATTCCCCTAAGATCAACAATCCTCAATCTCTGATTAGCCTTTCACTCCATCCCCCACCCACCCTCCTATTAGATTATTACTTTTTATTGCTATTCTTTCTACGTTCACTACAACTATTTTGTTTATTCTTTATTTATTTTTGACCTATTGTTATAGATATTTTATTACTTTTCCCCATTCGCCAATTTGTCTTTCTATTCTTTTTTCTTCACTAGTTTCTACACAATTTCAATTTTAATTCAAACTTTTAGCTGGGCATCCTCCTCACCATTGAATATAATTATACCAACCAAGCTATTATCGAAAAATGTAATCAAATAACATTTTTTGTATTCATATAGCCTATCTTCCGAGATGGGCCTTCCTTGAGATGGCCGAAATTTCGTGATATGCGCTCAGTTGTTATGCGCGATGCCCGGACATACATATTACAGACAGACTGAAGCTTTAATTAAATAGATTACCAAAGTTAGTGGCCATTCTATTTTCTTTTTTCTAAATATTTAAACAAAAATGCTACATACCTTGCATTTTAGTGACAAATAGGGCTGAAGAGTTGTAGCATGCATAACAAGAAGCTGAGGTCTTATTCTGGCGAAGAGATATAACATTAGAAGACATGAAACAAGTCGTTGAGGATCATTTCCATTGGTGTCTAGTTGAATAACAGTTTCAACAAGGCATTCCACTATCTGTCTGCAAGCTACCAAAATAGTTTTAGGAACTTCAACCTGAACTTTTTCATCCTTTTCCTCTTTAGGCTTGAAAAGCTGTAATAGACAAAATTCAACAGTTACTACACTACTCCAATTATAGTTAGAATTTTAATTAAAATAATTGATTTTCAGGTAAAATGAAGAACTATAGTGACAGTCCACGTCAATTCGATCATCACATCTGCCTCCAAATATCAATTTCCGCAAGTTCCTAATTTCCTGTGCATTCTCAAATTCATAATTTTTGGTCAGAAACAGATTATACAAGTTTTCTATTCAATTTCAGCTACAAAACGTTCGTTTATTCCAGCTATCGGTTCATTAAATGCGGAGATATGGCGTTCAGAACAATAGCGCCTTACCACTAACGAATAGATTCTATGAATTAGTAAATACTAAGTTTTGCATTTATTGTATTTGTATCTAGCCAATATGACGTCATGAGAAAAAAGTAAAAAATAAATTTTTTCTAATATTTAGCTCCATGCTAATCTTGTCATGGGTCAAGCCCTCATGTTCCTGGGGTTAATGGGACCATAGACGGAGTATGTAATACTTACAGTTAGTACAAGCTGCTCAAACCATTCAAGGCTGCTGTCATTAGATGCTGAAATGACATCGGTAATATTCATAACTTTCCTGACCAAAGAGTCTGAATCAAGCACGGGTCGTTCCCGGACAGGGGTGAACCACATATTTTGAAATACTTCTAACACAAGCTTCCTGATCCCTAAAAATAACACAATTTTTATAACCTAAGACAGAATTAGTCGGAGTGAATGATATATAGTGGATAACGAGGTGAATGTGATAAAGGCATTCCAATCAATGCACTTTGCAACCATTAGTAAATAATCTTGATCAACGGACATTTCAGTCGCGACCTCAGAGAGGTCAAGAGGCGAGGTAACGGGCAAGACCAGGCCATTGCGAGTACTATTAGCAATGAAGGGGTGGCTAAATAGACTGTCAGCTCATTTGGACAGTTCAAATCAGTAGGACGAGATGGACTACTGCCCATAGTTGTCCAAAGTTGGTCACGACTGAGACAGCTATGGAGTGAAATAATGAATGATCTTGAATCTTGGCTTGAGAATAACTAAAGTTATAACAATTTCATACAATTTTTTCTTCTTTAATATCTTTTTTTTTTCACTTCTCTTAGATTGCGGTGCAACCGCAAAACTACAGTTCACTGGTTTCTCCTACATCCACCCCTGCTTTTAGCCTGGTCATTTATTCGCCTAGTTTTCTTTTTATAAAACATTGTCTTTATCATGCTTTTCTTACGTAACATCATAGAACATTCAATTTTAAACATTTTTGTAAATTATAATGATTTTTAGGTCATAAAGGTTAGGAAATAAAGTGACAATTTACATTTTTTGGCTCATATTCACCCCGACTGACCCTTATCAAAAATGCTTTAGATTTCCTCTCCTTTTTACATGTGAGATGTAGGAGAACACACAATATTATATTTTACTACAATATCTTACCATCTTCATCATTTACACGTCGAATCATTTTTACACATATTTCTGGAACTTTAGAGAAATGAGGACACTCAATGCAAACATCTTTCAAAATTTTTATTACTCTTTTCCTCACGCTTACGCCAGTGTCCTAAAAGGAGAAAAAACAAAGCGTATTAGTAAGTTAGTAAGTATTTTTAAGTCGAACCTTTGTCTGCGAGATAAAAACAATTAAAATCAATGTATAAATAAATGTCAGTTATTCTGTCGGTTTGTCCATAACTTAAAAACGGCTAAACATATCGTTGCCCCAGTTGAAGAGGGGAAACAACACCAACACCTGGGGGGTTCTGACGTAATCAGAACAGAAGTTTTTATTTTCTGATCAAAAAAATATATTTTACAGATAAATACAATAAACACAAATCAATAACTGTGATGACTTAGTGCTTTCAAGAACTGATTTTTTATCAGTGTATCAACGTAATACTGGAAATAACTGGAAACAGTAAAATTTGGAGTTGTTTCACTCAACTAGGTCAAAGGCATGTTCATGAAACTTGCAGATGGTGAATTATACAGCGGGGAAAACGCCTCAACAAATTTTCAAGAAACTGTTGGCATATCTTAGGGCAGCGCAACTTCAATTATGTAAAAATATATCTGAGTGTACTTTGGAAGACGGTGTTGCCGGGGAAAATAAAATGTTTTCATGCCGTTTCGGATTCTCTACCAGAAAATGTAGGAATGAAATGTACTGCAGTATCATGAATGTCGATGAGTGTTGATAAAATGAAAACTAATGAAAACATAGAGGCAGCTGGGCCATTCGGAAACTCTCGCAGGGCGCAATGGTCATGGCCGACGTCAATGCCTGGTTCGCACCGACCGCCGGGGCGATACGACTGCTGGACGTGATCGCCCGCCATGATCTATGCGTTGTTAATGACCCGCATTCTCCCACCTTCCATGGCCCCAATGAAGAGTCTCATATAGACGTCACGTTGGTGTCGAGTGCCCTATACAGGGCTGTGGGTAGCTGGAGCGTTCGAGAAATCACATCTAGCGACCACAGTGCCCTAGACGTTCGGCACCCGCGAGGGCCTAGCCACTTTCAGCGAGTTATGCTCGTCCAGGCACAGAGAACAGCCCTGTTAAGGGTCACAAATGCCTACTGGACTGTCTCTACGGCAGCGCTGCGGGCCCATTGACTTAGTCAAGGACGGGGCCGTCGCTTCGTACCACTGCAGGCGCAATCTGCCACTTAGAGCAGACACCGACGAGCCTTTGCGACTAGCCCTGGAGAAGGAACTACACGGACAGTCCAGACCAGAGCGTTGCAAGGACATAGTCCAAGAGTGGATAGTATATAAATGGCAGCAGCGATGGTCACGATCATCAGACGGCCGAACGACCTGGGCTTACTTTTCAAACGTCCGAGCAAGACTTGAATCTGTTTGGGTAAAGCCAGACCACAGGACGTCCCAGATACTATCGGGTCACGGGGATTTCAACTCAAGAGCTTGCTCTTCTTTTTCAAGGACAGCCCGAATTGCTCGTAACATGGCCCACCTGCGACCATCCTCGGCGCAACGCAGCTATCATAAGGGAACATAAATGCCTGGTCCCGAGTTCTCTCGGGAAACGCCGATAAGGTAGGTTGGAGGACCCAACCGATCGCTCCGGCGATTGGCGGGGTCCTACAGCCGGCCGTAGCAGCAAACAAATGAATTAAAAATCTAAAATATGACTTCAATTCCCCCCTACGCGGCGGACGGGTGTTGTTGAGCCCCTTCAGGGGCTGGTACTCTCGAAAATAAAAGAAAAAAGAAACAGTGTTGATAAAAGAGGCGAAATTACAAGAAAAATAGTGAATTTCCCGGGCAACACAGCTAGTAAATAAATAAAATAGAAAATATTCTTGAAAAGTTAATTAACTAACTAAAAACTGTTCAAGACTTACGAGAATTCGAGCAGATAACATATCATAATAGTTTGGTATAAGTTCCGGCCTACTTAGTATAAATTTTCCTACAAGGTCCACTGCAGCCTCTCTAACTGAGGTTGAATGATCCAGAAACGAATGGCTCACCTATAAAAAAAAAAAAATATTAAAAATAGCTTTCTTTATACTTCATATATGTGGGAAAGTAAATTGAGCAACTGAGGTTAAAATTAAAATTAACTTCTACAGAAAACAAATACTAACATATCTATGTAGGGTTAAAAGTAGTTTAATTACTATAGCTGCAACGAAGAAACGTCAACCAATTATTGAATTACAATTCGACGCGAGTGTATGGGTTTGTCTGCGAATGAAAACCGTATCCGGCCTCAGATATTCTCCAAAGTTTGTATAAATGTCTGTTAGACCTTGAGACAAAACCGTCGTTGAGTATAATTTTGGGAAGGATTCAACAAGAAGCCATTTAGATCATTAAAGTAAACTGTTTATTTTACCAACAATCAGTGTTGCTAGATGTAGACATTTTTTTCCGGAACAATTTACGTTGAATTCAAAATATTTTCTGAGAACATATAGAAAATTTAATTGCGTATAAGGAATACAATCATTTTTAAATACAAAAATAATTTGTAGACTAGAATTCCATCCAAACTACTAATTGGATACTAAAAAGCAAACGTTAACCGACTGCTGCCAGACTGACAGTTCTCAACATAATATATCTGTACATTGTTAGCCAAACCGGATGTTTAGTCTGCTGTCAGCTGTCAAAGAGGTTACATGTGTTTTGGTACGATCGGCGAATTTACAAAGTTTTAGAAATGTTGAATATTGCTATTGGTGAGTCTGCTATGAGTAAAACTAGGGTTTACGAGTGGTATAAAAGCTCGACAAGTGCGGTCGAATGTGAAAGTCATGCTCACTTCGATTTTAACGGCATAGTGCACCATGAGTTCTTGCCACAAGGTCAAACGATTAATAAGGAGTACTGCCTACAAGTGCAATGCCATTTGCGTGAAGCAATCCGAAAAAAACGCCCGGATTTGTGACGAAACAATTCATGGCTTTTGCACCACGATAATGCACCTGCTCACACTTCATTGCTTGTTCGTGAATTTTTGGCCAAAAACAACACTGTAATGATGCCTCTGCCTCCATATTCGCTAGACATGGCTCCGTGTGACTTTTTCCTGTTCCCAACAATAAAGAGAACCTTAAAGGGCCGTCGTTTCATAAGCATAGATGAAATTAAAAGCGCTGAGAGAGCTAAATGCTATCCCAAAGATCGAGTTCCAGAAGTGTTTCGGGGATTGGAAGAAGCGCTGGCATAAGTGTATAATATCTAATGGGAACTATTTTGAAGGGGATAATATTGATGTAGACAAATAAATAAAATTATTTTCAAAAACTGAAAATTCCCCTTATTTTTTGAACACACCTCGTACAGTCAATACTCGATAGCTCGAAACCCGATAAGTCGAAAAACTCATGAACTCATTTCCCAATTGAATTTACAAGTAAAATTGAACTCGTTTACTCGAAACTAAGACTTGATAATTCGAAATGAAAATACCTACTGGAGAAGGGAGTACTGTATTATTAGAAAACAATTACATATGCTTTCCGCCCTCTTCACCCTCAGAGTTTAAATGTATATACAATATCAAACCATATTTGCAAGAAAGTAGTTTTTAAAAATCCAGCTGCTACAGAAGACACTAATTATTGGGCAGGATACCCAAGAGTTTTATAAATGTGGGTAACAGACTTCAATCGGAAATATACATGTTATAAAATTAATAGAGAGGCGAATTTACCACTTACACCAAGTTGCATTTCCTTCAACCCTAAAACTCCAGGATCAACTTCCACTATTGATGTTAAACATTTCATAGCTTTAGTTCGAATAAGCACTGAGGTTTCAGTTAATACTTTCAAAATCTAAAATAAACAGAAGATACTTTGTAATAAAACAATTATCACTATTAGCTACTTAAATAAAGAATAAAGCCAGCAAAAATAAGTTTTTTTTGTTCTTTTTATTTAGTTTTTTTTTTTTATTTGCAATCTATATACAATATATACATAATGAGCAAATATGTGGACAAAAAGAAAAAATAACGTCACTTGATGGGAGAAGCCAGCCAGCACTGACACTCCCTTGAAAGTTAATTTTCATTATTCACTATCCTCAAAGAAGATCGCGAGGCCACCTCCTGTTCAAGCGGCGAGGAGGAATGTCAGGATGGGAATGATAGGATAGGGCTTGAGCGAGAGAGGATTTGAATGATAAGAAAGGTTTCTGTGAAATGTTTGAAATCGGGATTGAATTAGTTCGTTGACAGTGGGAATATTGAGATCTCTGTGTAGGACTTTATTGGTGACGTAGAAAGGTGCGTTGACAATTCGTCGGAGGAGTTTGGACTGGAATGCTTGGATACGATTGATGTTGTATTGTTTAGCTGTACACCAAAGTTCGAGTCCGTAAGGCCAAATTGGACGTATAATGGTCTTGTAAATCGTAAGTTTGTTGTTAGTTGTCAGTTTTGATTTTGGTCCAAGTAGTCGACGTAACAGTCAGTATCTTCGATTCAGTTCTTGTCGTTTAAGTCGTGTATGTGGGTTCCAAGTTAGTCTACTGTCTAAGTAAAACCCGAGGTAGCGGACTTGGTTGGAAGAGCCAAAAATAAGTAAAATTACAGAAAAAATACGAATAAATACAAAATTTCAATTCTGAAGAAAAAAAATAAAAGTCATTATAATAAAGTTGTTTGAAGTTGAGGAAAAATATCCTTGATTTGAGACTTGGGAAGTCCCAGCTTAACATAATATTTACAAATAATTGAGTTTCTAATTATATAACTTCCTCAATTCTATACTTCGTATAGGAGGAAGTAAAACTACTATCTTAGTATAGTAGTATCTAGAGTTAAAGGTAGGGACCTGGAAGAGTGTCAATTCAACAAGTGAGGGACAATCTATAAAGTTATATTCAAGAGTTTGTAGAGAACGATTAATTCGTGCTGATTACGTCGAGAAATGAGGGTATCTAAGGTGAAAATCTGACGTGAGTTGGTTGTAGGAAATATTAATTATTGTAGTTGTAAATTAGTTTATACAAACAAATTTTAAACATTTCTTTTGAATTTTTTCTAGCAACTCACAGTGAATTTGTGTATGAAGAGACAAACAATAAGACTAGTATTCGACTAAAGAGTTTACTAGGGTTTCGTATAATCAATCATAACAAGACAGATACAGCAGTGAAATCTTTGGAAAAACGGTAAATGAAACCAAGTTGTTTGTGCGCTTTTAAAGAGGGAAGTTATGGGATGCTTTAAAGTGTAGAATGAATTGAATAGAAGGCCGAGATCTTAGTTTCAATAGTGCCAGATAAGAGTGTCCTGCTAACTTTGTGGTTATAGATGATGGAGAGTCTATTAAAAGAGTTTAGAGACAATTTGTTAACATTTAATGTGAGCCTATTTCCAGTGTACCATTGAGAGAAACTATCCAGACTTTCCTGTAACTTAAAACTATCATTTTCATTCTGAATAAATAAGTAAATTGATAAATCGTCGGCAAAAAGTAATAAATTAACAACTGAGATTATGTTACCAAATTTACTCCAGGACATCGCCGGGTAAATCTATTAACAATATAAAAACGAAAGAAACTTTTAAAATTATAGAAAAAAAAATACTCACATGTTTGAGATAGACATCAAAACTCTGGGAAAAGGGTCTTTTTGAGGCCAAATAACGAGCTACGAGTTCGGCACTTCCGTAATCAATGTATGTCTGGAGAATGTGAGTTCTACTGTCGTCTGCAGAAACTCGGTCTTCGAATGGACGGATTTTACTCAGGAGAAACTTTTTCCGAGACTCGGACTGACGGTAGGCCTCCACTGGATCTTCAGAATTCTTCTCATCTACCATTCCTTCATCGGGAGAAACTTCATCATCTTCGTCACTCGAATCTGACAAAATACATAGACATAATTATACATAGGGCGCGCGGTTTTCAAACTTTTATTTGACCAATTAAATTGTCTGAAAGATAAGTTCCACCTAATATTTTTACACTTAGTCGTGTAAATACACGGAGAAAAATATATTCTTGCGGCAAAGCAAGTTTCTTCTTATGGCAAGAAGAAAATAGTTTTGCCGCAAGAACTTTCTTTTCACCGCAAAAAGACTTATTATTGCCGCAAGAAGAAAAATCTTCTTATGTGCAGTAGTTTAAGTTTTTTACAGTAAAATGATGGTTATAGGTACATTTATGTTGCATATAAATGTAGAGAGAAAATCTATATTTATTAACGCATAAAGTAAACAATAGAGCTTACAACTTTAATATAACAAAATGTAAGTACTTCCTTTAATTCACTTTCATGAGATAATGCGCCAAAAAAATTGAAAGTCGATAACTAAACTTGTTTTGCACGTCAAAAACTGTCAAGAATAAGTGACGTATAAACTGGGAGAGAATAAAAGATTGTTCAGTTCAGTAAAAAAGTGTAATGTATAAAAATATATAAAACACGATGAATATTGGTATTTTCGTATACCAAGAATGAATGTCTTATTAATAAAATGATTTTAATAATTATATAGATTATTTAATAGACTGGATATATTTATTGGAATCAACGTATTCCTACAAAGAATAGTTTTCTTGCGGCAAGAGTGAATACTTCTTGCGGTTAGAAGATCTACCTTCTCGCGGCAAAAAAAAAAATCATCTCGCTGCAAGAAGATCGTTCTTGCCGCAAGAATATAGTTTTCTCTGTGTACAAACATACCTAATTCATTGGTATTTGTTGTTTGTTAAGCAAATATCTAAAGATTGCAAGCATTAAAAACAAAAAACAAATTTTATGAAGTGGTATGTATGATTACACATGTCTAAAATTTAGTTCAAGGTAAACCCACGAAACGTAATAGTATTTGTCCAATAACGTTCAAAAATAAAAGTTAACATTAATCCCATACAAACCAAAGTTAAATACAAAAAATGAAGTAATGAGTAAAACTATGTGGTTACATTTATTTGATCTGGTGTAAATCTGCTACACCTGATGAGTATGACACCTATTGAATTTCATTCGAAACAGCCAGAGAGGAGAGCAAAAACTTAGTTGAATACAAATTAACTCAAGCTGCGCGAGTACAGTGCCCGTGACTCATGGACAACATTGAATTAAGGCAGAAAACATGAAATGCATGTCAACTCAACATATATTTTTTCCAGTTACATAACTTCCTCTATACTACATAGTTCAGGAAGTAAATGTTTATATATTGCAACAAAAAAAAAAAGAGGGATGAATAAATTTGAAATCATTTACCAATTTTTTTTCGAGCTTTCTTCCTTTTCCTAACAATTTTTTTCGAACAGTTGGAAGGAGACACGGAGTGGCCACAGTTGTCCTGGTACCACTGGGACAGGTAGAAGTGGCGAGCGTGGGACAGTACTGGCTCTGTTTGCCCTCGCAGAGCCAGATAGTCGAGGAGAACTTTCTGCAGAAACTGTGTTCTCTCTTCGTCATCAACAACAGGTTTTACTTCACTCTGGAAAAAAAATATATACGTGTTGATAAAATTTCGCTAAAACTCGAACATCAAGAAGAGGATACACCATATTACTAAAACTTACATACTTAATACAACTTACTATAGGAGAGTTCATTTTAAAATAATATTACAATTAATTTTTCAATGGGTTATTTCACATCAAAACCATAATTTTCAAACGTCAAAATATTGTATTTCAACATAGGTTTTTATGTCGGTGCGAAATCAACTAACTTTTTTTCTAAAAGATCTCAAAAAGTATTAGTTGTAAAAACGTACTTTTTGTTTAGTTTAGTAGGTGAATAATAACAATCTATATAGCATAATGAAATATTAATTGATGTTTCTAGTCTTACGTGTCAAAAAAATTAATTAGAAGTGAAAATAATGGGGGAAAACGTGTTATTCATAGGTTAAATCATAGGCATCACTGTCTAAACATCACACCAGAAACATGGACATGAATGATACGCTAAGTATTGTTGGGAATCATTTGAACAACTGCTTGATTGATTACCTTAATATTGACAAAGTCTTCGCCATCTTTCAATTCCTCCATCTGAATTTCATTTATTATCTGATCAATGGTAGTAAGTTTCAATTGTGACACAACAGCATCCTTTCTCAAACGAGCAGCGACCACCCCAAGGTAGTCCAATGAGGCCACTCGCAAAGACATCTCCAAACCCTTATTAACAAAATTATTTACCTACAAAACGAACAAACTTTTAGAACAATATGAAATGTAATTTTAAAAGTTTCACACAAAAAAAGAGCAGAAAAAATGTTGCAATGAAGTGCTGGATCATGGAGGTATCGTTCGAATCAGTGCAATATGCAGAATGTTTCATTGTTTTATTTATAAGTGGCCCTTCAGGTTCGGTCTTCTCCGAGGTAAAGAAAAAATCTGGAGTATGCCATACTTCGAGCCTATGCGACGTCAGGTACTCGTTAAAGACCCCCAACCTAATTAAACCAGGGTAGGCAAATATATGAATCTCACAATAGTCGGGCTCATGCCCTTCACAGCCGCAAAAGAGCTTCTTTTTTGTATTAAAAAAATAATTTAGAAAACAAATTAAGACATGTACTTGACTTTTTGCATAGTGCCTTAATTAAGTCCAACGTTGCGTAAACGTAACATGCTTTTTAAATTCATCCCAGAATAAAAAAATGCTCTCTGAATTTAATTATTTTGATGATAAACGACATATATTTCATATAAAAATAAAATAATTACTTCAAGGCTAGGTTATGTTTTAAAGATAAAAAATGACATAAGCTACAAGGTTGTATCTACTAAATGTATCTGAAACAGACGAATACTTACTAACAGGTTCCCCAGCACACTTAGCATGAGTTCAGCAGCAGGCCACTCCGGTTTGTTTACAGTTGTCAGAAGATCTTGAACAAAATTCTCGAATAGAGGACGATAGTCAATTTCTTCAGATTTACTACTGCATTTATTTAGAAACACGAACAGAAAATTTGACGCTGTACTTCTAGCTGTTTTGAATTTGTTCACAATAACAATATCAGGATCAACCTACAATTATATAAAACAATTGACATTAAAAATCCATGCACGCAGAACTGCGTTAAGATAACATATATCCATAGTAGGTATTCACTTTTTTTTCATTTTTCCCTCATGACACGGGTAATGAAAAAATCAGTATTTAATAATCAACAGAAGCTGTTAATTTAGGGGTAAGGCGCTATTATTCCACGCTTCTGGAGCTCCTTCCTCAAGGTATCTGCCTAGCTGCCAATAGCATAGGTCAAAGGTTCTCTCTTTCGGGACTCCATAACCTCCCCTTCCATTCACGGTTTTCAATCTGGCCTAAAAGGATGGTATACGAAGTTTCAACAAAATCTGACCAGCCGTTAATGTTATCATTATTTTTGTACTCATATATTCTGAGTATTTATTTATTCTTTTTATTTTTGAATAGTATTGTTATTACTGTAGCGGTCTGGCCGCGAGTATTGTTGTTAATATTTAATGCTACTTTAAAATAGGTTGTGATTGTTGATAAAAAAAAAAGGTCTCAGTTAAAAAAATATTAAAACGAAAAATATAGAATATCTTCTTTGAAGCAAAGTCGGCTTCTTTAGTATATATAAAGACCGAGAACGCTACATTACTAATCAAATGTGTGACAGACTCTAATAGCTGTTTATATATCTAATTTATCTGTCTTAATGTATACATTCTTATGGCGTATCCTATCACCATGTTATTACGGTTTGACGAAAATCAATATTATTATTATTAAATCTACAACAAACAACTCTCGTTTCAACTTTATTTATATAAATATAACGTACATTAGCTTCTTGCTTGATCTGCAAATTGTGAGGTAAGACCACCATGCACTGTATCAGTTGAAGAACAAGGGCCGTTAGCATCTGAATTTGTTGGTCAACGTTGAGTCGATAGGATCGAAGGCTTCTCTTACTGCTGGGAAGTCTAGCCATCGAGGCCAGGATGTCATCCAATAAAAGTTTTCTGTGTTTCTCATATTTACCAAAAATCTGGAAATATATAATATATATATAAATATATATATATATATATAAATATATATATATATATATATATATATATATATATATATATATATATATATATATATATATATATATATATATATATATATATGAAAACTGACATTATTGCAGAGATATTGTGAAATAATTCAAATGAACTTGAAAGAAATAAAACTTGTTTATTTATGATATTGTCTAATTTCACCAACTATAGTTGATGAAATTAGACAATATCATAAACAAACAAGTTTTATTTCTTTCAAGTTCATATATATATATATATATATATCTATACCACTGGGCCGCAAGTGCATTCGTAGATTGTAGACGTTTTTTTTGACACAACATTTTACAAGATACGGCTTATATTTATGATTTAATTGAAAATCTCTTCAATAAAGTTGTAGAGAAAACTGAAAGACACATTTTTTTATGAAATTTTCGAAGGACGCCCGGGATGCATGCCGAAAACTACTCCCAACAATACAAAGGCACTGCGAGCAAATGTGGGAGGAGGTGAACCCGAACAAACTCAAAGAGATCAAGAAAACAGTATCGCCCTGGAGTTCGTCAACAAGAAGCAGCAGACAGGTCAGTTGATTAGGGCCTGAACAGTGGCCTTGCCAATGTGGGGACCCCCTGAGAGGCCTGGGGCTTCTCTGGACTGGAACAGTCCCGAACTTGGAGGGTGTAGACGGCATTCCTCACACGCACACCCTCATTATCAAGCCTCGCTATCTCCATAACTAAGTCCAATGCTAACATTCACTTATTCACTTGAGTGGTCCGGCGGAGCTGTTGCCTGCCTCCTGGCCTGGCCTACCTGTTCGTTGGGAGCCCCTGGGTCCCGTGTTTTGCCCTTCACGATCTCCTTGGCCACCTGTGTGATCCCACTAAGGACCTTGTGAACTCATGGTCCTTTTATTCTTAATTTGTATAAAGAGTGCCCTGACTCAGTAAGGACAAGAAATATAACAAGGTAGGGCGATAATAACCTAAGTAGTTGTTCGCCCCAAATAAACCAACCAACTAAAAAGTGTATAAGTCGTTTCTATATACAAAACACTTCATAAAAAATTATAAAAATTGAGAAACTCGAGAGCAATATGCGCCTGCCTGCCGGATGGATAAAAGCAATTACAAACAAAATAAAGATAACTCACCGTGGTAACGAGTTTCAGGGCCGACAGCTGTAAATCACTGACACCTTCAACAAAGAAGGGAGCAATGCCCATTGAAGAGGCATGTAGAACAGCGTTATCCGTCAATCTCTGAATAGCCAACAACTCCGCCAAAAGAGTAACCACTTCCGTAAGTTTATTGTATAGTAAAATAACACTTTTTTCACGTACTTCCTTTGAATGTCCTCTCTTTTTTCGTCCAGAATTCATATACCCATCTGAAGAAAATATAAAATAACACGTAATTAACAAAAAATAAAATAAAATAATTTAACAAAATAAAAATAACAATAAATATTTTTTTTTTAAATACAACACAAAAACTGACAAATCATCAAGAAGTAATTTTGATTATAGATTTGGGTGAGTGTGAGAAAGAGTGATATTCCATATCGATGGGCAGCCACAAAGGTTGCTTCTTTTTGAAAAACCTTCAAAATGAGGTACAGCTCGATCCACTTTTCAATGGGATTTTGAATTTAGTGAGCGTTGAGCACTCCTAATGAAGGGTCATCATCATAATGTGGTTAGAAAGGGTGTAGGATCCCGAGACCTCTCTCAAATTCATACTACCAGTAGCACCCGAGATATTCAGATCTGAACTTTTTAACACCCACTATGGATAAACACATTTAAAAAAAACATTACCTTTATCTTTGGTCTGTATACGATATACTGGATCAAATGCAGGAAACACAGTGTTGTGTAACTGGTATTTAGTAAAAATCATTATTCTGTCAATAACATCTTCCAGATACACTTGCTTATGCATATTAGGAGATGTCAAAATATACAGTGCAGTTAAAGATCCATCAACGGCTCTCATAACTCTTTCCATTGCCAACTCAACGAATAACTTCCTTTCATCTTCCCCATCATTCTGAAATCAAAAACATTCACATTGAATGAACATAGTACATTTACCGCACAGTACGAGATTACTTGCAGACATTTTCAGGGAATATTCAATTCCCCACCAGGGTAGTGGAGTTGGCTTGTAACCCTGAATTATGAATTTTCGGGGAGAGTGGCTACGAAGTAGGGCGTCAGATTTTTTTTTTTTTTCAGTAAAACATTCAATCACAATATGGTTTTAATGATCTTGACACGGACAGTTCAAAAAAACAATAATCTTAGGTCGAAAGAAAGGAAAAGTTGGCGCTGACTGACATGGCGTGTATCTCAAAATAACTGCAACAACTAAACAGAGGTAGGTCAAGAAGCATACCCCTACCCCTTCCCACTATTTGTCTAGCCTCTGACCAGCAGTGGAGACCGAAAGGGACAGAGGAGACAACGCCAGGTACTACAGACAGGGTTGCCACCTTTTTTTTGTGCAAATAAAGTACATTGGTTATTAAAGGTAGAAAAAAAAAGTACATTGTATCAAAATAAAATAGGATTTATTTTACTTTACTATTTTGCTTAAAAACATACTTTTCATTACTTTTAGCAACTTTTAACTAATAATTATCACTGCTAAACATCCTCACACCATTTTTGCAGTCTATATTTAAGTTAAAGTAAATAAGTAATTCATTTTTTATAAGATTCAGAGATGCTTTGTTTCTTTCGTCTCGCCATTTATTATTTATCACAGAAAAACTCTCTGTGAATGCTGACGTGGTAGGGAATACTGACGTGGCAGGGAATGCTGACGTGGCAGTAGACAATTCCCCAAACCTTCAGAGCTATATATTTGATTATATAATTTGTTTAATAAAGAAATTTCTCCATAAAGATCATCCATATTTGTATTAAGTTTTTGCAGATTTAAATTTTCAACTATGTTAACAAAATGATCAAATGCTTTTTAAATTTATATTGCTAAGTAAATAACCAGTTTGTGTCATTAAAATTAAACCATTTATTTAGGTACTCTAAGGCTTTGTCAATAAATAATAAAAAATGTGTGTGAATTTTGCTTGTCAGTTCAGGTGAAGACAACAGTTTAATGTTTTTGCCTGTTTCGTAGCCAAAGAACAGATCTTGTTTTCTTTGTGCTAGTCCATTTTTAAGATTATCCATAATCCCATTACATATATGTAAAATGAATCCCAGAGATCAAATCATGCGAAATAAAGTATTTTCGCGTACTTTATTGTTCTCATAAAGTATAGAGTACAATTACCCGAAATAACGTACAATACTTTATAATAAAGTACGGGTGGCAACCCTAACTACAGATAGCAAAATACCAAATAACCTACGGGATCAGATATAGGAGTCACTTTGCTTCCATCTCGGATATTCCTCTCCAGAATAGTAAGTAAACGAGTTATTTTTCCTGTAGGGATGGACTCCATCGCACCGAGAGTCTTCAACTTAGCAGCCTCGGCACACAAGTCCTGTAGATGATATTTTGGTATAAGAGTTTCAGAGAATTCATCTTCGTCATTTTCGCTATCTGTAAAAAAATAAGAAAAAGAATTAATTTCCAGAAATTTAAAAGGCTAAACATTTCAAAAGGTATCTCTCTTCTTATGTACATGCTTCAAATTGCAACATAACATATACAATTTTTCGTTTTTTTTTTTCCTAAAAAGTTCATTTTAATAACAAGAAATTTCTTTGTAAAAGTTAGCAGTAACTATCACTCACCACTTTCAGCGTTAATAACTCCTTCCACATCATCGAAAATCTTCTCTATTGAACGGTTGAATCTTTGGTAAGTGTTGGTTTCCATGAGTTCTTCAACACTCAATTTCTCTAGGACTGGCACCAGTTTGCGCTCCATTTTTCTTACTTTAGCTCGAGGTGGTGGCAGTTCTATAATTTCAATGTGATTAAAGTATTATTTTCCCAACATCCTAATCTTTCCTTATAATATATTCAGTCACAATATTCTTTTCCAAAATTAAACAAAAAGTTATGTTAAAAAAATAGTTACATTCTTAATTGAGTGCAGTATGCGCAGGTTTAAAATTATCTGTAAGCACTTAGGATTTATAATCCGAGAGGAGAGAAGATTGTTGTTTCTCAAGCGAAAACGGTAAACATTAATAATGGCTTTTTATAACCTTCTTTAAATCAACATTGCATGGAACAAGTTGGGGATACATATAACTATTTCCCTAGTCAATAAATAAGTTCAATATACAGGGTGTCCCAAATTCCTCCGAAAAGGTGCAAGATAATTTTCTTTTTTATAATAAGCTCATTTTCCCAAAGGATTCCGAAAATATCATCAAACAATTTCTTTGGGGCTCCAGGGACGAGCTCTATAAGCTATGTCTGGATGTCAAGCATGTCTGGATTTTCGAATAAAAAGATTGATTATTCATTTCAGCTAAAAATTGAAGACGGTTTGTAGGGTCGTTCGGGCGTAAACAATGGTGTAAAACCTGGTGACCGAAAAAAGTTTAATAACATTTTTGGAATCCTCTAGAGAAATGAGCTTGAGTAAAATAAAAATTACTATCTTGCACCGATTCAGAGAAATTTGACCAGGTAATTTTTCCACATTGTTTTCATATTTAGTACGAACAACCTGGTATGACTATTGAAGCCTTTCGTTCAAAATATTATATCAGACAAGAAGCAATTACAGAAAAATAACCATTTCAATGTATAAAGTTTGGAAGCAATCTACACATATTGGGAACAAACTCTCCATTATTCAAATTGAACCAACTAAATCGTAACTATCTATGCCTTGCACTAAACTATTTTAGATGTGAGTGCTTCCCTCTTTCGATTTCTATATAAATCGGTTAAAAGCAAAAGAAGTACCTTTCTCGACAGAATTCGTTTTTTCATTACTGCTGGAGGACCTAGCCGCCCGCTTCCTCCGCCTCGACCTCTCCAAACACTTCTCCTTTGAATCTTCCTTTGACGAATTTAGTTGTTCTACAAAATATCAAGTAAAATTAGAATTTTTCGTTTCACAAATATTTCCTTGATCCAGGAATCGTAACAGTGGGTAAAATTAAATGATAGTATTGAAATTTTTTTAATTCTCAACTATTGCATCAGATTGTGACGTTTCGGCAGTGTAATCATCGCTTAACGGAAAAATTCAGATATGTTAGAAAAATGTTCGGCCGGAAATATGTGCTTTGAGATAAAGAAAATAGTTTCCAATGAATACAAGTGAGATAACAAATATAATATATAGGTGAGTGTAATAAATAAGTGCTCTTCATGACTCAGAATGAAGTTAAAGTACAATTTTCGGCCAGTAATATAAGCAACAAATTTTGAATGAGTAAATTTTACTCCCTGTTTTGAACAAGGGCTTATTTTTAGATATTATTTCCAAGTTAAGAGCACTTAACTTGAGAAAAGTAGAAAAAAAAATAGCTTAAACTAAAAAAAAGGATTCTACGGACGAACCGTTTCTGCCGCTGAACACCTCACCTCTTTCCTTTTCTCTTGCTTTGAAATATTTATTTTTGCTCTCCGGTTCTTCATTCCTTTGTACCTCTGAGTCATTAACTTTGGAATTAACTTGACAAAATGGAGATAACTTTTCAGCATACTCTTTCAGACTTTTCTTAAGCAATTCTTTGTCCTAGAACAAAATATTCTTATAAATAATATAACAAATACTTGTTTTTTCAAAGATATTTTTGAGGGAAAACTAATTGTTTTGCCGATCTCAGAAGAAAATGTTCTCTAATACTACAGCAAAAAAACCGTATGTTGAAAGGAAATAATGATGAAATTAATTCAACCCATTACATACTTGACATTTTTCAACTTTTAATAGCATAACATGGAGGCTGAGTTGATCCCCTAAAAGTTTCATTAGATGTAAAAATCTTTAACGGTTTAGAAGTTATAGAAGTTGGCCGTCTCAATTAGGGCACCTTGTATATCACGGATCAGCAACCGCCCCCCGGTTGCTATGGGCATGACTAGACGTCCCCCATCCAATCTATCAAAGCAAGGTAGGTAGAACGTGGAGCGGCTTGGTGTGCCTTCCAATAGAGGACAGACAGCATATGATTGCTATGGTCCAAACACACATCCAATCATCCGTTTCAGAAGTAACAACATATTAAATTCATAGAAAAAGACTATCATTTAATAATCGTAGGAAGATAGTTTTTAAAAAAAGTACAAAAATACACTGAAGAAAGCAGAAAGGTACGGAGTTAGTATGAAAAAAATACTTTACCTCAATTTTTATACTTCTATTTTCAAAATTTGTTTTCTCTTTTTTCATAAAATTCGGACTGAGAACATCGCAAAATTTTGGAGGATCTTCGGGTGGTGTAGGTTGCAGAACAAGCGATTGGCACTCTCCTCTCGTCGAACTTTCTTCTCTTGTTTTAGATTCAGAGCTGTTTATTGAGGCTTCTTTTTTGATACTCTTAAAAAAAAAAAAATACTTGAATAAATATTAGAAGTGTTATGTTGAACCCTGACTGAGGGTTCAGAAGTAGCATTGATGAAAAGGGGAAGGGGAAGTATCTGTGGCTTCCCTAATACATCAGAGAAAATATGGAATAATTTTGAATTTATTTTTACATATATACGAACAGACGGGTTTCACATGTGATTTTTTTTTTTTAATATTTCCTTTTTAAAACTTACTTTTCCTGTAACTACCTTTTGGCACCCGTTAGCTCTACCTATCTCTTTTATTATTCTTATCTCTTTATCGCCATATTCATACTTCACCGGGATGGTGTCGATATAAATAGTCAACTGATGACAAAATGTTTGTTAAACATTTCCTTGAACATAAAAAGAGAAACAAAAAAAAACTGGGAAACTTAGGCTGGACGGATTTGGTGGTGAGGCTATTGGGCTCTATACCTGTAGTTGAAGAAGGTTCCCTCCAGGAGCTGGCTCTGACAATAACAGAGACTGTGACTCAGGCTGAATGTCACATTTGATAGAAGGCACTTTGGGGACACTCCCTTCACAACCCTGGCTCACCGGGGGAATGCTCGCTTGTTCTGGAGATGAACCTACAATACATTAACTAATTATTATACGATTAAATAGTTTAACTTTTTTAATTTGAAATTGAATTGAAAAAATATGCAACGATCGCTATTTCTTCTAAGCTCCATTCTATCTATTAACCATTAAAAATGAAATGTCTATTGTAACACACTTAATGTAATTAATTGTTTTAATGTAATTCTTGAAATGTCTGTAAATAACTGAACACTAAAATTTTATCAAAAGTACAATTTGATGAAATCAAATAAATTGAGGAGGAAAATTCTTTTGAGTTGTCAAGCATTCATGTTTTCACAATTGAACATTTTTTAATGTTAATTGTGATACACCTTTTTTTAAACAATGAAAAAAAGGTTTTTAGTATTTTTTCTATCGAATGAGTATAAAAAAAGGTGTTACATTTTAATATAAATATGCTGATTTAAAAAAAAGAGATAATATAGACACTTTTTTCGAGTTATATCATTTTCACATACCTTTTGCAAAAAACAGCCCCATATTTGTTCACACTCCACAAAAATGTTACATTTTCACATTATCACAATAAATACAGAGATTTTACTTAAGCGTGGGTAAGCGAGTAAGGCCCCCTATACAAGGTCAGTTTGGTGTGTCAGTTCTCGGTTAGTTAAAACTGATCAAATCGAACTGATAAGACCGGTGTCTATACACGGTCAGTTAAGTGTGTCACATCATCTTGTTTTTTTTTTTTTGGAATAAAAGTTTATTTCGAGCTTTGATTAGTTTGTTTAAATAATTTATAATAAATTAAATTAAAAATGTCAAGTAATGAGGAATTGTTGTTATATGGTGCTGTGACTATTTACATTGTTGCATCCAAAAAAAAAAATCGAAGAAAAATTTGGGTTAAAGACTGGCTTTCAAATAGGGCGAAATATTCACATAAAAATATTTTGGAGGAGCTCAGGTTTCATCCAAAAGATTGGAATAATTATTTGAGAATGGACGAAGAAACTTATCTTCAACTATATTCATTAGTTTCTCCTTTCATAAAAAAGCAAGACACAAATATGAGAAATGCAATAACCACTCATGAAAGACTGACAGCAACTCTGCGCTACTTGGCCACAGGAAGATCTCTTGAAGATCTAATGTTTACTACCATTATATCACCATAAGCCCTAGGAAAAATAATACAAGAAACCTGCGAGGCAATTTTCAAGGCTCTGAAAAAGGACTATTGTAAGGTATAATTTTATTTATTGAAAACAAAGAAATCAAAATATACATAAAATAATTATTTTAACTTTTGATAATTGATAACGCCGGAGCATGCGTAAGAATGGCTAGTTTGAAGAACTGAACTGATTCAAACCCCACACACAGTCAAATAGGCTTGTCGTCAGTTCGATGTGTCACACCATTTGATGAAATTCCATCAAATCATCAGTTCATTTTTTTGGCATGATGTCATGCCATTTCTACCCCATACACGTCAGTTTGGTGTGTCAGTTCGATGTGTTCAAGCCAAACTGACACACCAAACTGACCGTGTATAGGGCCCTTAAGCTTGGGTGACAAGTGAAAATAAGGGAAGTACACGTTAATGCCATGTCATACCTGAGAGAGGGGGTGTAGGAATAACTATTTCAGTGTCCAGAGTAGACTGAGTGGAGGCAAAACTTTCATTTCTTCCAAAGTTATCAAGATCCACATTAATGGAGGATTGTTTGATCACTGGTTTACTCTCACAAGGTGCAGGATACGAGGAAATAGTATCGTGATTGACTAAACGAGACGTCTTCTTATGTACGTTGTTGTCTACGTGGTTCCACTGGGCGGACTTCACAACTGAAAAAAAATCGATAAGCAAATATGAATTTTTGAATCCATGCAACAAAATCACCAGGTGTCTTTAGTTTTTTAAGAGTTTAAAGAGTAGTTATTAAATAAGAGACACTTGTCATGTGTAAAATTTGTGAAAAATAAAATTCAATATAAAAAATATAAATAAACTTAAATATGAATATTTTATGTAATAGTGCGTTAAGATGAAAATTTACATATTTCTGAATTTCGAAGATCCCAGCCAAATTTTTGTTGGAACAAAATTGTATCTCAATTAGTTCATCATACTTTTTTTTTAATGTTCTTACTGAAACTACTCGAGAAATTTTCGTCTAATTAATTGTCGTTAGAATTATTGTTGAACATTTTATAACGAAGTTTATAACATGGATGTTGAGCAGCGACTGTAGAATTAAAATTCCAGGGGTATCGCGGAATGTTAAGCGATGGTCCCGAGCCTGTTAGATGTCAGGTACTCGTTGAAGACCCTTCCCTGAGTAAATTTGGGTACAAAGAATTCAGGACTTCCAAAGAGTCGCACTCCTAGGCGATAAGCTTGGGCATGAGGCACAAAAACAAACAACTAATTAACAGAAGATGTTGTTCTCGTTTTAGAAGTGAAGCGCTATGCTTCTGAACGGCATATCGCCAGTGGTTATATACCTAGTGGAACAGAAGCATCTCGTACATCACTACATCATAGAACCGACCCTGCAAGGTCAAACCTCCCTAACTAACAATACATTTGAAAGGTTTATGTAAAAGTATTTAAAAAAAATTTCATACAATGAAATCCATTGAAAACTCCTGGATCCCTGCACAAGATGGCCTTCAAGAGCTCAGGTAGATTCTGTTGATCAATACTGGACTGTTCACTGCTCGAGTAATGATCCTTCAAATCACTATAAATAATCAAGCTATTAACAAAATATACTAATAGGAAGTAACAAATGAAAATCAAACCTCATCACTCGTTTCCATCATTTTGAATTTCTTTTTGAAACATAGAATGAGTTTTTTGTTGTGGTTATGATATAAAAACATGAAATAATAAATAAAATAAAAAATAATATATATATTATATCGAGAAGACCAGTTATATTTTACTATATATCACCTAAACTTTGAGTCTACTAAATGTAACTTCAAATACGCGGGAATTTTCTTAAGCTTTGTAAACTAAATGCTTCTAAAATAAAATACTTAAGAGATGCCAGATCGCCTATCAAAAAACGACACTTTAATTACTGATTTTAATATATATAATTGAATTTCTATAACCATATGCGAAGGACCGATCAGCCAAGAAAGTTTTAGGGGGGGAGATCACTTGGACGATTTCCCTATTTAACGTGCATATTTCTTTATTCTTATAGAAATTGACTTAAGCCTCGGCATACAGTGGACCTTGGAGGAGAATAGATATGAGGAACAGACATAGGCTTCCGAATGATTTGACTTTGAAACCGGGTTATTCCGGCTTAATTCTCTTAAAAGCCTCAAAGCTTACCGATGTCCTTCGCTTGGCTCAATTTCTGGAAAATCCTACAAATCGGAGGTACTAAGAAAATATGAAAAACAGATGGAACAGATCCCCAAGACGAAGAAGATAATAGCAGCTCTCAT
Source organism: Aradus depressus (assembly GCA_963662175.1). Classification (NCBI taxonomy): domain Eukaryota; kingdom Metazoa; phylum Arthropoda; class Insecta; order Hemiptera; family Aradidae; genus Aradus; species Aradus depressus. The sequence continues at coordinate 26,191,685 of OY759218.1, read as the reverse complement.
TTCACATGTTATGATTCAAAAGTCCCATTCTTCGAGGTTTAACCGATGAGCTCATTAGAGTGTAATAGAATTGGCCTTTTAAAAGTGATACATAAAAACACCAGTCTATTATGAGATACCTACTAGCCATTACATTTGGTAGACTCAAAGTTTAGGTGATATGTAGAAGGAATTCGAGGTTCTGTCGTGTAAATAAAAAGTCAATATTTGGCCGACTATTCGGAAACTATTTATTTCCTTATTCAGGGCCTACAGAATTTAACAAACAAATTAGTCATTATGGACAATGATATAACTAGACAAACTTAATAATAATGTTAAAAAGAGATGTAAACCAAATTGTTTTTAATTTTTAATGATGTCGATGTGAGACTGTCCTGTGAAGCCGTATAATGTATACACTGAGAGTAGGTTGTTGACTATACACAGGTCCATGGCAAGCGATTAGCATCAGGCCTGTAGCCCCGGTGGTAGATGATAACATAGTAGCTGCGTTGGCATGATATAGGCCCTGTGGCCTATAGCTGTCTATATGGCTGGTGGGCAGATGGTGGAGCGCCATCATATCCACCTATGGACCGGTCACCATGATTGCGGCCACGGGCCGTTACTGAGCGCAAGTAAAAACCTTTGGTCAGTACCTAGGCCTTTCACACTGCCTCTAATATATTAGAATTCCCTAGCATCTCTATTTTCCCCACGGACATTAGTTGCCGCACTTCTTTCGCCTTTGCACTTGAGCTGCAGCAATTGAAGATTGCTTTCCTCAATCCATGCGAGAGTCTAGGGACTCGAGGTGCACAGATTTATGACTGATAACTTCAATGTCAGTCCTGTGAGAGGCACGGGTACCCTTTATGCTGGTTGCGCAACTGGCGCTGTCATGACATTCTCCCGGGGATTTTTCCAATGTGGCCAAACGCCTGGGAACACCAACAAGAGACATCCAGGCATTCGCGAACCCAGCATGAATACCACCTTAGGGTGATCCTCCTGGCGCTGATGAGGGCATTCCTGGTCTCTGGTGTCACCTCGACAACACAATGCCCAATCGATTAGACCCTTGGGCCTAATGACCTCCACGTCATGCACCACGTGGCGTGGACTCCTTCTCTCGAGCTATTGGCCATAGCAGATATTAATATCCCTTGTATGTCCGGGAGATATTAATGTTAATCAAATTATTATGTGTAGGGTATGCACGCATACATAGGATTTTCTGGTACCCAGGCAATTGCCTTAAATTTGTATTCCAAATTTGATCAAAATGAGTGTATGTTTTTTTAAGAGAAAATCACTCCCCAAAGAAAAAGTAAATTTAAGGGAACAGGTTGGGTATAAGAAATTCCTGAGTTGACCACAACAGATTTTTTTTCAAGTGGATACATTTTCAAGTCGTATTTTTCGAAATTAATATCTTGATTTCACCATGGTAACGGAATTTTTTAACCAGCTAACCATTAAATTTGTTTGTTTTTGTGACTCATGCCTGGGCTACTATGGGGTCATACAGACTACTATCAAAGGGCTATTAGCCGCTCTGGTGGACATGAGCCCGACTCTACTATGGGAATCCTAAATGTTGCTTTTCGAGGTTTAGTAATCTACGAAAGGGGACTTAAACGACATTGCACAGCCTCGGGAACATCGCTCAACATTCTCTCCGAAGAAAGGCGTGCTCAAGCTTTTTTACTTCCCAGATAAAAAAACCTAAAGGACCTTTTTGAACGGCTTGGTAATTGAACTTACAAGAGTTCCAGCCTGTGAATTGACGGCATGGGAATTAAATTCAACCATCTCCACTTTTATCAAAGATACTGACACGGTCTAATCAGACTATTTTAAAGCAAAGCAATGTCAGCTATCTCCATACTAATGTTCAGAATTTGCAAAGAAATGGGTGGAGCCATCAGTGAGATAACCTCGTAAGTTTCGAGAATATACGTTCAGCCGTTTTCGGGTGATGTCAGGGCAAGCATACAGATATATCAGGCAAGAAACAATTGCAGAAAAAGAACAGGAAAGAACCATTTTAATGTACAAAGTTGGGATGCAAGGTAACTCATCTACACATGTTCGGACCAAACAAACTTATCTCCTGAATATTAATAGAGTCGATAGTATATTTTCGATGCAGAAGGAATTCGAGGTTCTGTCGTATAAATATCAATATCAACTCAATATTAGGCCAACGTTTCGGAAACTATTTATTTATTCCTTCAGGGCCTACAGAATATAACAAACAAATTAGTCATAATGGACAATGAGATAACTACACAAACAATAATAATGTTTGTGATTGTATCCATCTCTTTTTAACGTTATTATTAAGTTTGTCTAGTTATCTCATTGTCCATAAAGATTAATTTGTTTCTTTTATTCGGTAAGCCCCGAAGAAGGAAATAAATTGTTTCCGAAATGTTAGCCAAATATTGAGTTTGTATTTACACGACAGAACCTCGAATTCCTTCTACAAATTTATCTCCATTTTTCAATTTGCAATAACTCAATTGTAACCAATGCCTTCATAAAACAAGGTAAGATATGAATTTGCGCCTCTCTTTGGACTATACTCAGTAAAGAACAACAATCCCATAACATATCTATTCATAACACACTCCTACATATCTTAACAGTTATTCTGCTCTCCTGAAAAAGTACATCTTTCTGGAAACAGTTCGAGTTCAATTATAACAAACTCAATTTGAATAAAGTGCAAACGCAAAATTGTTAACACATACTTACATATTAATAGCTGCAGTTTGGTTAAGGGATTGGGCCAATTGAGGGACCAACGTGTCATCCCGTAAGCTTAATAGAATATGTGCCTCCTCAGCAACTCTTGGATGAAAAAGTAGCGATTTGTTACTCATCGTCTGAGGCAAAGGTGAAGGAAGGGGCATTTCTGGCAGCACTGAAAAAGAAAAATAATAATAATAGTTGAGAAAGAAACGGTCACATTCTGAAAACGTGTTGTAAATAAACAAATATTGTTTGTTCCACAACAATAATTATATTACAATACAATATTAGTGTATACATACACTACCAGTTTCGGCACTACCATTGTCAGATAAAATGTCTAACAGTAAAGCCAACGGATTTGTTAGTTGAAATTCCAACTGATTGATGGAGTTATGCCGAAACCAGTAGTGTGAGTGTACAATTTTTGTGGAAAAGTTGTTAACTTAAAGAAGTATCATTTAAAGCATGTTTTAATGTATAATTACAATACAGATTAACTTTATCTTTTATCAATCCAAAATATAAGTGCGTGAAAAAGGGCCATAATCTAAAATTATGTTCATTTGTAAGAGAATGGACAATACGTATATGCTATCCGAACAGTTAAAAAATATACATTTTCTTTAATTTAATAGACATTCGTCGAAATATCATATATCCGAAATAGTTCCTGATCATTTCTTCCAAAGTAGATTCCATATCAACAGGATGCGTTATATATGCCTGGCTACTAAAATAGTAGCCCTATCTACTAAAACTTATTATTTGAAATACCAAAGCATAGATGTACCATTAGTGTAAGTAATAAATACATGTTTCTACCCATCGCACAGAACAGATTCTTCAAGAAAATTAGTATATTAGGGCTTGTAACGCATCTAATCTGATAATAATTAAATAAAACAATTGTTAGGGTGAGGAAGGAATTTTCAGTGTAATGTAGCAGGCTATATCTTTCAATTGTTTTCTGAAATTCATAATATATTTGATAAATAAATGTTTCGGATATACTCTTGCATTATCAATATCTTATAAAAAAAATATAATAAATAAAAATATGGTCACGTAAAACTATCGAAATACGAATTTAATATAGATATTGAAACCTAGATCCGAAATTTCGTTGCGAGAAAGATCAGTCTAGACTGCATTTAACATCAATGTCGATTCAAATAACAAGTAAATGAATTTAAAGGTATATACAGAAAATATCAAAATATCTATAAATAACTGTAAACTAAGATTCAATGCCCACAGATTTCCTGGGCTAACATATAAAAAATAAGATCTTAAAAAATGGAGAGAAAAATGAAAACAACCAGAAAATACTGAAACATACCAACAAATTAATGAGGTCAGTTAGTATTTTATCTGGGAGGTGAAAAAACCTTAAGCACTCCAACCTTCGAATGGGACATCAAGCGATGGTACTCGTTAAAGACTACCCAGGTGAATAAACCTAGGTAGGCAAAATTTATTTCCCACTGTAGAGTCCGGGATCAAGTTCACCAGAATGACAAAAGAGCACTCTGGTAGTAGGCGACATGACCTCGTAGTTAAAGCCCGGGCATGAGTCACAATAACTAACTCAACATATTGGTACAATATTACTAGTTATATTGGTAGATACAAAGACAGGAAATGCAAGACTGAAGATGATAAATTGGCCATGAGAACCCAGGAATAGTGAGAATATAGCTTATCTACTCAATTTTTTTTTTTTTATGAGATCACAAAATTAAGGAGGCCAGGAGCGATTTTGGTACTAAAATATGTTGAATTCACGTGAATTACCTCTATGTATACAACATTATCAGAATTTAACGAACCCACTGTGTTGAGGGTTGCATGCTTGATAGTACAGGGATTTGGTTTCCTTGGGTCTTATCGACCATGTGAGCGCAAATGCTAGAATCTATAGAAAACTGGTAAAATGTACAATGAAAGTAAAATATACAGTAAAACATGAAGCTTACAGTCAGTGAGACTTGAGATGCCAGCCAATGTAGTTATTGGCACGCTCGGGATTTCACCATTCATCATTAAGTCACAGAATACATTTCTCCTCGAATTCCACCACGTGTCAAGGTCCTGAAAAACACGCAAATAGTTAGTGTGTTAACTTAATAAACAATAATAAAAGGTAAATAAGAAAATGATAGAAAAATAAATAGTAATAAATTAAAATTAAGCAAAACATATCAATAGGGGTGAACTAGGATAAAAATTAAACTGAATGTATAATGACGATCCACAAGAAAAACTATTTCTTACTTAATAAAAAAATAATTAAAACTGTTTCACATTCACATCGAGGATTGGGCTGAATAGGGTGACCTTTGAAAAAATGAATTTAATAAATGTGACCTTCAGTTTCCTCAATTGTCTTCCCTTTTTCGTCAAGTTAATATTGGGATTAAAACTCTCCTCCTTGACCAAATATAGTAAAAATTCGTTTTGCTTCTTATTACTAGCGAATTTCATAGCCAGGAACCCCATAACTGAACCAAATCCTTGTAGCTCTTTCAATAAAATTCCTTGCTCTCTTGTTTTGATCAACGGAGGACGATTGCAGTAGATTTTCTTCTCGTTGTAAGAGTTTCATTTCTCTTTTTCGTAACTTTCAGGATAAACATAAAGTTCAGTAAAACGGTCATAGTGTCCTAAATGTCCCACTATTTGCGATTTGTGACCAGGAACCTCATGAAACACACCTTTAGCCCGTTTCTCTAGTGTCAACAATGAACTTCCAGGCATTGTGAATCCAATGTCAATTAACTGACGTACCCAGCTAATAGGAGTGTTGCCTACTCTTGTTTTTGATAAACAATAAGACCTATCTAGAAAGTAATAAAGAATTCATAATTCAGTCGAAAAAAATACATCAGTGAGCTTTCATTTTTGGAAACAAAAATCTTGTTCGACCAAATATACTATTTTATCCCAAACAGCTACAGATCAACTAATGATACTTCATCATTACATGAGTGTGTGATGCACTGTATATAAGCTTCATTCCGTTTTCCATCTATTAAGGTTTTTATAGAAAAAAAAACAACTATCAAGTGGTCATATACAAATTGGACGAACTAGGTACTCACTGAGAACAAATCTCAAATATTTTTATGTACTCTTTAAAAAATCATTTCTGGGTACTATAGAGCAAACTACGAAAGGGATATTTGCCAGAACATTATCCAATTGGTGACGCTCCATTAACTCTTTATAATTGTTATAAAATTTCAATTTATTTAAATGAAAAATGTGTGTTTAAATGAAACACACTTCAGTTCAAACGAGTATTCTTAAATTTCAGAATGCAAGCAATTCTGAAGCACTTATTATTCAGCTACTGGCAGTTGTCAAAGACTATATTTCGAAATTCAAATTGCTACTTTTGGTGTGGGAGCTACAGGTTTCAATCATTTTTTTTTTTAGCCTGATCTATAAGACCTTAGCTAGTCCGTGCACACAGAAGCTCAGTAAAATTTACGAATTTCCATCGTAGTTATTCAATATTCTCCCCTCTCCCCTCAGGACGTTATATTGGCTTGATTCTAAGGGCAAAACTCCATGTTTACTATCTAACAGAAGCTGTTCGTTTATGGGCACAGCGCTACAATTCTAAGCTCTTGACTTCTAATGAACGTAGACAAACGTTTTATGAGTCAAATTGAAGAAAACACTATAACATAAATTTCTGTCCAAAAATAACGAATCCAAAAACTAGTTATCAAACTTTGCTTCATTCCTCCCCCACCTTTGAACCGATTTTTCTAGGTAACGAACTTAATCTTCCTCTTTACTAGATAGATTCTTGTCGTTTTTATTGAAAAATCAAAATAAACTTGAACGCGCGACCGGACACTAATAACCTGTGTATACACGAATTTCATAATTCGAAATATCGCTCTGACAGAGAAAAAGAAAAATGAATCATAATTTGACAATAATGGTTAGTAAAACACAGGAATATTACACACAAAACAATTGATACTGGGTTAAATTTGAAAACTACCCGTCAAAACAATACATCACAATATAACCTCCACTATCAGTAAAAACCTTTAGAAATCATTGAAATTATGTAACACTGGTACTTACAATAAAATTTCAAAGAGGCATTTGCAGAAATTTGAAATACTTGTCTAAATTCCATAAAAACACTTCAGTTGTTCTACTGCAATCGCCGTAGATATTAGAACTCTCGCAAATGTTAACACACATTTCAGTTGGGTTGAAAGCGCACATAAAACTGTTAACAAGAGGAATTCACTGTTGAAAAATTCTAATTCACTCGTTCACTTGAAAAAAGAGTTCTTGGTAATACTGTATTAATATGCAATTGTTATTACATCTAAAAACTAAAAAAGTCACGAATTATAGTAAAAATATATCAGTTTACCTTAAATAACATTTGTGACTAATTCAAACCAAATGCCATGATAAAAGTAACTGATTGTTACAACAAAATTACAATTCTAAGTGAGAACAAAATTACAATTCTAAGGGAGATCAAAAATTAACCTGTAAGAGCAATATTTAATGAAAAAGTCCACAATGAATTTCAACTAAAATACACGAGTAATTAAAAATAGTAGAAATTTGAAAACTCGTCCGAAATAATCTTTGGGATTTGACGTTAATATTTTATTTAATGGAGAGATTCGTAATCTACTCCCTAAAAGAACTTTTGACACCTGCTTTACATGCAGCAGCACTTTTTAACAGAAGAAACACTAAAATTCTAGGAAACTTATAAAAACCCAAGTTGTAACAATCATATGTGATAAGTGTCATGGCAGAACTAAACAAGAATTCATCAACAGAAAACAAACGCTCAAACAAGTATGGCGGTGGAGTTCTCATAATTGTACCAATTTTTATAATCATAAAACACATGCTAATTCACACAGAGGGAGTAAAAAAGAAGCTTCATTAACTTTTCTATATATCATTTAAATAAATTTTATATATGAAATCCATTTCGTGCGTTGTAGTGATTCAACAACCTTTGCACAAATAAAAGTAGTTCCTATATATTTTACATTTGTTGCAAATTTATACGTTTGCACATTCCAAAACTGAAATTCACGTAATTGCAGCCTTTTTGCGCTACACAATATATCATATATTAAAGGAAATTCAGAGGTGTATTACAGATAATATGGATTCAGAAAATACTAAAGTCTGATGGTTTGAATCTAGACTTAATATAACTTTTTAATCTTTAATGTCAGAAATTATGAATATTATTTGTTTAATGTTTTAGATGTTTTAAATTTCAATTTATCAAATCAAAAAATTGAATTATAAAAACAGAATATGTTTATACTGCGTACCCTGGTGAGAATAAACAGCACTACTCTTAAAGGCACGAAAGGAGCAAGTCACTTTTATTTCTGAGAAGGCATCCTCGCTTCACTTACCAACATCCACTGACACCCCTCCTTCGACATCCTGTAGGCACCTCCAGCCTAGCTTCTGTGAACTTGCTATTGTTCGACATCTGGTGTATCCTAAAATGCTTTACTCTTAGAAAGGACATGAATAAGCCTTTTCTCATTAGACCATGTCCATGGAAATTGTTAGTATTTCGGTCTTATAACCTCAGTCTTGTTTCCTATTAAAAGTTTTATACAGATTCCTTTTGTTTGAAAATGAAATAAAAGAACCTAGCGTAACCGGGGGTTCGGAGTTGATCTACGGAGTTTCTACAGTCAGTCTAATACCGCCCCCTGTCACCTGCCCCCTAGTAGGAAGGTAGTCTGATGGCTGGGATCCTGGTGACTGGAGGTGTGTGGAGCTTTCTGATCCTGTACACAATGGCCCTAACTCTGGTCAGCCCTACCTTCCCATGTCCTCCCATTTTCCTCTACAGCCAGTCTAATACCGCCCCCCCCCCCCCACCCCCACCCTGTCACCTGCCCCCTAGTAGGAAGGTAGTCTGATGGCTGGGATCCTGGTGACTGGAGGTGTGTGGAGCTTTCTGATCCTGTACTCCATGGCCCTAACTCTGGTCAGCCCTACCTTCCCATGTCCTCCCATTTTCCTCTACAGCCAGTCTAATACCGCCCCCCCCCACCCCCAACCTGTCACCTGCCCCCTAGTAGGAAGGTAGTCTGATGGCTGGGATCCTGGTGACTGCAGGTGTGTGGAGCTTTCTGATCGTGTACTCCATGGCCCTAACTCTGGTCAGCCCTACCTTCCCATGTCCTCCCATTTTCCTCTACCGCCAGTCTAATACCGCCCCCCCCCACCCCCACCCTGTCACCTGCCCCCTAGTAGGAAGGTAGTCTGATGGCTGGGATCCTGATGACTGGAGGTGTGTGGAGCTTTCTGATCTTGTACTCCATGGCCCTAACTCTGGTCAGCCCTACCTTCCCATGTCCTCCCATTTTCCTCTACCGCCAGTCTAATACCGCCTCCCCCACCCACCCTGTCACCTGCCCCCTAGTAGGAAGGTAGTCTATGGCTGGGATCCTGGTGACTGCAGGTGTGTGGAGCTTTCTGTTCCTGTGCTTCATGGACCCAACTCTGGTCAGCCCTACCTTCCCATGTCCTCCCATTTTCCTCTACAGCCAGTCTAATACCGCCCCTCCCACCCCCACCCTGTCACCAGCCCCCTAGTAGGAAGGTAGTTTGATGGCTGGGATCCTGGTGACTGCAGGTGTGTGGAGCTTTCTGATCCTGTACTCCATGGCCCTAACTCTGGTCAGCCCTACCTTCCCATGTCCTCCCATTTTCCTCTACAGCCAGTCTAATACCGCCCCCCCCCCACCCCCACCCTGTCACCTGCCCCCTAGTAGGAAGGTAGTCTGATGGCTGGGATCCTGGTGACTGGAGGTGTGTGGAGCTTTCTGATCCTGTACTCCATGGCCCTAACTCTGGTCAGCCCTACCTTCCCATGTCCTCCCATTTTCCTCTACAGCCAGTCTAATACCGCCCCCCCCACCCCCACCCTGTCACCTGCCCCCTAGTAGGAAGGTAGTCTGATGGCTGGGATCCTGGTGACTGGAGGTGTGTGGAGCTTTCTGATCCTGTACTCCATGGCCCTAACTCTGGTCAGCCCTACCTTCCCATGTCCTCCCATTTTCCTCTACAGCCAGTCTAATACCGCCCCCCCCCCCACGCTCACCCTGTCACCTGCCCCCTAGTAGGAAGGTAGTCTGATGGCTGGGATCCTGGTGACTGGAGGTGTGTGGAGCTTTCTGATCCTGTACTCCATGGCCCTAACTCTGGTCAGCCCTACCTTCCCATGTCCTCCCATTTTCCTCTACAGACAGTCTAATACCGCCCCTCCCACCCCCACCCTGTCACCTGCCCCCTAGTAGGAAGGTAGTCTGATGGCTGGGATCCTGGTGACTGCAGGTGTGTGGAGCTTTCTGTTCCTGTGCTTCATGGACCCAACTCTGGTCAGCCCTACCTTCCCATGTCCTCCCATTTTCCTCTACAGCCAGTCTAATACCGCCCCCCCCCCCCCCCCCCCCACCCTGTCACCTGCCCCCTAGTAGGAAGGTAGTCTGATGGCTGGGATCCTGGTGACTGGAGCTGTGTGGAGCTTTCTGTTCCTGTGCTTCATGGACCCAGCTCTGGCCAGCGCTACATCCCCATGTCCTTCCATCTTCCTCTACAGCCAGTCTGAGGCCGGCTCCCCGATAGCTACCCTCACCTTGCCCGCTGCTGCTTACCAGCTTCCCATCGGACTCCAACTTCACATGTACATCAAAGCAGCCCTCAAATCGGTAAGTTCAATTATGTATGATGTCAGCATGGGCGTAGCCAGGATTATTAATTAGTCAGGGGAGATGGGAGGGGGCAAAACCACAAACATGAACTGAAATTCGTAAATAATAATTATTTATTAAGGGTTTTACTTCTCCGCTTATACGTAGTATAAGGGAAGTTTCGTGATCGGTCAAAAATTCGATGTGGATTTTTCACTGGAATTTCACTTTTTAGGGTATAGGTCCCCTAAAATAACAATACAATTTCATATCTGTGTATGTGTGGATACGATACTTCCCAAAAGATTGAATATGCTGACACGAAATGTAAGTGATTCAGTGAGAAGTCAGTACGGATGACACCCTAAAACCTTAATAAATGTCGATGGAATGAATGTATCGACGGAAAATGTTATGTGGGTATGGATTCAGAGGCCCATGAGTGAAATTTAAGCCCAATCGGACAATGGGATGTTGGGCTTAATAACAAAACCTTAATAATTTCTGATGAAGTGGACATTTCTATACGAAATTTTATATGTTGATTCAAAGTTCAAAAATATGGCACCTACTTATTATCTGTTAAAGAGGGCAAATTAGAAGGATAGTTTAAAGGGAGAGCGGAAGCTTAATTTATTAACATTAATTCGAACTAAGGAAATCCATTGTTGTCGATTCACCAAAGACTTTTGGTGGTACGGTCATGCACTATAGCTTGTACGTAGATTTATCGTTACATTTCTTTATTTTTATCATTTCCATACTTTCTTTGTTTCTCTTTGACAAAAATTAGTACCCACCCTAGCTACACCCATAAATAAAAATGATTTTTTAGTTCTTAAGATTTACATACGTCTTTTGACAAGAAGTGGGTAATTCTTAACAATAAAAAAAGTACCCATGTGCTAATTTATAAACTATATCAGACTTTATTATTAAATTAATCACTCCGGAATAAACATTGAATGGTAACAAAAACAATAATATTATAAATTAATACGGATTACGTTTTCATAACGTATTAAATGTATAAAGTATAATACACGAATACCTAAAAAAAATTTAGATGTTTGTTTCTACTTTCTTGAATCTATATATTTATTCCTAAATAATACGTATATATAAGAGAAGAATTAGATTAATTTTTCATTATACCAATAAGAGATATTTCGTTCAAAATAAAACTTTTTCATTTAGCGATATTAATGTGAAATAAAATGAGTTCTTTAATTGCAATATAGATTTTTTCTTAACGATGTTTAATTCCTAAAGGACCTGGTTCTCCATAATATGAGGCTTAGGCTGAGAAAAACAGAATAAGAATGATATAACCAATGAATGAAGAAAAGAACAGAGAATAACCAGCAATTAATATTTCATTATGTTGTAGACACTCAGTTTGCTACACGCCAACACATGCCAACAATATGTAATCATTCATTATTTAGTTATAACAGTTGTATTCATTATTTGGAGATATTTATAGAACGGGTTTCAATGAGATAATACTTTTTGTTTCAGAAATACGTTGGGTTAATAGAACTGTCAGAGCCACCTTCCGTTGTCTTGGAAAAACTTTTGTCAACCAAATCTACCTCCATTCATTACACAGTTAAATTTCCATTACCTGAGCCTCTGCCTATATTAAAAAACATAATTGTCAACAATCGTACTATATGTGTTGGAAATAAAGGTATTTTTTAAAACGTTTTTTAAGTTGAGGATTAGTTTTATATGGTTGATTCTCAAACGACGGGTATTATGAAATTTCAAACGAAATTATTGTGGCGATATTAAAAGTTTGAACACTTAGGTAAGCTGTTCTTCGGGAAACAGTGGTCTTAAGTCGTGAATGGTAAGTTTTTAAGATAGAGTGTTTGACAAATGTACCATACATTTCCTAGGACTTGAGACATCCCGAGACACGTGTTCCACGATAAATGTCGCTAGGTGTGTACGAGGCCATACGATTATATTTCGGGACATATGTGCAAAATATAGGAAAAAATAATAAGTGAAATAATGTTTTTTGTATATGAAATATGTACTTTTTCATCATGGTTATTTTATTCTTTTTGAACAATGAGAAAACAATTCGAATAGAGAATTTAGTTGAATTTAAAAAAGTTTTATTGTATCTATTTTATTTTTACATTTCTGTACATATTAATTACAATAATTACATATATACATTAATTTACAAAAGAGAAATTATATATATATATATATATATATATATCATTTCTGTTTTGTAAATCAATGTATGTATGTAATTATTGTAATTAATATGTACAGAAATGTAAAAATAAAATAGATACAATAAATCCTTTTTAAATTCAATTATATATATATATATATTTTTTATTTTTATATTTCTGTACATATTAATTATATATATATATACCCCATTTTCTGTTCATACATTCAAAATTAGCGGTCAAAGAAGTGCCTATTACTAACATCCAAATAAAATTAAAAATAATTTAGAGATATGGAATAAGAACAAATATAAAGTATAAGATAACCAAACGATGTTTTTCTTTTAATACATTTTGTCATATAAAATGAAATAATTAATTTCAATAAAAATTAAAAATATAGAATGTTCACAAAACATTTCTATTGGAAGAGGAGTGTTGAAGTATTCTTTAAATGTTCGTTGCTTCTAAGATATGGAGAAGGGTATCAAAAACAATTAATTTCTTTATGAGTTATATTTCCTTCAAAAAGAGAGGAGAAATGTTTAGGTATTCAAAAATCTTATTTCTTCTTGGCATCATAAATATTGTCCATAGTTTGAGAATCAACTATAAAAGTTATCATTAAGATGAACAATTAACAATTGCAGATGAAGCTTCTTTGTATCCAATAGGAAGTGTTGTGACGAACATATTGTTGGAACATACTTTTCCTGCTAATTCGAATATTATTAAAAGCAGATTATTGGCCAACAGGATCAATATAAAACATGTGCAAGGTACGTATATTTTTATTGTTTGATTAGCTAAGTAGGTAACTACGCGGGAAAATTACTATCTTTCTTTGCAATTCGAGACTTTTACCAGCAAACATTTGTAATCTTTATACTCAAATAAATTTTCGCAGGAGGACTAACGACATGAAAAGTTGTGATTTTCCAACAAAGCATCTAATATATTTCACTCATTCTAACATTTTAGGTTGTGCTATTGCTAAGTTATCTCGAAAATTTATAAAATTTAGTTAATCATTTTGGTAAACCTATTCCGCTTGTTCCCTGCTTTGTAATTTCTCTTGTTATTTAACAGTCGATGGTGGCGCTCCTTATAGTGACATGAATGGTGGCGTTGGATCTGAGATCCATGAACGAAAATCAATCATACTGAGGAATGTCTTTCTATTATTTTATCTGGGGAGGAGGTATGAGAGACAAGCCATATTTTTCTGAAAACCTTTATTAAAATACTTAAAGAAACCGTTACAATTATTGTATTAAATAACCTTTTATGGCACTTCACACAGCCGTTCAATGTTGTTGATAACTACTTCTGATCTAATTGTATATAAACTTACAAGAAAAATAAAACAATGACTGGCATGAAAGGAACTAAGAATTCACTTTGCGATCCGCATGTACATAAATTCGTAAAAAATCATGTAAACTAAAAAGAAACTAAAATTATATATAAACCTGAGCTCAATAATTGCAAAACCCCGAGTCTTAGGAGAAGTCTTCTTCATCTTCGGAGAGCCTTGAATCACAGCCATCATTGCATATGAAGGCACAATGTTCAAGACATAAATAGCGGCCGCATAGATTGCATGAGTACTTTGTCATTCTTCTTATTTTCGTGTCGAGACAAGGTTGGCAACGTTTTCGAGTAACGTTTCTATTTGTCGCCTGTGCTTTCATCAATTGTACCGTCCATATGTAGAAAGAGATTTTGATAAAAAGTAAAACAATGACATAAACCGTAGCGATTATACTCGTACACCAATTACTATACTGCAGTACTGAACTTAAGAATCACAAAACAAACTATACAGAACTGATACATAAAAAGTAAGTAAGCAAACATAGTAAAATGAAGGAAATCGGTAAAACTGAAAATACTTACAAATTTGGTGGCGGGACGCGTGCGGGACCAAGGTCACTACAATGCTGGCGTGTCACACAAGGCAAAGTAGGAGGATACACTGAGGGAGGGAAATTTCCCGCCATCAATGCAGACGTTATGAAAAAATAATTGTGCAATGGATCTCTCAGATCCAGTGCCACCATCGGAGTGTTAAAAACGAATATTAGAGAGATTCACTACTGGGTGATTTCTCCCCTCTTTGTTTATATTTTTTTTATTTTATTTTCACATTTCTATACATATTAATTACATAACAAATTTATATATATACTACCGGTCAAAAGTATTTGCCGCCTTTATTTTCTTACAAAATACACATTTTAAGAGTTAGAACAACATTTTTTAACCAAAAAACAAATATTTATTATAATAAGATAAAATGTTGGAAATAAAGGTATTTTTTTAAATACTATAACTATACAATATAATATAATTTAAACAGAAATGAATAATAATTTAAAACTTAAACAGCTCATTTTTTGATATGGCAGCTATTACAGCTCTTCGTATTCTAGGCATTCTTTTAATAAGTTTCTCCAATTTTTCTGCATACATTTTCTTCCATTCATCCTGTAAAATTCTCCAGAGATCCTGTTTGTTAGTTGGGGGCTAACCTTCTCACATTCCTGTCCAACTTATCCCATAAAAGCTCGATTGGGTCAAGGACGGGAGACTATGGTGGCCAAATCATTATGTTTATTTTTTAAATAACTATGTTTAATTCATGATACAATAATTTTTGTGTCGCTGATGTTCTTCGAACAAAAATGTTCGCCATCGAGAACCAAAAATCTAAAATTTGCACTCGTCAGTCCATAAGACTTTTTCCCAGTCAGCTCGACTCCAATTTTGCTGTTCTCTTGCCCATGTTAGTCTCTTTTTTTTATTTATGGCTGGTGAAATGAACCAGCAAAATTTGAGTCGAGCTGACTGGGAAAAAGTCTTATAGATTGATGAGCCCAAATTTGAGATTTTTGGTTTTCGATGGCGAACATTTTTGTTCGAATAACATCAGGTAAGCGACACAAAAATGATTGTATCATGCTTACAATTAAGTTTGGTGGAAGCTCTGTAATGGTTTGGGAGAATGTAGCACGTCCGGTTCGAGAGTAGCTTCTGTGTAGAGCATAATGAACAGCTTCTGTCCCGCTGCTGAGTTGATATCGGTTGTTTTAGGCTTATATCAACAGAACAATTGTTTTCATCCACTACTTTCTATTATATGATATATACCATTTTTAATGATACGTGGGGGCAAGCGTAGTTGTATCGATCAAGAGGAGATACATATCTCAAACATCTAACCTAACCCTGTTTGCTTTTCAGACAGTCGCCGAAGTTCGAGTTTCCCGCTGGCAGACTGAGTTCCAGAAGAAAATGTGCCTTCAATTGCAACCGGTTTTACACATTTACGTTCCTTTTATTGGGGAAAGTAATTCCTTCAATCAAACTAATAAATGTGTGTTTCTGTTTTAAATAAATGTATATCTTTCAAGTATTTATTATTATTAGCTTTGTTGTTTCTCCTGGTGTCCGAGCTAACAAAAATGTATTTCCATTTGACTAAGCGAAGCCAGGCTCTTCATCTTGAGTCACCTAGCTTTGAGTTTCATTGTATGTATGTAACATATCTGCCGCATCCGCCTCAGACTTTCACAGAGTTTTGTATAATTGATATTTATAAATATAATACTTATTTATAATAATTAGACTATAAATAATATGTGTTAGGCTCCCAGACAGAACTCTTTTTGATAATGATCCTACAAGAACTCATTTAAAGGAAATAAATTAAGACATATTTTTGATAGGGAGCGATTTTTTTCTTCTTCAGTCCAGTGTTATTTTTACCAGGGATATATAGGATATATATATATATATATATATATATATATATATATATATATATATATATATCAATATCTGGAATGGGTTTGAAAAGAAAAAAAAAAAAAAATTCATTTCATTTTATTACAGAAATGTTAAATGTACAAAATCATATTAAAAATAATTTCTCTATACATGTTTACATATTGCACGCATTACATTTTTAAATTGACATTTCGTCATTTAGTTATTAGGTTCATTAGTTTTACAATGAAGTTATAAAATATAATACAAAAATAATAACTAATAATACTAATAGAACTACATCCAATTGGAATATGCGTAATTAGACATCTAAATATGTCATATCACAAAGCGAGTAAGAGGAAACATGTTTTACAACTCATACAAGTACAAAAATTAGGATAAAAAAAATTAAAATCATAATTAGTAGGCAAGTTATGAAAAATCGAATAATCAAAACAAGGACGGTTTCCCAAAGTGCAAAACGCCGATTAGCATCATAAATATATATATTTTTAACGAGGGCTATGGTATCACCGCGCCCATAGTGGGCCTATCGTGTGCCCTGTGTGTGTTGCTCCCTACAGCAGCCCTGTATCTTTAATAAAGTCCAGGGTTCTGCTGCAGACTCCTTTTATAGCTTGCCTCGGTTCTGTTGTACCGAAGAAATAAAAGTTAAGACAGAAGTCTCTTTTTTTTTTCATCACATTGCCACAACCTTTTGCTAATTACTTATAACTGGGAAACGGAAACGATGAGAAATTAAATAAAAACACCTATGGACAATTTCCTGTGGCTTAAAAATAAAAAAAATTCTTACAAAAATAATAGTTTTGTATAGAATAGAAGAATATTCACTGTACAGGAATGTGTCCACTTCTTTAACATTACTCAAATGCGCTCATATATTCCTTAAATAGAATGAAAATTTTACAAAAGAAAAGCTCTTATTACATTCTATTACAACTTTTGTTTTTCCAATTTAAGGAGTACATTAGCGAATAAACAGATAGAATATAATTTTAAAAACAGTGCTTACATCCTTCTACAGTGAAAATTCAGCGATTATAAAAATAAGTAATCCTTATTTTGAGGCAGTATTCTTCTGGAAGAAGTTTAGTTCCCTTGCGATTGTACCAACCACCCTTAAAACACAGTTTAATTAGGCGTAGGGGATGAGAATTTCCATTCAATGGCTAATTTTCTAATAACATTAAACGCCATTCGGTAGTACATAGTACTAAGCAAATCCATTAGATGTTTTTATATATCCCTCATTGGCAAACGAGAGTAAATAATTTACATCTTTGATGCGCCACATCTAACCCTTGACGATTTGGAAATAAATACGTGTCGTTTATTTTTTGTCCTCTTATACACACACCCACGAAGTTTCATGGAAATCGGCATGATGCAGATTGGAAAATCTTCCTTGCCAATTTTAAAAACATTTTAAAATTTATTCACACGACCATGTAAATGTGGTCCAATGATTTTTGATTTCTTTGCGCGTAAAAAAGAACCAGTATTTGAATAACTAAAAACTATTTATAATATATTCTTTGTTTTATTTATTTTTTTTAAACACCCGGAAAATTTCTTATGATATAAATATAAATAAAGTAATTTAAATTTACATTCATTTATACATTTACTGTATGTCCGCGATTGGAAGGCGTATGAAGCAGTACCTCATCCTATCACCTTGATGTATTACCTAGCCTGAACATATTCATTTTCTGTATTATTTCATTTTTTATATGAGAAAACATATGGTAGTCTCAGATTAAGGTTAACTTGCTGATTCAGGAAAGGTAACATAGAAATCCCAATTTTCTCCCCCCTCCCCCACTCTAATCAATATGCACCTTCCAATCGCAGACAAACAGTATATTGGTAACACAATTAAAAACACCATAATACAAATCTTATAAAATTTTATAAGACCTTTTTCTCAGAACTGTTAATGCTATTGAAAGTTGATAGTCTCGTCTCGTTATATCTTTCCTTTGAAAGAAAAGACATATTTTTGTTTATTCTCCTACTCGGAAAAGGGACCATTGTTTTTTTTTCTAGGTCCTCATTTCATTGGAATTCATTCATTAAGCCTTTACAATTAAATGAACTACGTGATAATGACTACAAATTGAAATAATGAATAATTAAGGGAAATAACTCATACTAAGCAGCACAACAGTAGCCTTAATAACTCAGGTGATGCCCTAGCAATGATCTACTCTAATCGGCCTGCATACATCCATGAATCATCTGTTTCTTCAAGTTACTTCATACTTTTAATTCAATTTTAGGCACTCAAGACTTGCATTCTTTGTATCAGTTCAAAAAAAAGCTGGTGTTGAGTACGTAAATAAATAAATACAATTAGAAGTAGAATAGAGTAAATACAATTTTCATTATTCATAGTCATGGCTAATGAATAAACTGTATTTTCTCTATTTTTCCTTTAAATTTATGTACCTATTTTAGATCCCAACATCAAAATTCGTTCTTTTTGCCTACAAAATAATGCAAGTTAATTTTCAAAAATATATTAATTAAAGTATAAATAAATTGAAAAAAATATAATTTCTTCATGGCCTTCACTCCTACATACCAGTTTGTAGATGTGGTATAAATAAATGTATTCATGCCTAAACTTATTTTTCTACATCAAAATATTTTATAAATTCATCGATACATATGATCAGAGGTCTTGTAACATAAAAAGTTCACCTTATAACGTAAAAAGTTCTAAAAAATCTATACTTATATTTGAACAACGATTTTAATATGGCAGTGCACAATTTCGATAGGAGTGGTTAATTTTTATGAGATGGCCACACCTTAGTCCAAATTCCTTCAAGAAAAGAAGATGCTTTTTATTAATGTGTTCTGCTTAACAAAAGAAAAGCATGTTGTTTAAATTATATCATCAATGAGTGTACAAGTCTACATGGTAAAAATGATAATGTGAAACATTTTTTAGAATGTTCCTCAACGTGGGTCACATGTTTCATATATTTCTAATTTTATTTTAACCATTAAACAAATGCAATAGAGTATGCTGATCATTCAATTTTTTATTCTTCGAAATTTAAACATGACGTTGAACAATCTTGCATAATGAAAATCAATTCCTTACAAAGACGAAGAATAATGAAAACTGGATAATCAACAATTTTAACACAAATATGAGCTGCAAAAGTGAGCTAAATCTTCCAAAATTTAATGAATATTATAATAGGACATTCCGTAAAGAATTATGCTAAGAGGTTGCGGGTGCATATTAGCCATGTCTCTTATAACGGTGTTATCTAGTTATTCACAACATCCGTGGCCCCGGGAGGGAGTTCTATCTACGAAATAAAACTCACTCCCGGACGGAATTCGAACCCGCAAACCAAGGTGAGACCAAAGCCCTACGCTCTAGCCTTGGCCCCTCTTGAAAATTTAATGACATTTTTAATGGACAAAGTGATGAATATTATATTTTATTTACAAATACAATATATTACAATTTATATAGAGGAAAAAGAAAAAAAAAATTTCACAACAGTATTAACCTTTTGACGACCACTGGGTTATATATGTCCCGCTGAATATCTTATAAAATACCTTTGGTCTAAGGCCCATTGAAAATAGCGATTGTTCCACTTTCCCAAGGTCCCCTCTAGTTCGAAGACTAACCGATAGATGTCAGCAGCTACTTGATTCAGACGGTTTTTAGTTATCAATGACGCTTATCACTAAGTAAAACTGATATAACCTCAAACTAGATCGTGTGCTGTTACCAACTTCTTATCAGTGTTTTCTTCGGTGTCTAGTGTTATTTTTTTTTTACACTAAAATGAGTCGTCAGAGAAGTTACGAAGATGAGCTGCGGGAAATTCTCGAGTCGGATGGAGAATTGTCGGAGTACGAACCTTCAGGTGATTCTGACACTGACGATGGGACACTAGTAGTGATAACTAATGTTATCTGGTCAGAACCAGACGATACGTTTTAACCAAGACTAACACGGCTTGAAACTCGGCCAACGAACCTGCTCATACAACTACCAAATGATGCCGATGAACTACATTATTCCTTCAGTCTTATCATGTTTATTGCACAATGTACGAACCGTCGTCTCGATATCCTGAGACAACAAAAACACCGAGATTCTCGAAAAAAAACAAAGAACCCTCCTGCAATTGCCGAGACTGATCAACATGAAATTATGATAGTGCTGGGCTGCATGCTTATAATGGCGAACAATAAAGTACCAAACCTTTCTGGCAAATGAGACCAGCAAGTCTGCAATATCACGAAACAGGTTCCAACTTCTAATATCGAAATTGTCACTTCTAATATCAAAATTGTATTTCAACGAACTTGACCACCTGCCAATGCTTCCAAGGGGTACTATATTCGAAGAAGTGGTTGCTTGTCTCAAACACATTCCCCAGAGCTCGAGAGGAATCACCTTTCCAGAGTATAGACGAATCTATGACAAAATTCAACGGGTGTGTACTAAGAGTACATGCCCCTCAAGCGTACCAAGAGGGGCACAAAAATGTGTGAGCGTTGTATCTGGTTACGCTTATGATATCAACATTTACCTTGACAAAGAAGAACAGGTAGCAGTAAATGGCTCAAATAATACCCTAGAGGATAGTGGTCTTGAAGCTCACAAACACCATCAGAGCTGCCGATGTAGTCTTGACTTTTGACCGTTTTTTGCGTCAATTTATCTTCTGCAGTCATTTCCGTACCCTACACTTGGCACTCTGATGTCAAACCGTAAAAACGTACTCGAATTCACAGGAAAATTAACAGGGGAGAAAGCCAACTAAGAGCTTCCGAAGACGGAGTGTTAGTGGTTAGACGGCAAGACAGTAAAGATTTTATGGTTGGGAGCAACTATCATGACTCTAGCCCAACTTTTGTTACCAAAAAACAAAAAGATGGCTCACGTCTAGAGATATCTTGCCCCTCTCAGATTCTGTTTTATAACACATACATAGGAGTCGATCTTTTCGAACAAAAGGTCAGTTGCTATGATTTTGGAAGAAAATCCCAGAAATGGTGAAAAAATGTGTTTTACCGCCTCCTCATGCTTGCTGTGATAAACGCCTATGTACCCACCACGTGGATGTACATGAAAAGAAAACTACATTTGTTTAAATGTTTGGTGCCTTTGGCCGAAGCCATGATAACTTGCGGAAAAAAGCACTGTAAAATCAAACGTCGGGCCAATCGAGGGAGGCCCTCAAAATGAGCACAACTCATGCACAACGTTGGAGATCATCTTCCAGGTGAAGGAACAACTCGACGGCGCTGCGCAAGATGTGCTTCGACTTGAGAAGAGAACGAAAGTCAAATGTTTTCTGTGCACTAAGTGCTTCCAACCGTACCACACCTCATAAGACTTTTCGTTCTTCAATCTTTTATGAGAATTTTATTTTATAACTTTTGTGTAATAAATATTCTGTTTATTAATGTTGTCGTTTTGTCTTTGAGAGAACAACAAACTGCCCTGAGACATAACAAACCAATGGGACAAAAGTAACGGCCCAAGAAATATAACTGGGACATGGAGGGGGCAGTGAAATACCATTGGGACAATATGTCCCACTAAATTTTCCCCCTCCCCTTGATCCCAAAATCAGATTACTTCGTTAATGTCTTAAAATAGTCTTTAAACAAGAAAAAACAAACAAAAATTTTTATTTTAAACAAGAAAAAACAAACAAAAAATGTAATAATTGGTTATCAAAGGGTTAATACTGTTTTTTCGGACATTTTACATTTTTCTCTAATACTATTGATTATATTTAAAAAAAAGTATTGCAAATCTGGAGACTATCTAATATTGTCTACTAGAAATAGCAATTTTTAAAGAAATGTGACCGCAACCAATCTGCATGATGCTTTATGGAATGTACCATTATAACTGGGTAAATGAGGTTTTCGAAACATAAACGTCATTAAACATGATACATAAATAATGTTTTACAACAACATTACATAATAATTTCACAATTTAAATGACATTGCAAACAATTAATAATAATAAATTAATAAAAGACATAACACCTTCTAGTAATCTATCTTAACTTTTATAAGGTAAGTAAAATAAATCGAAATAATTTATGGCACAAACAAAGTAACTTAGTGCTACATCTACACAATATGCAACAGATTGAAATGCTAAGTATCCACGTTTTCATAGCTTGTATCCACGTTTCAGTAAATATACCGAGAAAGTTTTAGCATTACAGAAATAAAAAATGGAAATGCTTAGTATCTACAACATTGTTTATAGCTTGTTTCCACGTTTCAAATAATACATCGGGAATGATTAGCATCACACAAGTAAAGAACGGGAATGCTTAGTATCTACAACATTGTTTTTAGCTTGTATCCACGTTTCAATTAATACATCGGGAATGATTAGCATCACAAAAGTAAAGAACGGGAATGCTTAGTATCTACAACATTGTTTAAAGCTTATATCCACGTTTCAATAAATATATCAGATATGCTTAGCATCATAAAAGTAAAGAACGGGAATGCTTAGTATCTACATAATTGTTCATAGCATATATACAGGTTTCAGTACATATGCTAGGAATGCTTCGCATCACAGAAATAAGAAATGGGAATGCTTAGTATCAACAAAACTGTTCATAGTTTGTACCTAGGCTTCAGTAAATATACTGGGAATGCTTAGCCTTACTTAAATGAAGAAAGGGAATGCTTTAAATCCACACAATTGTTTATAGCTTGTATCCAGATTTGGTTGTTAAAAATGTTTCAATAAATATCTGGATTTGTTTTTCAAATTGGCAACCGTCCATGTTGATTGATAGAGCATTTACAAAGACCCCTAAGTCTTAACACCTACGCATTTTAACATAAAACACATAAAATCCGGCCCGGCAAATGAATTTAGTTGCCTACAGTAAATAAAAATACGGAGAAGTTAAAAACAATTTTCCAACGAGAATGTGCCCAACGTTGGGAGTGAGTAATTGTTACTACCCATCATGAATAAGCTCTTAATATTACATGTTATGATTCCGGGGTTAAACTAGGCCCCAATGTCTCCCTGTACATAACTTTGAAAATTATTATTACACAATTATGATAAATAGCATAAAACAGAAACCAACTGAAGATATATACATCCCAGATATTGCTTACATGGCATGAAACTAAATGCATAAACAAACTCTAAATAGAATCATGTATTACATCCATTGGATCACTGTTTAATACAAGATTTTTAGGAATACAAATACACATTGGCAAACATTACTTAAAATATTAAGTAAAGAAAATAACAGGTTAATATAAAATACATAGGCCATATGCTGATTTCTTCTAGTAGAATGTTATGTAATGAAGACAATTTGTATAAATCTTTCAATTCGTAGAATCCATGTTTGGGATATAATCCATGGCCATCAAGCAAGCGAACATTGTCATAACCATCTTGGGCTTAACCTCAGTTATATCCTCAGGCAGAGCATAAACTCGAGCTCCTGTCTTTCTTGCCATCGATATAGCATACTTAGCATTGGCAAGTTTATTCTGAAAAATAAGAATTGTTTTTAGAATAAACAAGTAAGAAATAACTGTATTAAAGATTATGCTAATGATAGCCTTTAGTAATGGACAACGGTTCAAATATTACATTGTACATACTAATATTTTAATTCTTTCAACTTTTGTTTATAACCTTAACTATCCAGTGAAAACACCCTCCCAGGGAATGAACGCTTCATTCCACGTCAAATCATCCAGGCAAAAAATATCAACCTCTCAGATTTTGATAGAACTTGGCGAAAATATTTGGTCTCAGGCCAAACTATTTTTTTTTTAATTGTATTTACCCCCACTCGTGTGCATACAAACATAATACTATTTTTAGGCTGTGTAAGGAGATTTTGAATTCATTTATAAAATATTCATCATAGCATTATTTCTCCCAATTTATTTTTTATTTTTTAAATTAACAATTACAGACGTTTCGGGAAATACTCCCATCATCAATATCTGAAATATTTCACATACAATCAACAAAATAACGTCGTATGATGTTCGTCAGTAATTACAAATTATATTTCAGTTTAACAATTACAAAAAAGCCAACGAACCTATAATAGACATGTTCTTTAGGTTAACATTTCATCTGCCAATCAGAATACATACATTGAATAATCAAAAGAATCATTCTTTTATAAAACCTGCGTAACATTTATATTTTTTATGTGTTAATTTAGTTGTATTGGTTCACTTATAATCCCAAATTATAAATAGTCATTATGACTCTTGCCCGTGCTTTCACTACTACGTCATATTGTCTACAACCAAAGCGCTCTTTTGTCACTCTGGTGGACATGAGCCCGACTCTACTGTGGGAGTCCTAAATTTGGCCTACCCTAAACTTTTATTAACCTAGGGTAGGGGCCTTTAACGAGTACCTGACATCGTATCGTCTCATCGACGTCTCATCCAAAGTAAGGCATGCTCAAGATTTTTTCACCTCCCATATAAAAACCTAAGGGCCTCGGCCAGGTTTCGAACTCGCGATCTTGAGCTCAGTAAGCAAACACACATACCAATTATAAATAGATAGTAACTAAATTAAATTATAGGTTGGTTGACATTTTTTTAATTGTTAAACTGAAATATAATTAGTAAAATACTGACAATCATCTTATGATGTTATTTTGTTGATTGTATAAAATATTTCAGATATTGATGATGGAATATAATTGCTAACTTTGAAAAAAGATAAAAAGAAATTGGGAGAAATAATGCAATGATGAATGTATCATATACTTAATACTATATATTTGATTAGAATTTATTAAGTTAACTAGTAACTCATATGCAAAGCGTTGAAAAATGCACAACAAATTTAATGAAGAGGTGTGAGTGGCTTGTATTTCTTCCTATAATATAACAATTTAGTTCAACATTCGCAAAATATAATAACTTTAGTCTAATAACGTTCAAATATAACATTTTACTTTGCTCCCATGCAAAAACAAAAGATCAATGCGAAACCTCAGCTGTAAATATTACCCTAGTAATCTCTACATTATCCTAATGTAGAATTACCCTCATTTAATATTGATCTTATTTCATTGTAATTACATACCTATTAACTTTCATTTGATCAGAATTTACATGTAAAGTATAATGTTATAATTATTTTTGTTCTATGCAAAAACACAATTTCCCCCATACCAATGGGAAAGAGGCACCCGCTACCATAGCGGGGACCGCTAGCATAGTGGAGGATATATGTACTTAGTATGTACCATCAGATCGGGGGTTGTTAAGATTGGATTTATGTAGTTTTATGCACTATCCATGTTTCTAGGGGAAAAAAACAAGTTATATTTTTTTTAAATCTAAATGGTAACTCCTTATTTTTTTTATGAGGAAGTGGAATTTTGTATTCTATTAGGTTTTTAAACCATACGATATTAGTGCTTTCAAATTCAACTTCCTTATTTCAAATGAGACCCCATATCTGTTTCGTTGAGTTCTAAAACTAGAAGAGACCCGCGATCTTTAGCAAACTATGCAAGCTCTAGGCTTCCGGTGAATGTTAAACAAAAAACTCATTCTTACTAGCATTATAAATAGCACACATAAAAAATGAATCCTGTCATATTAATGTAGTAGAACATTTTGCGAAATTTCAAATAAAGATAATTGAATAGCTATAATACTGTCTGGTTAAAACCCCAATAGGATCCAAATTCTATTTCCTCATAAAAAATAAGGGGGATGTCATTTTATTTTTGATAAATAACTTGCATTTTCCGAGAAAAATGGGATAAATTACTAATACTACTATAGCAAGTGCTTTAGGTTCAAATAAATACTGAAGATGATTTATTAAAATGTTAAATACCTCTTCGGAGTCACCTTCCTTGACCAGGTCATAGTTTATAGTTCCAGGTTTGATTGCATCAATCAAGTCAATGACCACTTTCCCATCAGAGATGCTAGGATCCTAGAAAATAATTGAACAAAAAATAAAGTAAAGTAATAAATAATATAATAAAGACACAATCAACACATATATGTATATATTATTATTCGTTACTTTTATTATATACGAGGGGTGATCAAAAAGTTCCAGGACTTTTTGGGTTGAGCGCCAACGAAGCTTCGGAGAGCGGTACGCTTGGCAGCATTAGTTGTTGTGACTCTTCCTGAGCTCAGCTGTATTTGTAGATTGTCTACAACCAACTTTGTTGTGAAGTAACAGACGTTTTTGTATTAAGTTGGGTAAAACTTTTCAGATGTTGCAAGAGGCATCTTGGCATTTTGGGGATGAATGTCTGAGTCGATCACGGTGTCATGAGTGATACAAGAGGTTCAAAAAAGGCCGGACATCGTCGAATCAAATGTCAAGGTCATGCTCACTGTTATCTACGGGTGTTGTCTACTACAAATTTCTTCCAAGAGGTGAGACAATTTATAGTTTTCGTTACCTTGAAGCCCTGAGACATTTGTGCGAGGCTGTGAGGAGGAAGAGACCTGAGCTATGGTGAAGTGGGGAATGGGTGTTGCACCATGACAATGCGCCTGTTCATTCTGCGTTGCTAATTCGCGATTATTACCGTCATCCCCCACCCCCCGTACTCACCAGTCCAGGCCCCTGCGGACTTTTTCCTGTTTCCGAAATTCAAGAGACTCTTAAAAGGGCAGAGCTTTCACTCAACTGACGAAATTAAAGAAAAATCGCTGGAGGAGCTGAACAAGCATTCCAGAAGATGAGTTCTCAGGGCCCTTCCCATATCCATAATATATATCATACTTACTTTATATATATATATAACGTAATAATGAATAATAATATATATATAATAATAAAATATAAATATATATATATATATATATATAAAGAAACCGCCTACCATCAGAACGCTCTTTCATCGCTGTTGGACATGAGCCCGACTACTGTAGTAATTTCTACCCAGGTCAAGTAACTAGAGTAAAGGTCTTTAACAAGTACCTGACATCACACAGGCTCGGGACCATCGTTCATCGTCCTATCCGAAGAACGGGGTGCTCAAGGTTTTTTCAACTTCTAGATAAAAAAACCCGAGGGGCTCGACGGGTTTTGTACCCGCGATCTTGAGCACAGTAGACAACCACGCTACCTCTGAGCTACTGGCGCCCTCGTTTATATTTATTTATCTGGTTGTCCAAAGTGCTCGATTCACGTACCTATAAACAAGATGGTGATCGGTATGTCTAATCCAGTCCGTCAGTTCAGGTCTGCTTCTTTGTGTGAGGGTTTTCAACTGACGACTCAATTTTACTTTGTCAACTTAGGACCGAAGAAAAATATTTGATGTATTCTGCATGAACACGAGGTTTTACCATTAAAAAATTTCCAAAATGTGTCTTTGACAACAACGATGAACTCCCGGAGAGGAAAAAAGTATTGGTGCAATGTGATGAGCTTTCTCAAAATCGAAATCTAACTCGACAGGATTATATTTTGATTTCAACAGCCGTACAGAAAGAAATAATACATGATATATTTCATACTACTTGAACATCTATTAAGGTTCAGTACGAAAAGACCTTATCTCACTCAGTTACCTTTTCAGAGTCCTCATCGGACAAGACAAGAATTCAGTATAAGTTTACTTTCCCGAACTTCGTTTTCTTTCATTTTCTAATCACTGAATAACAATAAATCTTAATATTGAAAAATTTGGAAGTGAGGTAAAAATAGTAAACAATTATTGATGTGACAAACCTGAAAACCCTTGAGAGAGCTCTTTTTATCGGAGGATGTTAGTTTCTTATTGACCCAGGTAACAATCTCCCTCTCCACGATGGGGCTGCCAGTGTTGGCCAGCTGGGTGAGGACAGAGAGAGTGTAAGCCCGCATCAGTTGCCAGATCAATGCTTAAACACCATTAATAAAATATTTATATATATTTATAAAATATTATATTATAAACGTACCTTTCGCCATACAACACCCGGATGTTCAGTGAGAGGGGCGAAAAAAAAGCATATTTCAAAGATTTGATGGCCAAAAGATTTTAAATTGAAGGAACTGTTTCAAAAAAAAAGATAGTTAAAGAATGCCTAAATACGTTATCAGTGATATCCTATCCCTTGCGAGGGTAGCTAGAATTAGCACCAACTCACTTTCTCTGATTCAAACGAATAAAAGAAATATTTAATAAATAATAAGTAGAAATAAGATCAACGCTTGAAGCGCTAGTTTGCAATTGAGGTCACTCTCACCTATTGGGTGTTTTTTTTAGATGTATAGAACTTTAAAATGAAATAAAACATAAAAATCGTGGTAATGGCCATAAAGATAATTTTGTGCCATTACTGTTTAAATATGATGTCGGGCATATGGCCGCCACGGCTGGCTCGAATAAAGCGTAATCTGGAAGTCCAATTTTCGACTACTTTTTCGAGCAACTGAGGCCGTATATCGGCAATAACACGGCGAATGTTGGCTTCCAAGTCGTCCATCGTCTCTCGTTTATCGGCATAGATTAGCGACTTCACACATCCCCAAAGTTAGTAATCATGGCTCTATAGCGGTCTCCATTGACTGTAACGTTCTGACCGGCATCATTTTTGAAGAAATATGAACCAATGATTCCACCAGCCCATAAAGCACACCAAACAGTGACTTTTTGTGGATGTAATGCAAACATTGTGGTTTAGATGAGTCCATAAGCTGATATATATAGAAATCTGCCGTTATAATTGTTTTTACGTAAGAATATTAATTATGCCGTTGTACAAAAAATTTAAGAAAATACCCAATGTTAATGTAGCATTGCCATCATTTAGATCTTGTCCAGCGATGCCCACCAGAGAAAATCCAAGCTGCTTTCCCAATTCAACGGCGTAATTACAGTTCTCCAGCTTCTCCATGAATTTTCTCAATTTCGAAAATTTGCTAAAAAAATGAAAAAAATATTTTTTAATGAAACAGAAAGCAAAAAAAAAAAAATGAAATATGTATATATATTGATATTTTTGAAATATGAAAAGTATAAATTGAGGATGTGTTAGGAATTGTTATTGAAAAAGTACAACACAACAAATTACATAAATATCTAGACGTTAATAATAATTTAATAAATACAGAAGCATACAACATTTTAAAACATAACAGGACACTAGAAAATTAAATCTATACATAGCTAACAACTAACATAAATAAATATAGCTTAATTTTATAATTCAACAGGTTTTAAAATAGTATGCCTGTGTATTTATTATTAACGTCTGGATATTATAAAATGCGCTTTATCTCCTACCTCTTCTCCCCCCTCTATTTGACCTATCCTTCCACTTCAAGTGTTAGTTTGCACAGTGCATTGGACGGTTTACTTTTTCTTTTCACTGTACCCTGATGCCTTGTTTTATATTTCAAAAATATGTATTTATATTACTGATATACCATTGAGGATGTACCACTTTTCCTTTTTTTGTACATATTTACTATCATTGTAGATACTATATATTTACCATTATTGTAGATACTCATTTTTATAGTTGCTCTTATTTGATTTATTTGTATTACTTTTTATTTTATAATTTATTCTTATTGTCAACATTTCTACTTATTGCTTTTGTATAGATTGTAGAATGAAAAAGTGAATATTTTTTGGCTGGGTAACAAATCGTTAGCTAATTTGGCGAGGGACAGCGAGGACAACGAGACGCGCCTTTAAATCGCAGACAGACAGTAAAGTAATAGTAAAGTATAGTAATATATACTCCTTTAGAAGTAGATAGGAGGGCTGTAGAAACTATGCCATGCGGACGTCTAGCATATTGTCAATGTCAACTTAGAGAATGCATGAATATATTTTAGTCTGAATTGACTGTACTAAAAGTTTAAGATTATATCCCTCTTCAGAACGATAATAATATATGCATAGTAAAGACTGCTTTGAGACATATACCTTCACACAGATGTTAAAAACGACAACTTCAAGAATATTGTGAAGTTAATTCAAATTTGTAAATCATGTGCAAATTGAAGAGATAGGAATAAGTGTACGAAACCAGATTGAGGCTTGATCTATTGATGTATATCTGGAGTGTTTGGTAAAGAGAGTTTAAGTCAAAAATTGGTCAAAATGAGATAAATCAACGAGCAGGTGAAAAAATCAACTATAATATATAATAAACTTTTCTTTTGGTCCAATCAGTATAAGTCTGATAATCATAATAATAAGTCAGATAATAATAACCTTAAAGTTAAATTAAAGTGATGTTTAAAAAAAAATAAAATCAATAAAATGTGTCTACTGAAAATTTTGCATTTTTGATATATAATGTGGACAAAATATGTTGGTGATGGATAAAATAATGAGTTTAATTTATAATATTTATTTAATACCTATGAACTCGAGACCAGTTGACTATACCAGGTTTAATTATATTATAGAGTTGAAAAATAATTAAGCCATCAGCCAAATCTGAGTAGAGCCAGTTCACATAGGGCATAACTCCCATTGAATTCATCCAGTTCCGGTAAGCTAGAAAATATAACAATAATAACCATTAATGACAAGAAATTATTACGTTTATTAAGGGTCAATAGAGATGAAAATGAAACAAAAATATAAAAATATTTCATAAGAAAATAAAAATACTGTATCAAATTCCCCGAGGTATGGGGTGAATGTGATGCAGCAGTGGAGGGAATTGGATACACAACTCAACAGCGAATACATGTCCAAGCGAACTGTGTGGATGACTGGAGTTGAATCAATATTATGCTTCCCCGCCGGACGCTATGAGAAACTTTTGATTGTGTGATATTATTTTTAAGTGGTAAAGTAAAATACGCTGGATTAGCGCTATGGCCCTGGCTGTTGCGCGCCAAACAAAATGTAATTACTACTACAATTTTTATTGTGAATTTTTTCATTTGATGAACTATAATAGAGATATATAGCAAAATAGTAAAAAAAAACAAGTTTTAAATCTGATTTTTGTGTGCCCCTTCACCATCCCGAAACCTGACATGACCAT
The DNA here is from genome assembly GCA_963662175.1 of Aradus depressus. Taxonomy (NCBI): domain Eukaryota; kingdom Metazoa; phylum Arthropoda; class Insecta; order Hemiptera; family Aradidae; genus Aradus; species Aradus depressus. Next base: position 26,160,190 of record OY759218.1, on the reverse strand, counting down.
TTTAAATGGTCACAACTTAACTTACAACCAAATGGTCGATCAAACAGTTTTTTTTTTTTACATCTAACCCAATTTATGCAACTCTATAAGAACTTTCATTGGGTTTTTTGGAAACTTCAATATTTCAAGGCACAGCAGCCATTTTCGTAGTTGGAGTTTCCTTATGACCTATATATTTGATCATGCCTTTGAATAGACTCTTCCAATATAGAATCCTATCCCAAAACCTGATGTTTTATATTTCAGCCAGTTCAAAACAAGCGGCTTATTCAACTGAGATTGTTAGTTTCAAAAATCACTCCTAACTTATCTGGCTTTTTGAGGATAATAATTGATTAATTTATGAACATTAGTTTCCCAGTAGGGCTTACCAACCAAGTGAGAGCATATGCTGACTTCTAATAGAAATCCGCTAAAATAAAAATAAAAATATAGTTTACTTTTTTCTTCTCTAGTTTCTTCAAGGTTCTCAATTCCTTCGATAGCCCCTTCAGGTTTCTCCAGACCTGGATGGTTGTTGAATAGATTAGCAACAAAAGCAAGATTCAGTTTGTAAACTCCATTAACCACATCTGACGGAGTTACAAAACTCCTGCAACCAAGTTTGCCAGCTTGTTGGAGCATTATCTCCGCCCTTCGAAGTAAATCAGATTCCTATGAACAAAAACATATTATTTAGGAGGTACACTCAGAAGTATTAATTTAGTTCATTACAGCTGTATAAATAACGATGTAAGTTTGTATTTATCTGTCTGTGAGTTTGTCACTGCCTTTTGGAAATAGAAAAATGAAATTACCCTCAAAGCATCCAATGTCACTTCTTTGTCTTGTGGTGAAATTTGCTTCAAAAGATAAGAATAGATTTCTGAATCGATAATGTCATTTTGAAGATTAGTGCATCGTCTAAAAAAAGAAAAAAATATATTACAAATTTAAAAATCTACTTTTCTTAGTCATCTAAGTTTTTCCAGTAGATTAATTAATTAAATATATTAAAAATGATTTATTTTGATGTGTAAACATCTTAGCTCTCGGTAGGGGCTATGTCAGTAAGTCTCGTTGATGTGCATGTGTAAGTGTGTGTTTGTTCGACGGATGCGCGCGCGGCGCACACACACATCTACACACTTCCTTATATGTGATGTCAGCTGTTTTGCTATTATATTACGAACTATAAAATATAAAATGATCTTTCGGTAAGAAACGTTTAGGAACTGCTTCAATAACTTAAACTTGTCACAATAAAAAAAAAATTGTGGTACAAGAAAATAATATAGCAGTGTAAATCTAAAAAAATATAGTATATATTTCAATATATTATTATATGATATTATATAATATTGTTATTAATATATAATAATAATTGCTGAAAATATCAATAAATAATATATTTGTTGTCATATTGTCACCAATAATATATTCTTTTTACCCATTTCAGGAAATATCGAACAGCTCATTTCAGTTTTAAATGACAAACTTAATCTACAAATGAATACGAATAGAACCATTTCAACAACAAGTTCGAAAACTACCATCGACGCTGTATTCTCGCGGTACTTAGAGACACTACAACCACAGTTGTATATATCTTATTTTAGCTATCACAAACCTATAATTTATAAAAGAAATTGAAGAACAATAAATTTGAAAGTTTAATCTCTCATACTACTTTTCTTATTTTACATAAAACAAATTGTAATCAAAATCAGTGCATGACAGCAAATTTTTGAAGCGCAAATGTTTACACATCAATTCTCGTGAGTACCGCGTCACTCACACATTTTTTTCTTATTTTATGAATACAATACTTCTGTGTATCAATGTTTAATTAGGAAGTAAAAAAATGTATATATTCTTTTGACTCGTTAATGTTTCAAGTTTTTCAAGTTGATAATAACATATTCTGGCAATTATTTGTCGGAGGAAATCGAGAAGGTTATTATGAGTGCCAAGCAGTAGAAGAATATCTGACTAAGTTCAATAGACTTAAACTTTCTATTGATCATAGAAATACGGGGTGGTTGGAAGTTGAGAGTAATTTTAATGCACCTGTGAGAAAAAAAAAAGATAATTTTGCCTACAATGCCCTGGAAAAAAAAGAGGTAATTAAAGACTCAGGTGATCAAAGAGGTAAGTCACTTATGCGAAATGACCTCGAATTCCACGATGGAATGCTTTTACAAACCTTGGTAGTTCAGCTTCGAAACGATACAACTGAACGACCAATTCGAGTCATTGGAACAGTGTAAAAGCGTCGGATATTACAGAAGCTGCAGCCAGAGAAATAGGGTACTGTTCTATAGGTGCTCAGTTGTAAGCATGTTTGCCTTCTGAACTCCAGATCGTGGGTTCGAACCCGGCCGAAGCCCTTAGTTTATTTTATCTGGGAGGCAAAATAAACTTAAAAGGACGCCGTCCTTCGGACGGGACGTTAAGCGATGGTCCCGAGCCTGTACGATGTCAGGTACTCGTTAAACACCCCTCCCTCCCGTTAAACCCCTGCCCTAAGCGAATAAAAACTTAGGGTAGGGCAAATTTAGGACTTCCACAGTAGAGCCGGGCTCATGTCCACCAGAGTGACGAAAGGGCGTTCTGGTAGTAGGCGATATGACCTCGTAGTTAAAGCCCGGGCATGAGTCATAATAACTAACTATAGGAGAAGAAAATAGTTCATCCGAAACAGAAGGAAGGGTAAAACATTCAACAAAAATGTATACTTAAATATAAAGAACTAACCTGCCCACTCCGGCCTGTTCAAGATGGTGGTTAACCCAACGTAATAATATAGCCTCTGGGGACAGTTTCATGAGATCTTCAATATGCTCTCCTGAAGAAAGTAGCGTAGGCAAGCCAGGACAATTATCCAGGGTTATTTGATTAAATAAGCCAATCTAAAAAAGAAAAAACAAAAAAATATATATATACGCTCGATAGCATGAGATAGTGGCGGATATAGAAACTCCATGCTTAAAACACAGGTGTAAAAAATATTTAAAAAACAGATACTTTTGGATTTGAAGTGCCGGGAAAAATTGTTAAATGCACGCACTCACCAAGAGTGTAGAAAAACACATAAATTCTATATGCTTATCTTTTATACTTTCTCAGATAAGTTAATTTAATGTAAAACAAAAGGAGAAAAAAATCCAGAATATTCAGTCGTTTGCTTAATTTGTGCAAACAGGGGCAACTCATAAGATTACCCATAACAAAAAATCGTCCTAATTAAATTTCTGGCAGATTTACGATGAGACCAACGGAATCAAAGGTATAAGTCGCTAACATGAAAAAGTGAAAAGAGCCATACTTGTATTATTTAAATGTATAATAAATTGTGTTTAACACAATTATTTAAAGGCAGTGATGCCCTTCACATGAATCTGAATCCATCCAGTATCCTAAAATGTTGATAATGGTTTGTATCAATGGCGAAAAAGTTATAATATATGAAGTCTCTCAACCCTCATTGTCTCAATTAAATACATCTGTCTAAATTATACATCTTCTAGAACCTACGCAGAAAAATGCGGTTCATGGGGGTGAAGCCGCTATAATTAACATATTATGTAATATTTGTTAGGTTTTGTAGTTAATTGCATGGTAGAAGACGAGGGTTGAGTCATCAGACGGAGAACAACTGTTCCCGAACTGTGCAACGCAGCCACTTTTCCCCATGTTATCCGAAAAACTTTTCCAATTGTATTTCATATTTTAGCGTTCCTTAGGTCGAAGACCGTCTACGAAACTCTATTAACTAGAGTTTGACGACTGACAACTGAACTAGGGTGCTTATTTTTTTCATATATAATTTGATAAACCTATTCATAAAACCATACATACAACAATCAAGAAAAGCCCCTTTTCAAATGGAATTTCATTGTTTGATCAATTCTTTGATTAACCTGAAGCTTGTAATGTATTTTTATGAAGCCTACTTAACTTTTCAAACTAAACGCATGTGAGAAAATATAATTAATTATACCTGCATAGTTTCCTTTAAAAAAAGTAAATATGTATATCAAAAACAAAATGTAAATTTTAAAAAATCTCAAAAAATTGTATTTTTAAAGATTTGAAAACAAAATTGTATGAATCACTATAATGGTGAAGCACATACTCCCTATGTTTCATGTTGGGACCGCCAATTGGTCAGAAGAGTCACGAGATTGAATAAGCAAAAACTGTTTTTTTACAGCTCTGGCACTACTATCCCGCACACCACCGACGTGCAGATTAAAAAACATATCGTCGGCCTAAACGTGATACCTCGTAAGCGACATTTTCCGAAAATCGTTTTTTTTTTTTTTTACAAAAAAAAAGAGAAAAAAAAATCTATAGATCTAGTGGGACCTCGTATACAACATAAAACGAAAAAACCATGAAATACACAGTTTGAAGAACCGTACCTTGCAAAAGAAATGGGAACGAAATTCTGATGAAACCTCGTAACTCCGTCAAGTACGTTAATTCTTTACTTGGATTTGCAAACTAGCTTAAAAACAATTCATGGCATGCATATACATCTCACTTAATACAAATGTCGAAAAAATTTAGGTTTCCTATAAAGTATATTTTTTTAATCAGTTTTTTGTCTCTCCTGTAAAGTTGACTTTTTGCACATACGAGGTATCACGTTTAGACCGACGATATATTTACTTCACTATATTTTAACATGTTTTAAACGTTTCTAATTATTAAACATTCTAGGTGGCCTCATGTGGTGTATATCGTCATGATCCATACATATAAATACATAAGAATTTTAACACCCCAAATGGAGTGCAGGGGGCATGTATGATGAAAATATGTTAGTAGTTTCCGTAGGTCTTAACAAATGGTTGATCGCATAGACTGATTTCTACAGAAATCCGCAATAAAGAAAAATATTTAAATGTAACTCACTCTAATAATTTGCCAAAGGAGGCCAAGTACAAGGTGGGGCTTTCCTTTAGCCAGGTCATGAGCGTCTATGTTGACGATATTGCATCCAATAGCCTGGCTTGACACAAGAGCCAGAGTTAAATTCTCTAGCTTAGTATAAACTGTTAAATTTTTTTTATTAATAGCTCTTTCGTCGATGGTATCAGGACAAGAATGATTAATGATTTTGCTGAAAATATTTAAAAAAATGTATAATAAGTATTCTATAAAATAAAATAAAATTAATAAATGTTATACTGAGGTTTCTGTTTGTGAGAAACAAAAGTGAAGAATAATTCAAAAAATAGAGTGGAGTCAAAGTAAACCGAACGCGATTCTTGTGTATCGGATAATAAAAAGAAAAGAAAGGAAATCTTAAAGTTTGTCTATTTCATAGACGAAGCCCGAAAACAAGAGAAACACTATTTTGAGAAGGGGGGAGGAGAAAGCGAGGTAGGTTACAGACAGGTTTTGTTGATTAAAACGGGAACACGTCAAATAAAAAATAAAAATAATAATAAAGCAGTTCACTGTTAGTAAACAAATATAAATAAATCTTTAAAAATATAATAAAAAAATATTTACCATAAAAGAATTCCATCTTTGACAGACTCGTACAATCCTTTGCCTTCAGGGTCAATCAGAAGAAGATGTTTGAGGTCAGGATCATGGGCCAGGTTTGTGTTGATCCAGTCGGAAAAAGCCAACTGCTCTTCAAGCCGGACCGAATGTGTAGTTCCTTCAAACAACAACCAACCAATGACCAAATATGTCAACATAATGATAAAAAATGACATGTCAAGAAAAATGCATCCCTTCATAAAGACAAATACCACTTTAAATTAGAAGAAGGGTGAAGGGAAACAGGGAGAGCGGATAAGACTTTCTAGAGCGGAAGTGGCAACAACACGAATCCCTCTAACGAAAACGGGGTTCGTATGGAACTCCTTTCAAATTTTAATAGATTTTCCACATTTGTTTAAGATTGTTTTCCTATTTCAGACACAACTCATAAGAATACACGGTTTTTAGTAACCATATAGTATAGTTTTAGATATAAATTAGATATTTCCGTTTAAAATGGCCACCTGATTTCACAAAGTAATAAATATTTAAAAAATGTAAATAATTTGAAAGTGTTTCCATACGCCAAAATACTTTGCCATTTCTAAACAAATAATTTTTTTTTTTTTTTTTTTTTGGGGGGGAGGGGGGGGTATTTTAGGTTCTAGGGTGAAGAAATGGGATTTTTCGAAAATTTGAGGTAGGGAAAATTCCACCAACCTCTTGACTAAAACAAAGGTCATCAAAAGTTTCTGAATGAAAACAAGGGATCCACTCCATCCACCAATTGAGGGCGCCGGTAGCTCAGTGGTATGCGTGCTTGACTTCTGAGCTCAAGGTTGTGGGTTCGTAGCCCGACCGAGGCCCTCAGTTTATTTTATCTGGGAGGTAAAATAAACTTAAGCACGCCGTCCTTCGGATGGGACGTTAAGCGATGGTCCCGAGCCTGTACGATGTCAGGTACTCGTTAAAGACCCCTACCCTAGATGAATAAAAAAATTTAGGGTAGGCAAAATTTAGGACTCCCACAGTAGAGTCGGGCTCATGTCCACCAGAGTGACGAAAGAGCGCTCTGGTAGTAGGCGATATGACCTCGTAGTTAAAGCCCGGGCATGAGTCATAAAACCTAACCTAACCATCCACCAAATTATAACTTGAGTCTTATGAAAATTTACAAAATGAACAATATTGCTTTTCAATAGAACAGATATCTCCCTCTCTCAAAGTTTATGAATGAAAAATAATAAAGATGGACCGTCTATTTATTATTTACACATCGATTGATATGATATGATCAAAGATTACCTTGGCTGGAGGCATCAGACATCCCACCGAGAGTTTCCAGATTTTCTTTCTTTGATACAACTTGTTTGAAGGTGCTACCTACCTCATTGGCTTTCAGGCTAACGCAAAGCTACAAAAAAACAAAAAATATATTTTACAATATATCTTTACAGGTATCCCAGTTCTAAAAAACCTTCCCCCTCCCTCACGCCTTACTGAGCAAAAGTAAATGACATTTTGCTATGTATCTCATGTCATGTAATTGAATACAATTATTATTAACAATTGTAGAGGATTAAATTTCAAAAACAATATGTTGAAAATATTTCTTCACAAGCTCTTCAAACGTTCTTTCCACGGAAAAAGCGTTCGACTTTTTTGAAAAAAGGATCGAATTGCTCCTCTTTTGAACAGAGTGAAAGAACATAAAAACAAGAAACTTTCACAAGTAACAATTTTCGATATATTTCAGTTTCAAAATTACGATTTGAAACAAAATGTTAATAATCATCACTCAAATTCACCAAAATGTCAACAAATAAAACATTATTTGCTTCTAAAAGCTCTCAAAATTACTCATAAGCCCCTACCCGCCCCAAAAAATATTTTCAACATTCATACTTATTGTTTTTAAGATATTTAGCATAATGTGTTAAATGTTTTTTCAAATTCTGCAATTCTTAAAAAAAGGATTTCTGAAGCCATTTTTATATGAAGTTTAAATCAGACACACACGTACAATCCAAACTGGGCTTCTTCTGTTTGTTTATTTGTTACTTAATAACTTAAAAGCATATTTCGTGTGGCTGGCACAGTGTACAACTTTTGAGAAAAAGCGTTTGGGCTTAAATAAGAAGACAGGCGAGCTTTCTCCAATTTTACTGAACCTGCAACGTTGTTTTCTCTCGCTACTGGCTCGTTTTAACGACTGTTAGCAGGTAAGAGGTAATTTTTAGTACACGGTGACGGAGAATGATATGAGGATATAACAGTTTGAAAATGTTTTAGTTCAGAAATCGGCTGTTGAAAAGCAAAATTTATCTATACATGAAATATCAAAAGAGAATATTTTGAAATGATTGATATATCAGGTGTCGATACCCACCCTTAGGCAGAAAAGAACTAGAATATGTCACCGCACTCTGGTACCTAGTGTGCACTGCTCAATATAAAACCACTTATTTCTAGGGAACATGTCAAGGGTCACAGCGTCCTGAAGTTTGTATACACAGGGCCTAATGGGATATGATAAGCAGGTAACATGTACGAATACATTTTTTGCGTTCTGTGTTGATATAGTGGAAATACTAATAAATAAAATAAAATTATAGATAAAACACTTTTTTTGAACACTTGTATTGTCTAATTCCACAAACATATATGTATGTAATTCATATATGAATTAGACAATATAAGTGTTCAAAAAAAGTGTTTCATCATTTTATTTTAGGTAACATGTAGCTTTTTAAATAATATACCTTCTCAAAGTCATCGAAAGAAAGTCTTCCTTGTTCTTTTGATCTTCTGTCATAATCCTCTATCATCTTGCGAACTTGCCACCCTGGCAATTTAAATCCACACAGGTCCAGTGCCGTCTTTAGCTCTGAAAGGTCGATAAAGCCATCCCCGTTCTTGTCAATCTGAAAGTCAAAATATAATCAACGTTGAGTGTTTTCATCAAGACTAGAGATATACTAAATTAATCCGTTCTAAAAAGTATTACTGGTACTCGAGAACGTGTATGGGAACTAGTTCTCAATTATTCAAGTACTTTTCATTTATAAAGTTGTTTGGTTTAATTTCCTTGTGTATTTCCATTTAGGGTAGAAATACCGAGCTCTCTACAGGTTGTCACCCTTTTTTAGATCTAAAATCGACTCATTTGCGACAGCAGTTTTCCCTTAATTTATGCAACTTCCAATTGAACAAATAAAGAAAGAAGAAACAGATAGTAGACCCGCCAATATGCCATTAGCAGGCAAAATGTTTTTACAAATTCAGCCCAAGTCAATGAAGCACAATAATGATTGACATTCTTATTAAATATGAGAAGTATGTAGGTAGGCCAGGACCTACTAAGCAAAAACAAATGTTAAAAATAATTACAAATTCCATTTTTGGTAACATTTTCGGACATTTCTTAGATGTTACCGGTATTGCTTCGACAAAAAGTAATATTGCATGTATATAGCACATCCCATCAATTTTTAAATTATTTAAAATTGAAACTTAATAAGATTAATCTAGAAGAACGATTCGAAAACGACGGGGTTCGTCTTTTGCTGAGGAGAGGTTCAAAACGCCTTATTTTAGTCATTCCTCCCGCTACCGATTAGTCACGCAAGCCGCCCTGACAACTCCCACACATACAAAGCGTACTACCTGATTTGTTTTTGCAGAAGGGGCACTTATGTGAAGGGGGAATTTTTTTGCGTAACATATCAATTTACAGATTGTTTTTAAGGTCTTGACAACTGCAGTTCAAAAATAAAGTGCTCTTAATTTGACAAACTAGGTAAATGGAGAGGGGAGGGAAGGGGTAGTTTCTCAAAAGTCGAAATCATTCATACTAAAACAAAAATCATTGCCTTTTTTCTGGATTACAATAAAGACATGCCTCACATCTATGTAAATCACTGAGAATTGTCAAAAATAGCATGAAAGATAGTTATTTATCAACTTGGTGAGCGTATAAACCTATTCACACAGAAATGAGCTAAATCATCAAGATAAATACGGAATCATACTATTCTGATATCCTAGAAAATACAAAATTAAAATATCATTTTTATTGAGAAGAGATGAAAAAATTTCTGGGAAAAGATAACATTTGTAATTTATCTTTTATCACCTTCAAGACCCGAATCAACATTTTTATCACAATGAATGAAAGCTATTCTCACAATAATGATTATTAAGTTACAAGGTATATAGTTAAATATCTCAATAGTTTAATATATCTCAATTATCGTTTTACGTTCAAGGAAAAAAAAAAAAAAAAAAGATAAAACACTTAAGTACTCCAAATACTCAGAGCTGATAGCAAAACGGTTTTACTTGAATCATATGCTCATATGAATAAACAAAGATACATATTTTTTATGATCTTAGGGACAATCCAAGTTATTTTCGATAATTTGGTTTGTCCTTATGTACTTCCTATTCTGGGAGGTTAAGTTGAAGTGAAGCTGATACTTCAATCTTTAGAAATACATATTCAAAATAAATATACAAATTTACTATAAACAAACTCATAAAATAATACAGATGTTTAACTGTTTGCATAACTGTTACATATTTCACGAAGCAACTAAAACCTTGTGGATCCTGACTTCAGGGGTCTAATAAATTATTGTGACTTGTGATTCAATGTTATGACTAAGATTACCCGACGACATTAAAAATCCCCTTGTTGCAATTTATTCAACCCTCGTTGTGAAAAATAAGTAAATAAAATAAAAAAGTCTATATATATAATCAGTTATCAAAGCAAACAAATAACGAACACAAAAACTTCTTTAAATTAAATAAAAATCCAGGCTAACTACTCATTAAACAATATCGTATGTATATATATATATATATGTATATATATTTAAAAGCTATTAAGGCCATTTATGGAAAATTTGAGAATTATATTTAGAGAAAACAATAATCCAAAGTATAAATTATCTTACTGTGGTAAATTGTTCCCTAAGTTCTTCCATCTCGTCCAAAGTGGGCTTCCCAAGATTTGAGAACGACTTAATATCAGAGAAGGTAGATGTCATTCTTCTCGAAGTTCCAATAACAACACCCCAGGCAAATCTGTTGACTCATCAACTAACCAAGAGATTACTCATTAGATGTGTCGTTTATGAACGAACTAGTCCAGTTGAATTGTTCACTAAAGCGAACGAGACCGAACTAGTGCAGTAGGTGAACGAACTAGTTCGTTCTGGCAAAAATTCTTTAAAATACAAATCATTTTTATTTGTTCAATTTTGACCTATACACAACAACTATACAATAAAAACAATCAACTATAGGTATATGTTTGTATGTGTATGACTGATGGTATTGACGTATGTATATGATGTATAAAATATCGGTGTAAAATCATAAATAATGGGGGTACGTAAGTGATGGGGGAGTTAATAGCAGATATCGTTCAACAGTAAGCAATCCTCCCGTACCCTCGAAAGTTAATTTAGATTAGTGGCTTGTGTATCCACTTGGCTTTCAGTATATTTTGCTGAGGCCCACTAACGTACAGAGACTAAAAACGCTGATAATTAAACAACGTGACAAAGAAACAGGATTCATTAGCATACTAATTGCAAATAATAATAATAAATCTCATTACTATACACTATTTTTATGTTTAATGGAATTATTGAATTAATCACGCATAATTATTATTACAAGCCATCTTTATAAATGGGCAATATGGCATCTAGAAATTTTGGACGGCTGGAGAGCCAACGTATAATTTAGGCAAAATTTAGGAATCCCATTGTAGAGTCGAGTTCATGTTCACCAGAGTGGCGAAAGAGCGCTCTGGTAGCAGGCGATATGACCTCGTAGTTGAAAGCCCAGGCATGAGTCATAACAACTATATGTTGTTTAAATTAAAACTTTTATCTTATGGGCTATTTTATTATATTATTATTTTTGTTGAATATCCAAGCTTAATTATTGTTACTCTTCCACAGAGATAATGAAAATATCCTCAAGTACCACTTGAGACACCCGCAGGCCCCGGGCTCTCAATAATCCTGGGGACTGCTGCTCGAGTTGTTGTTCCCTTGAGCTCGGGCCATCCTCCAACTTGCTGCAGCCGCTGGTCCCGGTGCCCTAGTCATCCCTGTCCAATACCACGGGCAAGCTCCGCATGGTCTCTCAGGCTAAGCACGCGCTAGTTCTTGTGTCACCCCTCGTCCGGTCAGCATTGTGGAATGCTACATTGCCTATGACCACCCTGCATGTATGATACCTATAATACGTAATTTATGATACCATACGCAGAATAACTTTTTTGTTTTTGTGACTCATTTCCAGGCTTTTAACTAGGATGATATATCGCCTACTACCAGATAGTTTTTCGCCGCACATGAGTCCTAGACTACTGTTGGAGTTTCTAAATGTTGTTATCCAGGTTTAACAGGGTCGTTAACGAGACATTAACGACATAGGCTCGGGCCAACGCTTAAAGTCCATCTAAAGGACGGCATCAAGTTATTTTTTTTTACCTTCCGAGAGTTTCGAGAAAATTAAAAATTCTTCTTTGCAGTTTCCGATCTCTCACGTCTGCTGCCTCAACATTTCGAATAGGATAGGTAGGTTTCGCTTTTTCGTCTATTAATTCTAAAAAAATAAGACTTACATAAATAGTATTATAGAGAAAGGGGGGAGTACTTATAAATGGATTAAGTAATGGAAAAGTTAAGTGTCGTTATACATTACGCTTCTATTGATATTAAAAAATGGGCAAGTGCGAGTCGGGCCTCCCACGATAAGGGTTCCGACATTTCACAATTTTTCTTTTAAAAGATTACACTAAAGCTATTTTGATTATGCTAAAAAACTATTAATGCATTCGAAACCGATGTACATTGCTTACAAGAATATCTCCAAGAGCCGATAGATAATATTAATCTCTGTACATGACCCAGAAATAGTACAGTGTATTCTAACAATATTGAGGTCATACACAACCATATTTTCAATTTTCAAAATCGTCCTTTGAATCAAAACCAAAATAGTTTTCGTGTAATCTCTACAAGTCATATACACCCAGTTACAATATACCGTACACAGTGTCACAATAACAAATCTAAACCATAAATTTACTAATGTTTGGTTCAGCATTTCTAAAAAAAAAAAAATAAAAAGTGGGGACATACATTTTTAGGCTGTTTTTTTCAAACCCGATGAAGCAAAAACAACAAAAAGTTGATCTTTTTTTGTGAGGCAGAGGGGGAGTCATGGAAAATGTTACGTAACGCAAAAAACTATAACTTTTCACCAATTCACTAGTCTTTTCGTTGTTAAGAAAAAATTATTATGAGTTACCTACGTGGAGGGGAGTCTTTTGAAAGTCGCGTTATACGTAATTTATGGACAGCCTCTAAGATATTTGTTCGATCTGAAATACTTTTCTCTCTAAGTATGTCTAATAATAATGTTTAGAATAACATGACGAGAGATAAAAATATTAAATTCTATCAAATCATTTCATTTTGTTAGAATTTAATATTTCTATCTTTCGTTAACTTATGTTTAACCATAGTTATTAGACATGGTGGAGTAATGAAAACTATTACAGACCGAATAAATATCTGAATATACCTATAGCCACGGAGATTTGAAAGTTAAAATTCCACTCCCCTTGATCATCGATGTATAAAGGGTTTGCACTTATCAAACTGACAATTAGTTTATAACGATGTATGCTAAAACCGGTAACCAGGTTTTTTGTGGGATAGATAAAATTTAAAAAATTAGTTGTTTTAATTATTCCAACCTTCTCGCGTTCCGCAACTTGGAAATTGTTCATTTTCTTCGTCAAATAACAAGAAATTGAAAATTAAAGTAGCATTTTGCTGTCTTTAAATATTGCCAGCTCGTCCCTCGCATATTATTCTCATTGCCAGCTCGTGATATCTCCCGGTGAGGCTATACATGATTTATGGACATCGTTCACAATAATAGAATAGAATGGTTTTTATTAAAAGAAGAAAAATAACATCATTCCAAGAAATATACAAAGAAAAAAAACAGACTATAGCCATTTAGGCCGTCAGTCGGAGTTGGCATTACAGATATTTGATAATGAAGAACAAAAAATATTAGCTTATATAAATAAATGAAGAGAATAAATAATCATCGTTAAATTATTTAAAAAATATGTAAATATAAAACATACAGAAATAATAATGCGAATAATGAGAAAATAAAATAAAGACATGTATTAAGGCTGAAAACGAAATAAGATAGATAAACATGCGTGGATGGTAATATAATATAAAATCGTTCACAATAATAAAAAGCCGAATGTATTTCGTTCAGTGAACTGATATTCTAGTTCTTTCTCTCAATGTAATTCCATGAACGAACTTAATAAACCTGATCTTTCCATTGAGCGAAAACGAACGAACCTGTTCATCTAACTGAGCTATATTTCCCATATCTATAATATTGTTTAAGAAAGGTGGGAGGTGGGCGTGGACTACTTCGGATTAATCGATTAATTCATTTACGAAATCATTGAATGATTGTAAACGATTGATCAATCAGTTCATATCTTAAGTTATCTTTTATCGTTCGTATCTTTTTTTCAAGAATGGATCATTCACGCTGAATAAATAGATTGAATCATTTTAGTTGATGGGTGAATTCTAGAAAAGTACTCACTTTTCTTTAGTCTTCAAAATTTAGTACAAATTAAAGAGGTTGAACAGTACTGATGTCAACCCTCCTGGAGCATACAGCAAACAACAAGGAGAGGCCATCCTTCACATATGTATTCCGATTGTGGTCGGAACTACATTGGCGCTGATCGACTGCTCATCTCATATTGGCCAGGGCTTTACTACAAGGTCATATCGCCTACTACCAGAGCGCTCTTTCGTCACTCCGGAGGACATGAGCCCGACTCTACTGTGGGATTCCTAAATTTTGCCTACCCTAAATTTTTATTCACCTAGGGCAGGGGTTTAACGAGTACCTGACATCGTACAGGCTAGGGACCATCGCTTAACGTCCCATCCAAAGGACGGCGTGCTTTTAAGTTTATTTTACCTGGGAGCAACATGCTTACCACTGAGCATCTATAGAACAGTAGCCTATTTCTCTGGTTGCAGCTTCTGTGATATCCGACGCTGTTACACTGTATCAATGGCTCGGATTGGTCGTTCAGTTGTATCGTTTCGAAGCTGAACTACCAAGCCGACTCTACTAGGGGAGTCCTAAATTTTGCCTACCCTACATTTTTATTCATCTAAGGTAGGGGTAGCGGTCATTAACGAATACCTGACATAGCTTAGCGTCCCATCCGAAGGATGGCGCGCTTAAGGTTTTTTTTTACATCCCAGATAGAATAAACTAAGGGCCTCGGCCGGTTGTTGTAGGGTTGGGGGCCTAAAATTTCCAGAGTTGTAGGGTCTCAAAGATAGCTTTCTCTAACTACAAAGAATATATAGATATTAGTCAACAACATTTAAGTTGACATTATATGGGATACTTGTATATATTACACGATCCTGAGGTTTAATTACAAACCGGCAGTTTCTGTATACATTTTTTGTGGAATAGACAATATTTCAACAATAAGTTTGTTTAATTTATTAATCAAAAGCCGTTAAATAAAACTTGCCATAAGTTTAAATGCAGGTAAATAAATACAAGAAATGTTTCAAAAGTATACCTTTTCAATTATAGTAGCCTCACAGTAGAAAATACAGGTGGTGATACACTGACCATGATAAATTCCGACATAGTAAAGGTGTCGCGTTTTATGTTTCATTACATGCGACATCTTATATTATGTCAGAACTTATCGGCGTCAGTATTTATCTGTGTAACATGGATCGTCTCAGATATACATAACAAGTTTATTTTATACTTTTCACTGTACTATAATTGAAATATAATAAATTTTTGAAAAATTGTTTTTTTTATTATTCTCCTAATTATGATGTAATTTTCCAATCAAGAAATCAAGTGGTTTATTTTCCAAGTTTGGTAATTTAAACAGCATCCATAGTAATAATTCTTGGAATTTTTAAAACAATCAGAAAATGTAAATAAATGAAAATTTTAAATGAAACAAAAACCAATGCATTTATTTACAAGAAGTACATAATATATTCTTAAAACTAATCTCAACAATTTATGGAATTCATTTTTCTAATTAGAAGATTTTTTTTGTATCACCTTTAATTCATTTATTCATTACGACTTCCCAACTACAAGCACAGTTTGTGTATATAGGTTCTAACAATTAATTAAGATATAATAAAATAAATATGCAAATAAACTATAAAGAAATATTTATAATTCAGAATAGCAAAAAAACAACAGAAATTCAGAAAAATTTAAGGTAGGAATAAGAAAACACAATAAAACAGAAAATAATATAAATATCTGTAAGAAATATAAATATAATATAGTTAGTTGTAGGCACATGGTTTGCCTAGCATTACATTATCTAATGTAAAGTAGGGGGCCATGGTGGCTGTGCGGGCTAGAGCGTAGAGCTTTGGTCGCATGGTCTCACCTTGGTTTGTGGGTTAGAATCCCGTCTGGGAGTGAGTTTTATTTCGTAGATAGAACTCTCTCCCGGGCCGTGGAGGTTGTAAATAACTAGATAATACCGTTATAAGAGACAATATATGCATCGTACATTTTCAAAAAAAAAAATCGCCTGTTTGGCCTCTAAATTGATTTGTATCGGTTGAATGAGCGCTCCACATCGAGAATAAAGTCAGAATAAAAAGTTCGCAATATAAACACAATGAATTCTAGAGAAACGTTGTTCCTGGAATGCACTCATCTCAATAAAAGGCGCGTACACGTGGCCAAACAGAAGCAAATTTAGTGAGAAATTTCGAAAAAAGAGGGATTAATTTTTATTAATTGTCAGTTTACAAAAAAAATAAAAAATGGCTTAAAAAAAATTAAAATAGGTATGTACCTAATTTACAGTCTAATCCTTGAGCTGCCAAAAAAACTCAAAAATATGAATAAAAATATGCAAATAAGGTACAGATATGCAAAAAAGTGTATTTTTAGCGATATATGCAAACATATGCAAAATAAAAGTAGCTTAAATTGATTCTGTATGGGCCAAAACATAAAGATAATGTTTAAAATGAAGTTAGTAGAAAAAAATATGTAAATGCATATAAATCACAGCTCTAATGATGAATGTAATTTTCTTACATAATTATCTAAGGACCAAATTTGTACACACCTGCACATTAGACCAGGAAATGAATGGAGTTTTAATTGAAGGATCATGGAGGAATGAGGGAGATATGGCGTCCATGTTACTACTAAAAAATGCCCCCCGAAAATCCGCAAATTATTGTCAAAAATTAGGAACAACACATAACATTCGCTCTCCGCCGTGGTGACTGCCCCCCAGTATTCCTTGAAAACCAGCCATTACCTCATACCTCTTCCATAAAATATTTAGGATTAACCCTCGATAGAAGGCTGACTTGGAACCCTCATACTCGGACGACACGACTCACACTAGACCGGCGACTTAGACTATTGTACAGTATTTTGAATAGGCGTTCTAAATTATCTACTCGACAAAAACTAAATTGTTATACCTATCTTCTCCGACCTCTCTGGACCTATGGCTTACAAATATATGGTACAGCCAAGACTTCAAACATCAAAAGAATACAGATATTTCAATCCAAGACTCTTCGACTGATCACGCAATGCCCACCATACGTTAGCAACAAGACTTTACACCGCGACTTGAACATCACATCCATAGACACAACCATTAAACATTTATACCAACGTTTCTCCACCAAAATTTACTTACACACCAATCCGGAAGTTCGCAAAATCTTAAGTACAAATTTACCCCACAATCCCCCAAGAAGATTAAAGAGAGTTTGGCATAGATATCTCCTGGTATGAAGTGATGTCATGAGGGTTCACCGCTGGGTGTTTTTCCTCTCTCAAGCCTTTCATGTCATATTTATTTTTATTATTTTTGTATAGTACCTACATGTCAGCCCAGCCGCTGGTTGTGCATCTTTTACATAGTTGTGGCTTTAAATAAATAAATAAATACAAAAAAAAAAAATAGGAATGAAACAGCTGATTATTGCATGAATTAAGGATTTCTAGATTGGCAAAAGAAATATGCTTGAATATATTAATGTTGTACTCAGCGTAGTAAGTCCCTTTCTTGGCAAATCCCTGTCCTCCAGGAAAATGAAAGCTTCGTAGGCAAACCACCATTTCGGCTCTTCCTGGAAAAATGAATATCAATTGTACATAAAAAAACTAAGTTGAATAACAATTGCAAAACAATTAAGCCTGGAGGTTCGCGAGGAATGTGAACTGAGAACGCCTTTGTGTTCGTCAGAAAAACCGATAGAAGGGGGCTCGTCACGAGCGGTTCACAAGCAGTTCGTTCGGCTCTCCAAACCCCGTCCCAATCATGAGAACTAGCAGCTCGAGAACGGTTCGGCTCGCAAATGTATACGCACGGATCCGCTGCATTGTTATACATATTGGCAAGTTCCGGAAACTTCAATAGTGACTGAGCATTTATAATTTATTTGATTTGTTAAATTATTATAGATTAAATACTAATGAATTGCAAGCAACAAAAATTGTTTAGTATTGAGGAAGTCCTCATTTCACATGTTATTATTCAAATTACTCACTCTGCTTGAACCGCTGACCTCACTGGAGTATACAATAACTAACGTAACAAAACAAGTTGTTAACTAATATAAACCTAGTCTTAATTATATAACTACACCTGGATTAACAAAAATTTCCAGCTAGACGAGTTTTTATAGATTGGGGAGATCTCAAACTTCATTTTAAAACAAAAACCAAAGAGGTGTTATGAAATGTACTTTCATGAAAAAAATAATTTATAAGAAAAAGCCTGTTGTTTTTTACATGTTTTCCAAGCATTTTCACTTTTCAAATTTGAGGTGTTCGATGGGATAGCTTTTTGTGCCATGGGAGCTTAGACTATACGTATAACAGTGTGAGTAGGTACTCTAAAATATTTTGATATCTCTACTTGGGGAGGTTATGTGTGATGTTATTGTCAGTTAGTTGTTGTGTTGAAAGCCAATAGATTTAAAGAATGTTGCATTTTGTCAAAATAAATTCATTGCTGAAAATGTTATGTTCCTACGATGATGACGTATTATCAGCGAGGGTACTGTCTTTAGTGCCTGTAGAGCGTTTATTCCAAACGGCTTCCTCACGGTTAAGGAAAGCTCAAAAGATTGCGAGGGCAAAACGTCAAAACTTGGAGGAAGCAATTCTTTTTGAAACTTTTTTCCTTGTAGCCTTGCTCACATGGTTCAAGCATGAGTTTTTCCAGTGGTTTGATCAGCCTTTCTGTGATAATTGTAAGGTGAAATGTCGCGTGTTGACTACGATCTCTGGCTCCGATGAAGAATATTACATTGATCAAATTGAGGTACTAACATACTCTAGAGATAGATATTCAATTGAAGCCTTTGACGTAGAAGGTGTTAACTCATTTTTTGGCGAAAATGAGTTTTTTTTCTATTCCCACTAAACAAGGCCTCAGAATTCTGTTTAGTTCATCAGAATGACGCTAGGGTTCATGGAAAGTGCCTTTTTCAAGCGTCCATATGAGTGTTAACTCCAACTTTGCAAAATGTTTTTAGAGAAGAAGGTGTAAACTCTGTGGAGTAGCTGAAGTGCTGAAATGAGTTAACACCTTCTACGTCCAAAGGCTTCAATTGTGAAAGAGAGCTGTTTTAAAATGTCTTGGGTAACCATTGTTATATAAAATAAAGGATTGCTGTGTACAATGTATATGTTAGACGCAAACATATAAATCGCCAAATGCTTATTGGTTCAGTTAATATGCTACTGCCAAAGACAAACAACGTTTGAGGTGTAAAGAGACTTGCACATTAAGCTGCCTCCCACCATTGTCAAATCAGACCGGACATATACCTCGATTTAGAGCTAATTGGTTGCTCTATTCCCAATTTTGTTGCTCCAACCGTTTAGCAGAGGCCTACTCCCGATTTTGTTGCTCGAAACGTTTAGCAAGAAATTGCTCCCATAAGTGGTGGGTAGGTGTCAGATCTTCGAATTAGCCACTATATTTAAAAAAAAAAAATTAATATTTTATTCAACACAAGATTTAGTTCTGTGCTGAATTGTTGGTGAACTATTATTACCTATATTATGTTATGTTGAACTCTTAAAAGAATAATTAAATATACAAGATTTAGTGCTGATTATGTGCTAGTATGATGATCTATTCGCGATTCTGTAGCTCCAACTGTTTAGAAGGGATTTGACTTCATAGGTGGTGAGCACGTCCCAGCTCAACAAGGAGATAGCCCTCCATTCTAGAAAAAGTTGATTAATCGGAATTTTAATAAACTCAAGATTTTGTACTGATTATATGCTAGTACGATGATCTATTCGCGATTCTGTAGCTCCAACTGTTTAGAGGGGATTTGACTTCTCATGTGGTGAGCACGTCCCAACTCAGAGGAGATAGGCCCCCATTCTAGTAAAAAATTGTTTAATCGGAATCAATACTTAGGTGTTGTCCTTATGGGGTTCTGGATACACATATAAAACAGTTATTGTCTCATACTGAAATAGTCATGAGTGCAAAAACAGGTCTTTCATATACATTTACATTTCAAATTCCAATAATCACTATTAATTCGTTTTACGTAACAATTATGTTCCTAATTTACTTGGACTGGTATCACCATAAACCATAGACGTAGCAGTGTGGGTAGGGGTCTAACCTCTACTTGTGATTGTTGAGCGCGGGGGAAGGGGGGTGGGATGATTTTCAATTGTTGAAGTGGGTAAGGGAGGGGGTTGAGAGATTCAATTGTTGAAATTTGATTAATGAATTTGCTCTTGGGTGGGGAACTTTCAGTTCGAGCAAGAAAATCGCAAATAGATTACCAATTTAACATATATTCAGCACTAAATCTTGTGTACATCGAAATTCCGATTGATCAATTTTTTCTAGGATGGGGAAATATCTTGTCATCAAGCTAGCATGTGCCCACCACCTATGCCCAGAATTTCCTACTAAATTGGAGCAACAAAGTAGCACTAAATTATACAATTGAAAAAATTGCGATTAATAAGTACATTTTTACTCTCTACAATATAAAGAGGAATTGTAATCGTGCGAAAATCCGAGGTCGAGGTTTCAACGGATTTTCACGTTTCAAGGGCACCTGAATACGTTTTGTCTATTTTCGCGAAAATTGAGACCAATTTACTTCGGGGTCTAAGCGTATTTTACAAGATCTCTTATCTTTATGACCTAATCAAAAATCTTTTCAAATAAAAGTTGTAGAGAAAAACGAAATGCGACTTTTTTCACAGGTTGTCCAGTTTTCGAAATAATAGGCTCGGATTGTTTGTAATAATTAAGTTTTCCCTCGCCCTTTAAAACTTTCTTCTCTTTGTTTGGTATAAAATCAATAGGTATCTTATTGATGGACTTGATATATACATAGCTGAGGGGTAGGTAGTGTGCTAGCCTAATGAGCTCAAGATCACGGGTTTGAAACCCGCCCGGGGCCCTTAGGTTTTTTATCTGGAACATGAAAAAACCTTGAAGAACGGCGTCTTCAGATGGGACATTAAGCAATGGTCCCGAGCCTGTACGATGTCAGCTACTCGTTGAAAACCGCCTACTCTAGATAATATATTATATGCCGAAAACCGTCCTGAAATGTAGTTTTGAAACAAATATTTTTAGATGTTTCCTTGATTTACCCAAAAACGGTCTATCCTATCGAAAAATTGTTTCCTACAGAAATTTTTGTATGGGGGGTTAGCTGGTCCCCTCAACTTTGTTCGTAATTTCCTGCTAAACAATCGAGCAACAAAATCGGGAATAGAGTAACAAATTAAAACTAAATCGTGGGATATGTCTCTTGATCCGATTGGCGATGGTGGGGGTTATATATGTATATAAAAATAATACAATTTCTGTATAAACATATTGTTAGTTAAATTTCAAAAACACATGCATCCTAATTTAAAAAAAGGAAATCAAAATGTTCTATCTACCTTTTCTTTATTTTATAAAATATTCATTTTTAAGTGCTTCAGAGAAGAAAACAAAAGTAAGGAAAGAAGAGTAAAAGAAAATATGAAACATTAAAATTGGATATTATTTATTACATTACAAAAACAAAATAAGTATTTTCTCTTAAGTCAAATTGCATGTCTACAAAAATCATGTCCAATTTTTTTGGGGGATGTTCTCTTTATTGTTGAATGTAGTTGTGTTTCCATATATGTATGTACATACCTCACTCATCCTGTTTACTCACCTCTACTTTTCACAACATTGTAACCAAGGCACAGGTAGCCTTCATTTATTTTAGATGGGTAGCCGTGTTATAAATGTTCCCCCTGGTTTGCCCTCTAATTGGTTTTCCTGAGACAGAAGCAGATCTGGATGTTGTTGCCATAGATGTACTGTCCGAATGACCACTTACATACACATTAAATGTCCAACTCCGAAGCCGATGTGACAAGAACTGTAGAAACCTGAATAACATCGTAAAGAAAGTCTAGGTCAATCTCAAAAATAAAAAGTCGTTGGTGAATCACCTGCTACATACTTTTCCAACACAAATTAATCAATTATGTTTTTACTATCCTTCCAAAGACAATCGAGCGTTTGGGCTAAAACTCAATATTTGACTTACATAGTGACTTCTGAGTCCTCATACAACATTTTTTGTTAATTATAATAAATAATTACATCGGCAGTTATTAGGGTATTTTGTGGACAAATAATAGGTGCCATCCATATGGGGGTTTTGAATTTACATATAAAATTTCGGGTCGAAACATTCATTACATCGGCAGTTAATGGGATTTTTGAGCTGAGCCTGCCCCTTAATACCCTTTCTCTTTGGTCGATTTGACTGAAAATCAATAGATGTCTTGGAGGGCGCCGGTAGCTCAGTGGTATGCGTGCTTGAAACCCGACCGAGGCCCTTTAGTTTATTTTACCTGGGAGGTAAAATAAACTTAAGCACTGGTCCAAGTCAATGTTAAGCGACGGTCCCGAGCCTGTACGATGTCAGGCTAAAACTCAATATTTGACTTACATAGTGACTTCTGAGTCCTCATACAACATTTTTTGTTAATTATAATAATTAATTACATCGGCAGTTATTAGGGTATTTTGTGGACAAATAATAGGTGCCATCCATATGGGGGTTTTGAATTTACATATAAAATTTCGGGTCGAAACATTCATTACATCGGCAGTTAATGGGATTTTTGAGCTGAGCCTGCCCCTTAATACCCCTTCTCTTTGGTCGATTTGACTGAAAATCAATAGATGTCTTGGAGGGCGCCGGTAGCTCAGTGGTATGCGTGCTTGAAACCCGACCGAGGCCCTTTAGTTTATTTTATCTGGGAGGTAAAATAAACTTAAGCACTGGTCCAAGTCACTGTTAAGCGATGGTCCCGAGCCTGTACGATGTCAGGTACTCGTTAAAGACCCCCTACCCTAGGTGAATAAAAATTTAGGGTAGGCAAAATTTAGGACTCCCACAGTAGAGTCGGGCTCATGTCGACCAGAGTGACGAAAGAGCGCTCTGGTAGTAGGCGATATGACCTCAACCTAATAGATGTCGTCCTTAGGGGGTTCTGACACATAATATGTGAATGTATCATAATATGAACTTTCGTGTTGATACATTCATTCTGTCGGGAGTTATCGTGTTCACAGACACACACACACACACACCCAGACAGACAGAATTATTACTAATAAATAATCGGTCAAAAATTCGATGCAAAAATTTCAACGGAATATCATGTTTTCCGACCTTCAGATTCGAAATATGAGTTTTTGTTTTGAAAACAATTTGAACACGAAAATTCCCGATAAAATGAATGTATCAACACAAAATAGTATATCGTCGTTTTAGATGCAAGACTGCCCTCAAAAATTTAACAAAGTGAGGTTTTGGTGTCGTTGGAAACAGAATTGCGCGCGCTATTGAAAATTCAATTTAGTTTGATTATATTTATGTCTGGAGCGCATGGTTTGAAAATTAAAAAGTGCTTTCTTAACTAAAGAAAGCCTCTAAAACATAAAATATCGAGTGTTTTTTGTCTCCTGTAAAGTTGGAAATTTTGAGATAGGCAGTGTTGCATCTAAAACGACGATGAGTCCAGAACCCTCGCTCATAAACGACCATAGCTATTGATTTTCAGCCAAATCGACCAAAAGGAAGGGGGAGAGGATTAGGGTAGAGGCTTAACACACAAACCCCAATAACTGCCTAGGTAATGAATCTATCGACACAAAATTGACTCAAAAACATTAATAACTGTATGTTTCTTAAACTTCTCTGGGATGTTCCACTTTTGGTTGTTTCCGGCATTTTTTCCTCCAGAGGTGTCTTCTTTTTTCTTCGTTGGACAATATTTCGGGACAATTGCAGGTCCCTTCTTCTGGTCACTATGAACTTAATCACGTTCATAGTGACCAGAAGAAGGGACCTGCAATTGTCCCGAAATATTGTCCAACGAAGAAAAAAGAAGACACCTCTGGAGGAAAAAATGCCGGAAACAACCAAAAGTAATAACTGTAAAGAATTTATTGACACAAAATTTCATATTTAAATTTAAAACCCGATAAGGACGACACATTAATTTTCAGTGGAATAGACAGAAGGGAAGAGGGATCAGAGGGCGGCTCTGCCGATATAATGAATTTACCGATACAACATTTAGTATGAAGATTTAAGGTCCCCTGTGTAAGGCAACTATTGAATATTAGTACAAACGGTTGACTTGTTTCGGAGGGGGAGTAAAAACTTAATTTATTAATTCGTTCTGGGGAAGTACATTGCCGGTGATTCACCAACTTTTTAATGTTTTGTATCAGGAGGTCGAGTTTCTGTATTTATTAGAAATTTCATCGAAGGATGAAATTCCGTTGAAAACTCCGCATTGAATTTTTGATAGATTACATAACTTCCCCTATACTTCAGATAACTGGTGTAGTAGAAACGGAAAGAGAAAACGCATTAAAGTAAACAATAGATGTGTCGCTCATGAACGAACTAGTTCAATTTACCTCAACCGCGGAGAGGGTAAAATTCACCTCCAGGCAGCCCGGAAGGGCGATCGCCTATGGCGCCTCGATGTTAGGGGCACAAGAGTTGTTGACTCTTTGACCTTGATTGAAAGAATTGAAAAAAAAAAACTAATACTTGCGACTTATTCACGAATTTGTGGATTGCGTTACGCATAGTTTTAACGATTCCAATATCAGTAGCCAGTTGCGAAAGGAGTTTTAGCAAATTGAAATTAATAAAAACCTATTTAAGATCAACTATGACACAAGATAGACTCGATGCTCTTGCTGTTCTTGCAATAGAAAACGAACTGGCCAAGAACATAAATTTCAAGGATGTAATTGAAGAATTTGCTAATGCTAAAGCCCGAAAAATACAATTGAATTTTTCCAAAAATTGATACAATTTGATGTCTTTCAATCATTTTTTCAGATATATTATGATAATATATGTTGTTTTTATAATTTTTTTTTATATAGTATATATATTTTTTTTTTTCTTCTTTTATAATAAATTTAAACATTAAAAAAATTTTTTATGAAGTTTTATTTTTTAATTATTGAAATTTTCTCTCCTTACAAGAGGGCGCAAGGTAGATTATCGCCTAGGGCACTGATATATGTTGCGGCGGGGCTGCCTCCAGGCCACGAATTCGAATTAGAACGTAGTTCTGTTTGCGGTCGGGTTATAGTTCATTCAACTTTGAATTTCAGCAAACAAGGGAGAGATTATTCAATTTCAACAAAGCTTTTCTTTTGAATTTTATAATATTTTTTCATTAAAGACAATAGAAAACATTAACACTGATGCAAAATATTTTTAACTAACAAAGACATTTATTTGATACTTGTTGTGTTAGTCGTCTGCACCTTAAACGAAAAGGAGGTCGTCCTTTGAGTATCAGCAGGCAAACATTTCTCCTCAAACATTTTGCAAATCGACCAAACAGCGACTCAGAATCCATTGTAGAGTTTTTTATAATGTAGATGTTAAGAAGATCAACAATGTACTTTTATTTTTCATTAAAGGTTTAGAAATCAAGAAAAAGTTAATTAATTTATTGTTTATAATATATTATGATATCTGACAATTATTGAAGTATGATGAATTGACGAAAAATTAAGCTTCCAAGACAAATTCATTTTATTTTATTATGTAATTATTCCTGCAAAATTGTTTTAGTTTTGAAAAAATTATCACAGATAAGATTTTAACCATCTAGTTGCAAGACTCTCTTTTTTTTTGTGCTAAGGCTACTACTATTTTACTATTTTTGCCTTTTCAAAAGTAAATTGTTTTGTTTTCTAATTGTTTACAGAATTTCTTTTTTTTTATGTTAAAGAGCATGTCCATATTTACTTATTTAAATATTATTTGTATCTTTTTATTTTATTACTATTCTTATTACTTATTTGTTATTATTATTATTATATGTTTTTTTTCTTAATGATACATTTCATATTTACTATTTTATTTACTAATTCTTGTTATTCCTTATGAAATGTTTGAATATAACTACAAGAATATGTATTTTGTAAAGAACCCCCCACTCATTGTCTTATGGAATAAAAGATAGGAATAAGAATTAGTAAATATGAAATGTAGCTTTATAACTTGTATTATTTAGTGCAATAAAAGTTTCTATCTATCTAGTCGTTTCAATAACTATTCATTTCAATAAAATAGAAACAAGGCAAAGGCTTGCATAAGAAGATAAATTAAAGAGTCCGAACGTTTCATGTTTAAATAATAATAATACATTTATTTCCGTTAAACCAATACATGGTAATAGGATACGTCAAATGAATTTATACATTAAGATAGTTTATAAATTAGATTTATAACTACTGAGTCTAACACATCTAAATATTATATGAATACACATCTAAATTATATGAATTTGGAGATATACCGAAAATTATTATTCAGTTGATTATTCCATATAGCCAGTATGCCTGCTACTATGTATATTCTTCGTTAAAAATATTATAACATAAATAAATATAGATATGCTGAATACCTAGTAATTTAGATTCTATCTATGCACTGCCACTAAACAAAATTTTAGTTGAATGTATTTATAATGAGCTTTTTAGAAAAATACTGCCAGATTTTAGGTCTAATATTCCGGAGAAACGAGTGAGGACAAAGTTTTTATAGCTTCCAAAGCTAATAGCGAGCGATCGGTGCCTCCAAAATTTCAAATAAAATGTTATAACGCTAGTGGGAAGATATTTAATAGTCATTTGGCACAAGTCTATTTGGGTTGAAACAAGTGGTCAGAGATGAGGGACAAATTAAATAAATAAAGAATTAAAAATATTAGTCGCTTATAAAATACAAATCATAATTATTTGAATCGATCAAAAGTTTTAATTTATTAACTTTTTTCACAGCTTACTGCATGCAGCTGCAAACCTGTCACTCTGGCCGCAGTCACAGGTAGACATTGAGAACCCAGAGACAGAGCTCACACCTCGTCGTTAAATTCGTCAACGGGTTGTGACTGTTGAGATAAAGCTCATAACATGTTCCAGACAGAACTTGGAGGCGTTTTGTAGAGAGCCACAACACGAATTTTGGGTTTTAGTTGTTTTTAATAGTTTAGAATGCGTTATGGGCATTTTGAAAACAGCCACAACACGAATTTCAGTATTTAGTTGTTTTTATTAGATCGGAACGCGTTGGTGTTCTGTAAACAACCGCAACAGGAATTTTGGATTTTGTTAGTATTAGATAGGGAAGCGTTCTGGTCAATTTTATTGCTCATTGTGAAATTTCGATGATTGCGCCCAACACATACATACTAAAATCCGAGCGATACTGGCTGGAATGTGGCAGACGAGTTGTGTGGGATGCTATTGACATGATGCTTTTTACAAAAGCGCCGAAAACAATTGAACGGATAATGTGTCTCTATTTACAAATATGCCCCTGGACAGGATCCTGAAGCTTTTGGTCGATCATTTAAAAAAATAATCACAGGCGGCTCCATGGGCCTCCATCTAATACTTGAAAAAAAATAAATAAAGAAATAAACAGAGTAATGAAAAGAACAATAAAAAATCGAAAGAACACACGAACTACTGCTAAGTGTTAATGTTTCCATCCGAATCGATAACATTAATATAATTCGATAATTACCATAATGCGTTTGAAATCCGCCTAATAATTACTGCAAACAGTTTTTTCCGATGGTGACCATCAGTGTTACCAGATGTTTATATTTTTCTCTGAACAAATTCTGATGTTTTGAAAAGGTTTTCTTGTAACAGATAACAAATTAAATATTAACAATCAGAAAAAATATTTTAAAATACAAAAAGGTGTTTAAGACTGGAAATCTCTTCCTATTTGGACACCAAAAAAAAAACTGGAAACTGCTGGCAGTCATTTGTCCAATTCACTTTATTCCTTATATCGCATATTTAAAAAATCATACCTCAAAAAACTACCGCCAAATGCTTTCAATGCTCATACTTAGAGGGTTTTGTTGTTAATTTCAGGTTTCTTTAATTTAATTCTTATTTTTTATAGTATTGGGCGGCCAGAGGAAGCCTATTGTGTGCTGAATGTGTTGTGTATATGCTTCTGAATCTACGAGTATCATTAAACATCTTTAAAAAATATATTCTATTACGCGCACAGTCTGCGTCTTTCAGATAGATAAATCAGCCATCTTCACATTTTACTCGATTTCTCCTACGTTCTTACGACAGCAAAATTCCAAATGGATTTTCATTATGTTCTTTCTAAGACTTTTAATTGATACACCATTTGACTAAATAAAAGACAATTAAATTTTTGAAGCAACGCGATATCCCTAGCTGAGCAAAAATAGTTATGGAATTAGAATTTAGAAATCCTGATCAATTGATAATTTGATAAACCTTATTATTAAACTATTGATATTGTGAAATGTATACTATTTTCCAATATTTTCGCGTGGTCACTGACCCGTGATGAATCTAGTTTTAATTATTCCAGCTGATCATCATACCTGGTTTATCACTGGTGTAGTTCTCATTTTATTTAATTATTTGCAG
The DNA here is from genome assembly GCA_963662175.1 of Aradus depressus. Taxonomy (NCBI): domain Eukaryota; kingdom Metazoa; phylum Arthropoda; class Insecta; order Hemiptera; family Aradidae; genus Aradus; species Aradus depressus. The sequence goes on along the minus strand of OY759218.1, from coordinate 26,131,533 downwards.
GTTTACGAATGCCCATCATGTTCAAAGAGGTATTTTTTTAATCGCTATAATGACGTTAATGTTCTACTTCAAACCCGAAAAGGTAGATGTTCTGAGTACGCTCAGGTATTTACAGCAATTTGTCGCTCACTTGGGTTTGATTCAAGGTTTATTTTCGATATCACTGATCATGCATGGACTGAGGTGAGTAGCTTGGAAATACCTAGTTTTATTTTGTATTTGGCCAGGACCAGAGGGCGCCGATAGCAAAGACATTTTCTATCTGGGAGGTAACAAAACATTGAGTACGCCGTCCTTCGGAGTAACGTTAAATGGCTGTTCTGAATCCGTGCGATGTCAGGTTCTTCTTAAAGACCTCTATCTAGACTAGGGTAGGCAAAATTTGGGACACCCACTGTAGAGCTTCCAGGGAAGAGGTGAGAGAATTGAATGCTTAGGTCCTTAGGTGTTACTCATCAGGTTTAAAGTTTAAGGGAATCTATTTCAACTACTTGTTAGAATTAGTACTTATTCAAATATAAGTAGCTTTTAATTCATGGACTTTTGCTATGTGGGCCAAATCCGGTTCTTTTAGTCTCTTTTGTGAATTATATGATTTGATGGACAAGCGAATGAGCCGGTGTTCCTTCACTAACCAGTGAATCACCCTTAATTGGGTAGTATTTTAGTCGTTCAAAGTTAGGGTTTCATTAGTTTCCCCTTAAGTGTTCATTCACTGGACGGTTGCTCTAATTTTAAATTAAATCTTATTGTAGTGATGGGCAAAATCGCTATTTCTGTGTAGCTGGTACCTCCTGTTACTGCTACTTTTAAATAACAAATACAACTGTTGAACTGCTATTTTATGTAACTGACAGTCGAACAGCTACTCTTCCTGACGGGCAGACAAAAAAATATATGAAAGCTCAAAAGTATTTGTTATTTTATAATATCTGTTGATCTTATGTTTGCTTTTGAAATATGTAATAGTCTTATTTTTTAAAACTTTCTATTCTATTTGAATCTACCTGTTTTATTTTATTTGGTTGCTCTCAAGCTTGTTTTACGTTAAATTCCTCATTAATTTTATATGTTTCAATATTCCGGGGGGCTTGGTCTTATAAACATTTGAGCTCAAACTCCAAATCTCTAGCTGCAATAGAGACCCAGATCCCTACACAGGCTCTGATGAAATCTGACAATCTTGGAAACGGAACAGAACCATCTCGCAAATACCAGCTTTTGAAACAAAAAAACTGCTTTGAAATTGGTTCAACCATCTTGGAGCTACGATGCCACAGACAGACACACACATAGACAAAGGATTCAATCTCATAACACCCCTTCTTTTGCGTCGGGGGTTAAAAATAGTAGGTCAAGTAGCAAAAGGGGGGAACACATAATTCACAAACGAATCCGTTTAGATTTTGGAAGCGATTTGTTCACTCGATATTCTTAACGAAAATTAGAGTAAATATAGCAAGTACGAGTAGCAGCCTGGTACTGTTGGAAGAAAGTAGCAGCTAAGAATAACAGATTGCTGAATAACAACCCGCCGCTATTTTATTATAGGTATATTCAAACTTACAAAAAAGGTGGCTTCACTGTGACCCTTCAGAAGCATTGCTAGATAAACCTCTGACATATGAGCTAGGGTGGAAGAAGTCCCTCTCCTACATTGTTGGAGTCACGTCATATGATATCCAAGACGTTACCTGGCGGTACTCTAGCCACCACGCCCAGGTCACCGCAAGAAGGGCTCCTCACATTGATAAAGAATTAATCACTCATATGGAGACTGCACGAAACCAACTGTAAACATTTATATTATTATTTATTACATTTATTTATATTATTACGTGCAAATTGCCCGAAAGTAACTTTGCGTTGTAGTACTTTATCTGAAACTGATTACGTCGGGACAAAGAATAAGATCTTCTGCAAAAGTCACGGACACAAATGGAAATGAAATATCACTTCTATAACATAATCCATTCAAAAATACTGAACTGTTTTAAACAGAATCATTTAGTGATTTTTTCCTCTGAAGCAAATTGATTAGCCAGACTCCTAGTGACATTTTCTCTTGTTTTCCAAAAATTGCACATAGTGACTTTTACCTCCGAGCCGACAATATTTTTGTACTCGTTTTGTTTTGACCCTTTGAAATATTATGCTATAATTGTAAATGTTTAAAAAATCAAAATTGGCTCCCCTGAGTCCCTCTCCTCTGATCTTTGACTCCGTTGAAAATCCAAAGGTGTCCTTATTGATTCCTGGATGCATATATAAAATTTCGTGTCGATACATTCATTACTTCGGTAGTTATTGGGGTTTTTGTGTTAAGCCACACCCCCTAATCTTCCTGTTCTATTTGGCCGTTTTGGCAGGAAATCAATAGGTCCATATCCTGAATACTGGGTTTTGAATACACATAAAATTTCTTGTTGATATATTCATTCTTTCGGGAGTTACCGATTTCACAGACAGGAATTTTTGTAACCAGGGGGTCGGAAACATGACATGAAACATTACCTGTGAAAACTCAACACAGAATTTCTGACTGATTACATAACTTCCCCTAAACTTCATATAGGAAGTAAAATATTTTGCTTGTCTGAAATATATTATTGGTTTTTAATTGTTATATTTTTTATTTATTTTAATATGTAAATTACCATGTCCTCACAAAGAAAAACATTTTAAATATTTTATTAGTCAAAAAGGTTTTTCTCGAAGAAGAAAAGAGCATGTTTTGAAACGGCTTATTTGCGAGTGGATTGAACTGATGACCGAACCGAACACGTCTGAGGTGTACGGAGGTCGTTCCTCTGGCTCGGAAGAGTGGAGAACTCAAAGAGGCGAATGCGCTGAATCTCCATCCAATTTTTTTATTTTTCAATCATCAAGAATTAAAGTAAGTGTTGAATATTTATACAAAAGTATGAAAAGTTTTCGATTTTCGACAGTTTTTATCATTTTTTTTCTTGTTTTACTAGTATTTTTAGTATACTTGATTTTGTATAGAAAAGCGGAAAATTAGGAAATAAATTAAACGTTGCCGTTTTAAAGGTCTCAAAATGGAGACGAAACCTGATTTTATAGATTAATTTCTAAATTGAGAAACGCGGACATATTGTAGAAACTTATTATAAATAAAATAAAAAACTTCGTTTTTTAAAATATTGTCTATTCCACAAGAAATGTAAAGATAAACTCCGGTTTCGACATTACATCCTCGACAGGTTTAGTTATAAACTAAGACAAGTTTGCTGAGTGCGAATCATACATATAGGTACAACATTTAGGTAAGTTAGGGGGTTAGACTTCCAATTAGGAAGTCCCCGTGTCTTAGTTAGGAATTTGTATTTATTTTAACTAGTCCTTTTTTCAACACCTTTGAACTGGTTCTATCTGCATTTAGTGCGGTGGTTATTTTTATTGCATGTATCATTAATTGTAGTCAATACATATTACACTGTTTTATTTTTATTTTACTATAATCTTAATGTATATCTTCATTGTTATTCAATTAGTTCTTATTAAGTTAAGAAAAGCTTCTAGTTTTAAATTTACTTAATGCTCTCATCAGTTATAATATTGTTATTTATTTATTTTTTTTTTTTGGGGGCCAATACTCGGCTAATGAATATCTTTTGGTCACACGAATTTAAACAAAAAATGAGAATAAAATGAGAAGATGAGTTCAGGGGCGTAGACAGAACTTCCTCTCAAAATCAATTTTTAAATAAATAAAATAAATTCGAAAAAAATATATTGAAGTATGACAAAATAAGGTTGGCAAAATTGTTCTTTGTTTCGGACATTTGGAAATTAAAAAAAAATAATAATAGAAAATTATTGTTATAAAATAATTATAAAGATGTAACGAAAAATAAAAATTGTTTTTATAATAATTAATATTTAATTATTAAATTAACCTAATTACTAAATATATACTGCATAATCACTTCACTCTGAATATTCTCTTCGTTGAAATTTGATTTTATCTTCATAATTTCTCCCAAAAAAAATACCTGACTACACCCCTACATGAGTTAGTGTGGAATGACCCATACTGTAAGTAAACTGATTGTATAAAATGTTTTTAATATGACTGACGTTTTATATTTATAGCTTAATACAAATACTCTTTGTATGTGGTACTCTGCCAATGCTGACGCCTATATAATTCACGAACTGAATAAAGACACCATTATTAAAGGCTGGAATATGTGCACGTACATGCATCGAAATATAATTAGAAAAGAAGAGCATGATTGGAAAATGTCATATTTAGCTCGACAAAGTAAGTACCATCTTTTTAGTGATTGTTAGAACATAGAACATACATCCAGTAAAACCTAAATAAGGGGTCTATCTATCTATCTATCTCTCTGGCGCTACAACCCTAGTGGGTCCTGGCCTCCTCAATGAGCCTCCGCCATTCGGCTCTGTCCTGTGCAGCTGCTTTCCAATTTCGCTGTCCAAGAAGCTCTCTCGCGTCAGCTGCCACACCATCCACCCATCTTAGCCTCGGTCTGCCTGCTCTTCTTGATCGGTACAAAGGCTCCTCAAGGACTGTTCTTGGCACTTCGCCCTCTTCCGTTCGGGCTACATGGCCTGCCCAACTCAACCTTCCCAACTTCACCACCCTCACTACATCAGCCTCACCAAACAGCTCGTAGATTTCCCTATTCTTGCGAATTCTCCAAACCAGTCCGTCCTTCACAGGGCCGAAAACCCTTCGAAGAATTTTCCTTTCAAATATCAACAGGTCCTTCTCGTCAGACTTAGATAGGGTCCATGTTTGACTGGCGTAGATAAGGACTGGACGGATCAGGGTCTTATAGAGTCGGAGTTTGGTATGCCTGCTCAGTAGAGAGCTTCGCATATGCCTCAGCAATCCAAAATAGCATCGATTCGCTGCCGTAAGTCTTTTCTTAATTTCGGCTGATGTCTCGTTCCTGGTGGTGATTTGAGAGCCCAAGTACGTAAATTCTTTGACCCTTTCGAAGGAATATGGGCCAATCGATATGCTTCGGCTATGGGGGTTCGCGTCTACACCTGTGTACATATATTTAGTCTTGGACTCATTTATTCGTAGGCCCATTGCGGCTGCCGCTTCCTGCAATCCCAGAAAGGCACTCTCAAGAGCTGGGAAAGACCGTGCAACAATATCCAGATCATCGGCGTAGCCGAGCAGTTGGACTGATTTTGAAAATATTGTGCCCCTTATTCGAATACCGGAATCCCTCACTACTTTCTCTAGGGCTAAGTTAAACAGTAAGCAAGCTAGGGCATCACCTTGCCTCAATCCCTTGCTAGAGGGAAACTCTGAAGAGTAGTCCGACTGAATGCGTACTTTACACTGCACGTCTTGCATCGTCATTCTGACCAAGCGAATCAGCTTCGAGGGGATATTCATTTCCTCCATAGCTTTATAAAGTTTGGGCCTTCTTACGGTGTCATATGCGCTTTTGAAATCGATGAAGAGATGATGAGTGGTCATTTTAAATTCATGGCTTCTTTCCAGGATCATACGAAGAGTGAAGATTTGATCAATAGTTGATCTCCCCTTCCTAAAACCACTTTGGTACTTACCAGTTTCCCGTTCGGCAAAAGGAACAAGCCTGTTATAGAGGACATTAGAGAGAATCTTATATGCGCACTGGAGCAGCGAAATTCCGCGGTAGTTGGCACATTCTAGTTGCTCCCCTTTCTTATGCACTGGGCACACAACCGCCTTTTTCCACTGAATAGGAATATCTTCTTGCATCCAGATCATGAATACTAGATCGTACATGGCTTTGTACAGTGCTTCGCCACCATACTTAAAAAGCTCAGGTGGTAGTCCATCATCTCCAGGTGCCTTATGATTTTTCATTTGAGCAATCGCGTTCTGAATTTCTTCCAGCTCAGGTGGCGCTATTTCTCTATCATCCTGGTTGATGTCGGGGATCTCATAATTCTCTTCCGAGTCAATTGCTCCTTCATTGAGTAATTCATTGAAGTGTCTAATCCACCTATGAAGTACATCCTCCTTATTAGTAAGAAGCGAACCGTCTTCTTTTCTACAGGCCAGGAGCCTGGGTTTAAAGGGGGCTCTTCCTTTGTTAACTTTCTGGAAGAACATTCTATTCTTATTTGTATCCCTCATAATCTCTACTTCTTCGAGCTGCTTGTTCTCCCATTCTCGTTTCTTCTTTCTATGGAGTCTCTTCTCAATGCGTCTTTTCATTCTATAATTTTCGGTTGCCTGCCTTGTGTACCGTCTCTGAACCATAGTTCTATATGCCCCATTTTTATCTTCTGTTACTCTTTTACATTCTTCATCAAACCACGGGGACTTTCTTTCTGGCTCATTAGTTCCCAGAGTGATTTCAGCCGCCTTATTTATGACTGTTTCCAGACCATTCCATGTATCTTGGATGTTCTCCATTCTTGCTACACGGAATGTCTCATTCAGACGTACCTCTAGTTGATTTTGAAAAGTAGTGCATATATCCGGGTCTTTCAGTTTGGTCGTATTCCACTTCTTTTGTCTAGTCAACCTGTTAGCTCTTGTAGAGGAGATCCTTGCCCTAATTCGAGCAATGATCAAGTGATGATCAGAGTCTACATTTGCGCCTCTGTATGTTCTATTGCTCAACAAGTTGGCTTTGTGCCGCGCGCTAATCAACAAGTGGTCTATCTGGTTAAAGGTAGCTCCATCTGGTGATCTCCATGTAGCCTTATGAATTCGTCGTCCTGGGAATAGTGTACTCCCTATGACCATGTTTCGTGACGCAGCAAAATGGACAATCCTTTTCCCGTTGTCATTGCTTTCATCATGGAGGCTGTGAAGGCCAATGGTCGGCCTGTACACTTCTTCTTTCCCAATCTTGGCATTAAAATCCCCTAAGAGTATCTTTATATCGCTTCTAGGGCAACCATCATGAGCTCTTTCCAGCTCTTCATAGAAATTCTCCTTTTCGTCTTCACTTGACGTTTCGGTAGGTGCATGGCAACTAATTAGGCTATAATTGTAAAATACTCCCTTAATACGGAGGGTACATAGTCGTTCGTTGATGGGGGAAAATCCAATAATTTGCTGTCTCATTCTTCCTCTTACTATGAAGCCAGTTCCAAACATGTGGTTTTTTTGGTGGCAGCTGTAATAAATTGTATGGAATTTCTTTTCAATCAGTCCACTACCTGTCCAACGAATCTCTTGAATAGCAGCTATGTCAACTTTATACTTGTCCAATTCAGTGAGGAGGATTTGAAGCCCTCCCGGTCTGTATAGAGATAAAATATTCCAATATCCTAATTTGAAGTCCATTTGGCGTTTTCCAGGTCGGTTACCATTTATCAATCCGGCGTTTTCTCTATGAGGTCTCGTAATAATTTGTGTTTAAGAGGAGCAGGTTATTAGCCCATTGCCTCCGAGTCAGGTGGAGGGGCTGCCTCCTTAGAGCCTCCTGACCGGCTCCCGAGTTACTTAGTTTTAGCCTACCTTATCAGTTCCGAGACAACCGAAAAGGCGTTTCCCACCCGCACCACTAGGTACCATCTTTTTAGTGATTGTTAGAACATAGAACATACATCCAGTAAAACCTAAATAAGGGGTGCTATACATAAAAGAAAGTATAGTCCGAGGCTTAAAACTGTGCACCTGTTCTAAAATCGTGGGTGGTTAGTCATTTTATTGTCCGTTACAAAAGCATTGGTTTCTTGCATCTCTCAGGGATACAGGAAAAGTGAGACAAAAGTTTTATTTTATTATTTTTATTTTTTGCAATCTATATACAATATGTACATAATAAGGAAATATGATCACAATCGCAATAATAGGACAATGTCACTTCAAGGAAGAAGCCAGACAGCGCTGACACTCTCTCGAAAGTTAAGTTTCAATCACTCATTATCTTCAGAGAGATGATCAAGAGGCCATCTCCTGTTCAGAGCAGCGAGGAGGGATTGTCAGAATGGGAATGGGAGAATAGGGCTAGTGCGAGAGGATTTAAGTGGGAAATAAGGTTTATGTGGATTGTTTGGAATCCAGATTGGATTAATTCATTGTCAGTGGGAATATTGAGATATCTGTGTAGGTCTTTATTGGTGACATAGAAAGAAGCGTTGCAATTCTTCTGAGGCGTTTGGACTAGAATGCTTGGATTGATGGTTGAAAAAAGTGTAATTGAGCTAATACTGTCTTCAGAGTATATTAAAAAAGTCGTCGGTGAATCACCGGCTATCTACTTCCCCACCACGAATTAATCTATTACGTTGCTCTCCCTTCAAAGCCAATCGACTGTTTGGGCTAAAACTCAATATTTGACTTATAAAGTGGCTTCTGAATCCTCACTCATACTAAAATTGTGTGTTGATATATTCATTGCTATAAAATTTCCCTCTCTGATTCCCCCTCCCCTCCGGCTAATACCGCTGAAAATTAATACCTTTATCCTTTTTTTATTGCTATATTTCTATCATACTTTTAGGCCAACCTCACATTAGGCAATTCCGAAGCGACGCGACTGATACTCAAGTATCAGCCATTTGAGTTGCCTGTGGGTATGATACCCGTAGTCAACTTTTCTCCTCACACTGTGGATACTGTGCAGCGAGTAGGATCTCTTCAGTCTCCATCTAGCCGTGGCGAGAAGCTGAGTTGTTCACGTGAAGATTCTTCAAGTGATGAAGATGTCGTTGTGTCTTATTATTATTATAGAAAAAGGAAAATCCGAAGATCGTCATCCTTACATCGAAAGGAATGTTAACTATTTGTTGGTGCTAAAGAGCTGGAAAAGTCGGATTCCAAGTTCGTAGCATTCTACCGAATGACGAAAGAATCATTGCTACACTTGATTGGCATTGTTTCTCCATCCATAAGACAGAGGAACACACAAATGCGGGAATGTGTGAGTGCAGAAGAGTGTGTTCACTAGCCATTGCGAGGCGACGCAGGAGACTCAAGGGACGGGCGACCTTCCTAGCAGGTCGCTTGAGACTGGTAGGATACGCGTCTCCTGGGAGTGGCGTCGTTTGTGTCTCCCCACGACTCAACATAGGAAGTGACTTCTAAGATACCCTCAAGATACTTGAGTATCAGTCGTGTCGCTTCGGAATTGCCTAATGTGAGGTTGGCCTTACTTTCACAGCAATATGAAGTATAAGAGAGGTTATGTAATCGGTGAAAAATTCGATACGGAGTTTTCAAGGGGATTTCAAGTTCTCCGACCTCTTGATTCCAAAAATGTAAAAAAAAGTCTGTCTGTCTGTGAACAAGATAACTCCCGATAGAATGAATAATGTATCAACATTAAATTTTATATTTATATCCAGAATACTTGTAAGGGCGACACCTATTGATTTTCAGCCAAAGAGGAAGGTAGGATTAGGGGGAGGCTCAACACAAAAACTCTATTCGCTGCCGTTGTAATAAATTGATATTTCATTAACACTGTAATCTTGGAACTGCAGTAAATACTAATATATAAAAAAAAAGATTTACTTATTTTTCTCGCGGCTTCACGCACAAGTCAAATATTATACTTACTTTCACAAATATGCCACAGGAACGAATGACTGTTTATTTATATAAATAATCTCATACGATTGGAGCAATGTAACAAGTTCTGTGAAAGAGATATTTAGCTCGTAGAATACCGAGAAACTGAGCTTTCAAGGAATATCGCAGTTTGACGCCTAGGACTTGACCTCTAGCTCATTGCTTAACATAAGTGGGTTACATACCTACTTCTAATGGTATGAATAAAAATATTCGAGTTTAAACTCATCAATTTCATATGATTAAAGATAAGTATAAGGGTATTAGAATCAAACCGAACCATATAAAGGTGAATTTGTCAGGAGAGCAGAAAAACAGTAACGGTATGAATGGTCATCTTCCTATGATTTTCATTCTGAGTATTGTCCAAAGAGAGGCAAATTCATGTTTAGTTTTTTATCTAAACTTGTTTTCTTATTTTTCAATCCAATTTGAGAAATGAAGATGGTCGGATTTGATCTGAACATATGGAAGCAGCAATTAAATAGTCTAAAGGGTTTCTTACCGATAACAGAGTGTATTCAGCCCATGTTAGTTTCGTATCAATATGGAGACCTAGGAATTTTATATTATCTTTAAATTATATGGAAAGAGTATTAACGATTGTTTTTCGTTTGATATTTTAGTCGTAGTTTTGAAGTTTAAAATAATTGCTTTAGGTATAGATACTTCCAAAGAGAGATTTGTGCAGTTAGGAGAATATTAGTATCATCCGCAAAAAGGACCGAACTAAAGAGTTTCATATAGCTAGGTAAATCATTAATCTATATGAGGTACAGCAAAGGCCCTAAGATTGATCCTTGAGAAATACCGCATGTAATTTTTTTCCACTCTGATGTACATATACGTTACTAATAAGACTCAGGTAGTTCCTAGAAATATCTCAACTATTGATTTCTTATCTAAATTTGTTGTTTTCATTATTTTCTTCAGAAAGCAATGAAGAGGGCTGCATCTCGTGGAAGTTTGATATTTCAGACAGTGATTTAGTCATAGATAGCACCCATGTTATGACTAATTTTTTCTCAACAGGATCTGGGATGGTTAAATGCAATTTATTTAGTGAATCAAAGTCCGTTCCTTACACTAATGGTATGTACTCAATATAGTTTTTTTTTATTTTGTTACTAATTAATTTTAAGGATTGAAAAAAAAGAATGCTGCAGAATCTGCATAATTAAATTGTTGTCCATATTTTATGTAAGAATTTCTTACAAGAAATTATAGAGTCCATATAAACGGGTACTTTAAACAGATTCATTGGAAAAAATGAAAAATTAAGAAAAAAGTAAATGAATATGACAAAGAACACTACATAAACCGGCAGACTTATAGTAGTTTGGCCTCTACAGAGACGGGCATACAGTAGTTTGGTCTTACAGAGCCGGACAAATCGCTCCCTTTAACGTCACTTTTTTTTTTAACCTACAGAACTCTAAATAATTTAGTTTAAAAACAAATGTTTCTTCTGTTATTTTTAGAGCGTAAGTTTCAAACTATGGCGTTCAAAAATGAAAAAACCTTAACCGTAGAAATATTGTTAAGTGGAGGAGAAGGTGAAAATGGTTGGCAACATTCCCAGATATGTCGGCAGTCAATGGAAGACGGCTCTTCTGTATGCTTTGGAGTTGTTTTAATTTTAAGAAAACTGGAATAAAACAAATGTTTAAAATATTTAATCCACAGACTAGTTTTTAACAATTGTAAATATGCACAATAAAACAAAATATATACATATTAGAATTTTATTTTTGCCCCTGCTGCCTCTCCACCTCCATTCTTTCCATGTATAGTCCACAATACGGTTTGCATTCCCAGGATCATAGCAGGAGCATCCAGCCAAATTTCAATAGTGAAATTGCTGGAATTTTGAACACGAAAACCCTAGGATTCCCATTTTTTGTGAAAAATCATTATTTGAATGATATCTAATAATTTGATGCTCAAAAACTGTCAACAGAGCCAAAATTTCAGGTACGATCATGGAAGATTAAGAACTCCAAAAATTAGAGAGAATGTTGTCTTTACTTCGTATAAAAAGAGACAAAATGTAATAATGGGAGATAATATTGTCGGGTGTCCGACGTTGCAACGCACATACTTCCTAAGAACGTACTAGCTGGGATGTCCAGAGGCAAATGCTAGCTAGGGTGTCATCTTTGCTCTGCAAATACTAGCTGGGTGACCAACGTTGCCCGGGAAATATTAGATGAGGTGACAAGCATTGCCGGCACATGTTAGCTGGGTTGTCCGACCATTGTTTAACACACACTACCTCGAATGCCAAGCATTGCTCTGCACAAACTAGATGGAGTTCGCTGTTGCTCGGCAAATACTAGCTATGATGACCACCGCTGCTCGGCCTTAAATCAGTTTTCATACCAAAACAAAAAACATCATAGCCTTTTTTCAAGATTTGAATGCCTTATTCCCATGACTGGAAATTGCAACATCATAAAAGTAATGTCAAAGAATGAATGGCTCAGAAATCGCATGAGATATATAGTTAAATTCTCCGGGTAATACTGCTAGTTAATCATATAAAACCGTTTGAATATTTTTTCTTTTAAGACTGAATAGTGAAGGGTAATAATTTTCCTTCAATGCTAATAGCAGATGAAGTTTTCTGTCATAATACTTATATACAGCTTCTTTATGACTGTTCTTGTAGAATAGGATAATAAAAATGTAACCAGCATTGATTAAGATGTTATTTTTAATTTATTACATCGATTTGTATATACATACGTAAGTAACAGTTTGGCTCAAAGTTTTGGCCCATTAACACTACACTTTATTTATAACAAGATATGCCAAATAAAAAAAATATTAATATAAACATAGATGCTCTCTAATTTATGAGGGATTTACTTAGAAAACATATTACTTTTTAATTAATAATAAAATAACAATAAAATAAATTAAAAAAACATTTCTTCTAACAAAGTCATATATAAACTTCGTTATCAGTAATGATAAGTTAATAGTATTAAACCGTTGCAAATACTGTCTAAACCAATCAGTTTTGCCGGTAATAAAAATAGCTCTTAATACTCAAAGTATTTTATTGCCAAAAATAAACCTTTTAGTTCAAATTTCATTCATTACAAGTATTCAAATAAAATAGTAAGTAAAAGGTATATAACAATATTATTTACACCACAAGTTTTCATTCATTTGAAGGAAACCTTAAAATATATATATATATATAGTTAGAAATTAAATATCTGACCTAAATAACATTTAAAAAAATAAGTATCAGATAATTAAATTAGAGGGCTCGAGTCTTCTGCTATAAGCTGAAGCGACATGCATTGTGTTAAATAGTATTTGCTTTTAGTACAAAATAACGAGGTACATTATACATAAATTCGAAGAGAACCTTCCAATGGCAAATATCCTGAACTTAATCGTTGAGTCCAAACAAACATTTTTTTCGTATTTCTTTAAAATTAAATTTTATTTTTGAAGTTATATATACATATTTTTTGACCCAACGTTATTAACCTCAAAAATTGAAGACCCTACTGTACATTGTATATACTTAGAAAAGAAGTCATGAGGAATAACAGCTCAATTTTCAAGGTAACGATTAGGAAAATTAGTAATATACATATATTTTTTATACTCTCTTACTGCTGTGTGGTTATAACCCTAAATATACTGCAGCTACGAGGGTTTGTATGGATTGCAAGTCTAAATAGGACTTCAATTTGATGTATTTTACACAATAACATTTTTTTTCTCGGAGAACTGTTTTTCAAAAGAATTTTAAAATGTTGTCTTCAAAATTAAGTAATTAAAGGTCAACTTTAAACAATTTAATTTTTTTTTTGTACAAATGTTATTACTATACCATACCTACATTTACTACCTCTTCCCCTCGAAACAGGCGAAGTTTGAAAATGGCATAAAAATTGTTTCAAAGAAGAAAAACGTGTGAAGAATGCCTTATTCAGTTGAAAACGTATAAAAGGAGCCCACACCCTCATAGCTTTTTGAGTTATTTGAGCCTTTTTCTAAAACGACTGCTCGAAAAAAAAGTTTGAAAATTAATTTTTACTATGTATTTTCACTAGATAACAACTTATATATAGAAAATAATAAAAATCAGAGAGGTGAGGATGAGAGATTTGTTGATTTGATATGGAATACTCTCCCTTCCTTGAAATCTTCCAACTGAAAGTATCCTCAGGATTATCACTGTTTTCTTTACACACAACAATGAAATTTTTTATTTTATAACATTTAACATTACAACTTTAGTTTCTCGTATTAATAGCGCAACAAAAGTGAAAATAAACAAGCAAACATTACAAAAATAAAATGAAAAATAATACAAATTGTAAAATATTATAATAAAAATTAACTACTACTACCCAAATTGTTTTTAATGGTTTCAAATCGTTTTTTCATAGACTCCATATCAGATGTATTGTCTTCAATGTCAACCTGAAATTTAATTATACTCATAAAATGTTTATTTAAATAGCACATTAAAACAAAAATGGTTTTTGTTCAATGATTAGTAAAAAATAAGAAAGTTGTGGTCGACTGTTGAATATCCCTCTATCTTTTTGTTTTTTCCAAGCATCACTTTAAGAATGCTGAACTTATATTCGTAATTAATTTCAAATGGGGGAGGCGATAGTGGGAGGATATCATTGACATGAGTCATATTAAAATGGAAAAATAGAAATAACGTATGTCATGGAAAAAATTAGTTTTCAATTGTGAAAGCTGATTAACACTTCAAAGTATAGTGTTTGGTAATGTGTCAATAAATAAACCGACTAACCAGTAAAGCTGTTTTTTCGAGATTTTCTTCTTTTTTCTTTTCAACTTGGCAACCAGATTTTCCTTGTATTTGCTGTAATCTTCTCCAATATACTTCGGTATCTTTCCTAAATGGTTCTTTCTCTCCTCCTGTAGAATAATCGATTAAAGTTGATTTCTCATTCATCAATTATAATGTATGAATATTATGAATTTTTCCAAAATTATGTTCATCTGTTAATAAGATACTGAATTTATTATGACACTAAAAAAAACTTGATCAGCTACAGTTCCGTAACTAAACAGAATTGGACCTACGTTCATATGACACTTTTTACTCAAAATTACCTCCGCCAAAAAATGTCAACTTTTTTACACTCGTAATAGATCACCCTGGATATATAATAAAATAGAAAATTAAAAAAAACAAAAAACATTGTTTTTTCTTCATTTGTATTTCACAATATTAATTATTATATTATTTTATTTCACAATTTCTCGACAAAATGTATTACATTCAACGAATGTTTGTCTATTTCTGGATATAGGGTTAAATTGAAATGATGAAATACCTGAATTAAGAATGGTGTCAGACTTATTGCTGTCCAGTTTCTGCTCGGACTCCTGCTGCTGCTCCAGACTCTGCAGCCCTCTCCTGATGTATTGCTGGAACGTTGGAGTTGTTTTAGAAAGAAAAGGCTGAACATCAGCTTCTGGGTGTGTTTTTCTGAATAAGAATAATCTTTTCATACCCTGTAAAAAAAAACAAAATATTAATAATAATAATTGACGATCACTGTTCTCTGTCCAGTTATGTCCCCTCCACAAAGTAAATTGTTAATCTTTCGCAAACGAAAAGTCGATAAAGTGCAAAATATGTGGGAAACACTTGAGGCAATGCCCGTTTCTTTGAATTATCTTGTTCAGATAACGTACAGTGAACGAAAGTGCACGTTGAAAGTCTAATATTCCACACTTTTTATAACATCACCGCACTAAACAACCTATTCCATTGAACTCAGAGGGGTGGGGGTGGATGATTTGGGTTATATATAAATACTATGTTTCATATTCCGGTTTAATTTAACCTTGGTGTGGAAGGATTTACCGTGGACCGCTGTCTGCAAGTGGCTCTCCCCCAGCAGTCTATCCCTTCCCCAACTACGCTCCCTCTCCCCCCCCCCCCCCCCCCCCCCCCCTTTAACTTCGGGCCTCTACTTAAGTTAGCATGCCAAATCTGTTTTGTTACCCAACCCAGACAATACTATTTCATACCTGAGAAGTATCTTCAACATCCCCAATCATTCGAAATATTTCAGAGAGTTCGTCCTGGTTTTCTTTCGATAAACGAGGAAGATTTTGAATCATGTTTCTTTGTTCGGTTTCTTTGTAACAATGATTATCGTTACCATGATCCTCCACTTTCAAATGCTAAAATTAAGTTAGTAAAACAGTTAACCAACTAGATGTAACCAATAATGAAAGTTAGATTAAAACAAAAATGGACAATTTATTAAACACAATAAAGGAAAAATTAACATGAAAGAAAAAAAAAAAGGTAAAAATACCTTTATAACTTTTCTTGTGTATGTATACAATTCAGAATCTTTTGAAATTTCTGGTATTTGTTCAACAACCTCTCGAACCCTGGTGCCTCTTATCTTGACCATGGTATGTAAAACTGTCTTAACAGTCCTCAGGGGTAGGTCCACTTCCTTATTTTTCCACCAGACAGTCGGGTAATCCTAAAGCATGAAGTTATACTATTAGAGTGAACCAGAATCCACATCTGAAAGCTTCACATTGCAAACTGGCATTCATTTTTGTTATATTGCACTATCCAGATAAAAACCTACTTTATGAAAAAAAAGAAAAATATACAAAAACTGATCTGAAATTGCAGACCACGCGTCTACTCAAGGTTGTTTTTTTTTTGTTTGTTTCAATAAATTTATAATATTTAATATATATTATAATATATAAAATAAAGCTGCAAAAAAAAAAAAGGTTGGTTGCTATAGGCATATCTAGCGGTAAACCACCCATCACAGCATGGTAGGCAGGATGAGGGGCGGTTTCGTCCGCCTGCCAATAGCGGACAGACTAACTTCATCTTTAAATTCATTAAGTGACTAGTTATTTACTTATTGGAGATAGAAGTTTAAGAGATGAGGCAAATATTTAACAAAAATCAATTACCTTCAGGAAACGATGGAATTCTAATAGAATTTTAGAATAATCCAATTCAGAATCCCAATCTGAATGAGTTTTATTCATTTTCCAAATACATTTTACTACCAAGTCCTGGAAAGAAACTGTTGCTCTAGGGTTATTGACGGTCCCATATAGTGTCTTCAGGAGAGCGCTAGGATAAAGAAAATATATAATAGCCTTAATTAAATGATAAATATCGTAGCCTTGATCTACTGACAAAATTAAGAATTACAGTCAAATTCATGGACATGCATAATCTGGGCATAACCACAACAAACTGATTTTGAGAACACCATGAAAATAAATGCCCGGAGGAAGTGGAAATAGGGGTCCATTTAATGAGGATGGACAAATATCATGCTTTGAGTATTAGTATATATCATGTTTGGGACTGAATAAAAACGACCCAAGATTGACACCCTAGTGGATAGAGGAAGAGGGCGCTGGTTCTAGAACAGGTGATTAGAAAAATATTCAGCATACGTACCACATTATATTTGTTTTATTAGAATGGTCAAGCATACGAATGATAAGGTTATTTACAACACGATGGAAGTTATCGTATTTGTTCAGAGTCTCAAGTCTCGGTTCTGTGAGTAGTAGGATGAGCTGTTCCAACAGCTTGGCGAGAGTTCCTTCCGATATCAGGCAGCACAAATCCTCATGATCACACAGCTAAAACAATACATTTTTAGTAATAATTAGTATGAAGTAACTGCTTATTACAGGGTCATGCCGTATAATAAGCAGTAAAAAATGCTGAAATGAAATATTTAGTAAAAAAAATTTGGAATAAGCAATAGAAAATATTAAAAATATCCAACCAAACATCATAAAAAGCCTCCTAATTTATAAATAATAACTAAACAAAATTATCCAACGTTTAGATTTTCCAAAAATGGTCCTGTTTAGTTTGCTTCAAGATACATTTAAATACATTTTTTTTCTCACAGAATACTGTGGACCAACGAATCCCCCTTCTTCACAGGGGAGAGCATCTTTAATTCCCACAGTTTACACTATAATGCCACTACAACACGATGCATCGATAGGGTCAATAGAGGAGTTTCAGTGAAAATACTTGGGGAAGGCATGGCCAGCTAGTCCCTACTTAGAGATGCCACCCAGGCTCAACAATCAAGACTACCAAGAATCCTTGAAAACCATTTTCCCAGCTTTTGAATATTGTTCTTTTAGCTATAAGAAGAACCATGAATTTTCAGCATGATGGTGCTACTGCGACGAAGATTGTTGCGTGGCTCTACACCCATTTTCCAGCATGGCGTGGGCGAGGAGGCACTGTTGCATCCCATCATTTGAGAAATCCTTTGAATCATTTTGTAAGAAGGTACTAAAGAATTGGTATACAAAGGGATCACATCAGAAAATGATCTGAGAAGAAGAATACTTGAATAGGCTGAAATTTTGTTTTGAATTCTTTTCTTTTTTCTGGGTAAGATTTATTTTTATATAAAAAGTATACAACAATCAAATGCCTAAAATAAGGAAAATAATAAAAAGCAACATACCTTCATGAGGAGAGAAAAATTGGATCGGTAACAGTTGACTACTTCAGGATGGGCACTTTGGTTCAAAATAATTAATAAATGCATCAGCTGTGTAACCATATAGTCAACGAAATCCGCCAAATGATATCTCTGAAAACATCAGAAAGGATTGATTTATTTGTCTGAGGAAATTCAACATACATTAAGAATCCAGGAAAGAAGTTACGAATAGCGATATGGAGGAGGTGAAAATCTTCTCCGATAGCTAAGTTGCACTCCAAGCACGAAACGGATGGATCGACTGGCCAAAGAAGGGCCATGCTCTTTATAAGACCAGAGCCAGTGCTGGGAAAATCGAGAGAGATGTATCACCCATAAACAAAGAAATGGATTAAAAACATTTTGTAGAAGTTATGGAGAGAAAGAAGCACATGCAGACAGTCGAAGATGTGCCTGGTTGTGGACTCCCAAAAGTTGGGGGATGGGCTACGTTACAACTAGTAGAAATTATCGAAAGACACGGGCAATTCAAGAGATGCCCTCCACATCACAGGAGTAAAAGACAGACCCACCTGCGATAGACGCGAACAAGAGAAAACGTTCTGGGCAGATGCCCAGCATTTAGCCGGACGAGATACAGCATATTGGGCAGAGACGTGATCACACAGGAGGAATTCAGAACGCGGAAGTATCCTTAGATTTGCCAAGGAAACTAGGTGTCTAGGTCTTTTGTTAAAAGATTGGTATCATCGATCAAAGTAGAAAGAACGGTGTCACGATAAGGAGGAAGCCTAGTACTTCCAGGGAAGGGGTATATGAAGTGGATGCCTAGGTTTCGCCTTTACATTCCAAGATGTGTAGTACGAAAAATTCTGAAAAACAGTGAAACACAATATTTTTTATAAAACTATACACACAACTAGGGTGGTCCTGTTAAGGCCTTTTCAAGAGTAGCAACTTACAGACTGGTAAAGTTGATTTTTGAGGACCGAAAGTTAATATAAATTAGAATAAATATGATAGGATGACATATACAATACACAGCATAACCACAATAAGATATTATGAATAGTAATAGAATCAGTAAAACTAAAAAAAAATTAATGGAAATACAGACAAGTGGGAAGATATATACAGGGGTTTTCAGAATAAAGCGACCACTTTTCATAACTTTGGAATGAGATGGAACTAACTGCAAACTTCATTGAAAAATAAATTTCCAATTAACGGAAAACTGTTAATTTCTTACCCAAATAATAAAAAATGAAAAAAAATTAATTTGTGGAAAAATTGTTAATTTCTTGAAGAGACATTATCAATTGCCCAAATAATAAAAAATAGGGCAAAAATTCAATTTGTGGAAAAATTGTTAATTTCTCGAAGCGACATTAGCAATTACCCAAATAATAAAAATGAAGAAAAATAAATTTCCAATTATTGGAAAAATTGAATTATCTAAAAAAATTATATTTAATCATCCAATAAGGAATAATGGGTCGAAGGAACATAGGTTATAGATTAGTTATAGAGTAGTTAAATAAAAAAAAGTTGTGAAAAGAACTGGATTTATTTGAGCTGCAATAAGATTAAACATAAAATAAAAAAAGGTTAATAAATAGAAATGAATTAAGTGGATATCGAGTGTTTACTGTCTCGATATAGGAATCCATATTTAAATGGAAAAAGCTCAATGAAGATATTTTAATGTTAACATTAATCAATTCATAATTCCACTGTTGGCTGAAAATTCATAAAACAATTCTTTTTTTATATCCAAAATGGAATTTATTCTTGCTAAAATGATGTGGGTGCATTTTTGATCTGAACAATTCTATTAATAAATAGAATATTATTTAATGAAATTATAAGGTAAATTAAGAATAATTTTACAAATTCCGCCAATACTATTCTTTATTTCATTCGAATCTGTCACAATTTTTCAACTAATTAGAAGAAATGAAAACAATTCTATAACTTTAATAACATCTCATCTTGGTATGAATTTCATTTTCATATTTTTATAATATTTAAAAATTATTGTACGACGAGAATTACTTGGATCCCGGGCTCCCTCGACAAACAGAGACAGGTGATGTTGCACAAACGCAAGGTGCACCCGACACATTAGAGAGCAATAAATAAAGTATTACTTATAAAATTATATTGAAAATGCCAAACTACAACGTAGAATAGGAAGTTTCCCGCAACCATGAACGTAAGAGAGCTCTGGTAGTAGGCGATATGGCCTCGTAGTTAAAGCCAAGACATGAGTAACTAACTAATATCATTATCAAATAAACCATTATTCGGGTAATTGATAATATATTTTTGATCAACTATCAATTATTTGGGTAATTGATAATTAATTTTCAACCAATCACCAATTATTCACGTTATTGGTTGGTAATTTTTCCCCAATTCCAATTATGAGGGTAATTGATAATATATTTTTGACAAATTACAATTTTGTTGGGTGATTGACAATAGATTTTTGATCAATTACAAATGTTTTGGGTAATTAATAATTAATTTTGTATACGATTCTAGGGGTAACTAGGGTCAGTCCAAATGAAAAAAAAAAAAACTAATCAATCGAAGGTTGAGAAAAAGTCATGTGGGCTGAGTGGAGTCTTATATTTCATACTGCAATGAGATTTGAGGGGAGATGAAGGCAACTGGTAAGAAAAACAAACCCCTCAGTCAAAGGGAATTTTTTGAAAAAAGACTTAAAAACGAAAATTACCTCTGGATAGTTAAATGAATTACATTAAACTAGCTGAAGTTTGTGTTAATCTATAAAATCTAGTTTAATGTATTTTCAACATCTACGCTGTACATGAATTATACAAATGTACTGAAGTTTGTCGTATATACTTTTTTTTTCTTTATTTATTCCTATATTGGAGCTTCAAAAAGTAAGTCTGGAAACAATACATTATTCATAATCGTATATTAAATCTTACTTATAGTTATTTACCTTGTCTGAACTAAGAATGGTATCGATCTTGGCCATGGATGCCATCGCCTTGTCGATGTCAGAACTGGGGATTTGGGTCAACTCCCACTTAATCACTGAGGGTTGAGAGAAGTTTGACAGGGTTGGGGTCACCTTTGGCATTTGGAACGGCTTCAATGAACTCCTAAGTAGAAAAAAATTGAATCTATATAACAACATTTCATCGCTATATTTTCATGGCGATAGTCAATAGTAGTCTTCTTTTAAACGCTAAAAACTGTAGATATGTTTTTTAAAACCCATATAACAAAGCCGATACAAACAAAATGCATGCGCTCCATAATAATATCACTTGAGAAAAACTGATGTAATTTTGATAAAAGTAAAATGTCACTGCATCTTGCTAAATAAATACAAATATTTGAATGCCCACCATTTAAATAATTATATCAAAGTATGAAATACTATCAGCAGATAATGTCAGTGAGTTAGTTAACCATTATCGGCAGTAGCTAGTTAATGTCGGAAATTTGATGATTTAAACCTATATTTCTGACCTCAACTAAAGTCCTCTTAGCTTGTCACATGACAGTGAATATATTCCGATAGGAGGGTCAACATTTTATTATTTCTGATACATGATATATATGACTTGTATATCGATACAGTAGTTCAGAAGTAAGATATCTCAGAATTATTGATTTTTGAGAAAACGCATTTGAAAGTTTCGTTCGCTTCTGAACTTCTTGTTTTCGTTTCATATTATTGGAATGCAACTACATTTATGAGAGTTCACAGGTTCATAGATCAGTACTAAGACATTTCAAATTATCATGTTTCTGAAACTAAACATCTGGGGAAAATTGAAAATTCTATAACAGGTTATGTACATGTAAACCCTCAATTTTGTATTTTAAGTTATCCGAGGTTCACCAGACTTGCTAGAAGATGTCCATCTTATTTGTTTTACGACAAAATAGAATTTCGAATTCTATGGGGTTTTTAAATATCATAAGTTTTCAAAATTGACTTTCTTATTTTAAATGGGGTCGCATATCGAGTGCTAAGGTCCTAATCTCGTAACTCCATTTTTGGAAGGCGGCTTGGTGCAACTTGCAATAGCGAAAAGACAGTATATGTATAGACAATGATACAAAATTTAAAAAAATATGGAAAAAGTAACTTACTGATTACTTGAATCAACCAGAAACTGCAGGTCAATGTTCACAAGGTTCGGTGCTTCAAACTGAAATGTGTTGCTTTCTATTATTTCAACCATCTCATTGTCGAAACCATAGAATCCTGATGTCGGACGTGTTCTAAAAAAAGAAAAAAAAAAAAAAAGAGAGAAAGTTATTTTCTAAACCACAATTTTTACAATTCCGAAATTTAAAGAAAAAAAAATGACACGAGGTACTTTTTTAAAATAATGTATGCTATGAAACTTTTGCTTGTTAGTGGCTTTGTTTCCGGCAAGCTCTTTATAATAAACGAACCTGCTTAACGAGACGATCACAACGAAATTAGTTTCAACCAAATCAATCACGTTTAACCGAAATTATAGTGATATTAAAAGATGATGTAACAGTAGAGCCAGTTGTTGGTTTGAACTCGTGTAGTACCCACCGGGATTAATACTTTTAGGGATTAACAATATTATTGTGAGTCCGTTCCAACTATGACTCAACTTTCATTATTTAATACATCAATTAATCGAACCATTTTCTTATTCGTCTCACTTATTTTGTTTTTTGTTTCCCCTATTTAGTAAGCAAATTGCTTTTGTCTTATTTTATTAATTACAGTAGACTCTCCCTTATCCGGCGTTCTGTTAACCGGCGCGCTCCCTTATCCGGTGCTCGCAAAATAACATCAAATTTGTTAAACTAAAATTAACATTCAATTATTAGATTATAAATTATATATAGAGCCACGAGCACATAATAGTTCCGTAACTCACGAATCATTCATGTATTTTTATTGTACATTGTATTTATAATGAAGGGAACGCTAATACAATATTTTATTACTTCACTAATATCCTATAAATAAATTATAATAAATACCTAGTTGAAAATCAAATATTTATAAAAAAATGTTTCCTACAATAGAAAAACAAAGGTACGGTCCCGTCAGTGGCACAATAATATCGTCTTATCGGAAAATGAACACTTAACTAGTAAAGTCAAAGTTTAATTTTTTTCCACAGAAACCTTCTCCTATTTATTTTTCCTTTACACCCGTTCTATTTTTCTCAGTTTTCATTTGATTCTCATAGTGAAAAGAATCGTTGGATCGTTTTTCAGACGTCTCAACACTAAAGAAGTGGTGGGACTATGCAGCACGAAACAGAGTTGTGTTAGGGAAACAAAAGAAAATTACCGATTTAAAAAAAATAATATTTTTAGAATTTTAGATTTTGTTTTAAATATGTATGTAATTAAACGCAGATTTAAAAATATCTTTTTAATGCTTGGATAAATAATGTCAGTATGTACATATTTGTCAATTTAATAAATGTTATCAACAAAATACATAAGTGTTTTATTCCTTAGCTCACCTAAAAACACTTTTTTTTATGCTATAATTGATATATTTTTCTTATTAATTGATGATTTTCGTAATCCGGTGTCACGTCGGTCCCGGCAAGGCCGGATAAGGGAGAGTAAACTGTATTTTTTTTTCTGTTTCTCTTTATTCTTTTATAATACCATTTTATTAAATGGAGGCTGACAATCACCTCCCTGTCCTCCCAAACCCCCTGCTCCCCCCCCCCCCCCAAAAAAAAAAAAACTAGCTAACCCCTCTCCGAAACCATTAGAATCACATTCTAAAGCTATCTTTCATTCATTAGGCCAGACATTAAAAAACTTCTAATCATGAGATTAATTAATGAGCAAGGGCAGTTTCAGTGTTAAATATCAGCACCTTCAAGACCTGCAGGTTTATTAAAAGCGTAGCCCCCAATTCGGAAATTAAATTTCTTCGGAATGGTGAGACACTATTTACAGAGCCTCCACCAAACTTAATTGTAAGCACGATAGAATAATTTTTGTGTCGTTCACCTGATGTTCTTCGAACAGAAATGTTCCCCATTGAAAACCAAAAATTTAAAATTTGGACTCGTCAGTCCATAACACTTTTTCCCAGTCAGCTCGACTCCAATTTCGCCAGCCATAAATAAAAAAAAGAGACTAACATGGGCAAGAGAACAGCAAAGTTGAAGTAGAGCTGACTGGGAAAAAGTCTTATGGACTGACGAGTCCAAATTTTAGATTTTTGGTTCTCGATGGCGAACATTTTTGTTCGAAGAACATCAGGTGAGCGACACAAAAATTATTGTATCGTGCTTTCAATTAACTTTGATGGAGGCTCTGTAATGGTTTAGGGGTGTTTTGGTGGGAAGAGTTGAATAATTGGAGAAATGTTCGTGTTCATGCAGGACAATGATCTAAAACATTCTTCTAAGCTATGCAAGAGCTTTCTTGAGCATCCGGTTCAACAGGAAAAAATAAACATAATGATTTGGCCAACACAGTGTCCCGACTTTAACCCAATCGAGCTTTTATGGGATAAGTTGGATAGGAATGTGAAAAGGTTAGCCACAACTAACGAACAGGATCTCTGGAGAATTTTACAGGATGAATGGAAGAAAATTTCTGCAGAAAAATTGGAGAAACTTATTAAAAGATTGCCTAGAAAATAGCTGCCAAAGGCTGCCATATCAACCAATCAGCTGTTCAAGTTTTAAATTGTTTTTTATTTTTTATTTCTGTTTAAATTATATCAACATCTTATTATTATAAATATTTATTTCTCGGTTCAAAAAATGTTGTTCTAACTTTTAAAATATGTACTTTCGTAGAAAATAAAGGTGGGCAAATACTTTTGACTGGTAGTGTATATCCAGAATAATATCCCACCCATTTAATCCCATCCAAAACCTTCTAGCCCTGTAGAAATAGAAAACAAAGCACCAAGACTCCTTCAGCTACAGAAATCCATACCATCCTGTCTGGTTTTTACGGAAGGATCTAAAACGGAGAGGCGTAGGATCTGGGATGTACGTCGAAGGTCGCTCTTATGGATTCTCCCTTCCGTTGGTGAGCGGAGTTTGAACTGCTGAGCTATTGGCTATTCTCAAAGCTCTGAGGATAGTGATGACGGGGCAACCAAAGATCCTAATCTGCACGGACTCCCTTAGCTCTCTTCTATTATCGCTACCTTGTCAACGAGATCCTCCTGGCTCTCCGAGATCTTAGAAGGAAAGAAAAGGAAGTCATATTCTTATGGATCCCAGGACACTGCGGCATCAAAGGAAATACAGAAGCCGAAAAACTGGCAAAGGCTCCCACTACAGAAGGACAACCATGTAATGGGATTTTTTTTTTTTTTTTTTTTTTTTTACTTTTATTTATTTTACAATCTGTATAAAAACAATAACAATAAGTAGAAGTGTTGACTATAAAAAGACATGATAAAATAAATACAAACTATTGAAAACATATTAAGAAGCAAAAAAAGAATACAAACATATACAAAAATAAATAGATAGAATACGTAATAAATCAATGGTAGATGGATAAACATAAAATGAAAGAAATAAAACAAAAAAATAAAAATAAAAAGTAAAAAATAATAAATAAAAAATAAAAAAATAAAAAAAAAAATAAATAAAATAGTTAAAAATATATAAGAAACTCGACGAGGACAGCACCAGTAGGACTCCCGCACACTGCCATATACCACTCTCCGATCTCAGACCTTCGTGCTTTGTTCAAACCAGCAGTATGGAGCGACTGGGAGCAACAATGGTTGAAGTTAAGAGACAAGTTAAGAATGATAAAGTCCTCTGGCTGAGCTTGGGAAACTTCTTCGAGGACAGCCCGCCGAGAGGAAGTTGTTCTGACCAGACTGAGGATCGGTCACACCCGGCTGACTCACAGTCACCTCATGAGCTGCAGTCCAACCCTAGACTGCACCACTTGTGGAACCCCACTCACCGTGTAACACCTGCTCACCGAATGTAGAGGTAGTAGACCTTCCAGTGATGCTTTGTGAATCACTGGGTGAGGACGCTTCTGTTATTCACTTGGTAATCAGGTCCTTACGCCAATCTCAACTCATCGCAGAACTCTGAAAACTGCTCCAACTCTAAACTCCCCTGTTTTCTTGTATAATGTCCCACTAATCCATAGCAGTTTCTCTCCAAATTGTCTGTCCCACACTACTGCAGCTCAATGACCTAAAGAACAGCTGATAACGCAGCCCGCTCTTCCTAACAGACCTAGCTACACCGGAGCCCAAGCCCAATGCATAAAGAGAGACGCACGGTTGCTTTTCCCCTGGCCTGGTTATGACGCTCCCGGGGTCCTGTGCAGGGGCCCCCCGTTTTCTCTACGGGATCTCATACTGATTTGAACATTTAGGCATCAATGACCTTCGAGGTTGATATGCCTTGAAAAAAACGTGTAACTCAATTCGAGTGAACCGCGTGTTCGTCAAAATAAACGAAACTGTTGAACGAGATCGAGTAAGGGCAAAACGGAAATTCAGAACAAAAGTAGATTATACTGTGCACGATGTGCAACAGATTGTTTATACAGGCCGACGTTTTAAAGGCAGTATTGAAGAAGATATGACTGAAATTAGAAACTGAGGCAACCGGTCCACTTTCAAGACCCACATTATCGCCAATAGCCATACTTTTGACCCAACCGAAGACATCAGACACCTCCATTTCTGCTCAAAAAGCAAGCTACTTGTCAGTTTAGAGAACAACTAGAAATAAATAAAATAATAATAAAATAATTTCAACTCGATACACTCATTACATTGGCAGTTATTAGGATTTTTGAGTGGCACCTTCCACTGATCCCCCTCTCCTTCGGCTGATCCCGCTGAAAATTAATAGGTGTCACACTTACAGGGCTTTGAATTTACACATGAAATTGTAAATATTTATTTTGGCCAATATAATTTTATAAATTTTGTACTCAATTACGTTTTTATTTGTAGACAGCATGATGATGAGGGAAGCCATAAAAACGCATAAATTATAAAAACACATAAATTATAAAAACACATAAATTATAGTAATAAAATCTATGAGAGGTCAGACTACATTTTTATTTTACAGCCTATGTACGAAAGCAATGTTTTTGAGATGGGCAAAATAATGAAGGACCAGCTCGGTCAATCGCTGTCATGAGTTATCAGGACAAGTTGTTAGTTTCATGCAGGCGTCTATAAATAATATCACCTTACCTAGGAGGAGACAAGACTGCCGCACTAACCCCACTGACAGATGGCTCATGGACTTGAGGCTCTTCAAAGTTCTCTTCTAGCTGAGGATTGGATAGCTCTTCAGGACTGGATCTCACTGCAATCGCTTGAAGTGGCTTTACGCTAGCAACTGGTCTATTTTTTGCTGCTCTTTTGATTCGTTCTTCAAGTAAAGTCATATCTTTTTCTGATATCTAAAAGAAAAAGAAGAAATATAATATTATTATGTCGTTGTTTACCCTTAATTCATTACTTATTATATTTAAAATGTAAGTAATGACATGAATTTTTCTGAATGTGATAAAAGAATACTTCGGTAAAAGATACATTTTTCATACCATTCCGAGTCCTCTTTCAGAGAAAATTTATTGAAGTATGATTGTAAATGAATGTAGGTATCACCATCGAAAAGTAATCAATTTCTCGGGCAACGCCATGTAACAAAGCTAGTTGGCA
This sequence comes from Aradus depressus, assembly GCA_963662175.1. NCBI lineage: Eukaryota > Metazoa > Arthropoda > Insecta > Hemiptera > Aradidae > Aradus > Aradus depressus. Next base: position 26,103,803 of record OY759218.1, on the reverse strand, counting down.
ATAAAGTTGAAAAAAATTATAGCTTACCTGACCAACCATTTTTAGTACTTTATCTCCATCAAGAAAATAAGCAGTGACAACACAATTTAAAGCAGCGTTCCGGACAGCCGTATCCCTGTCAGCTATATGCTTTGCTATTTCCTTTAGAGCCGAACCAGGGGTCGGGTGACACACGGAAACACCGTAATTTTCAATAAGCCATCCTAATTGTTCTAAACATTCTGAAAAAATAAATTAGTTTTAATTTACAACTGTGAAAAATATGCAACTAGCAAATACGCTGTAGGAAAAATGTCGGTGAGTTCAGGACGAGAGGAGAAACCCATTGGTGACCTCAAAGAAACTTTGAGGTTAGTATGACGAGTTTTCACAGATATTACAATGTGTAATGGCTATTTAGAAAACTTCAAACCCTGCCCTTGTCCGCGCTCTTTATATTTGAAACATTAATGTTTATTTAAAATATTTTCCCTCTTAACAATAGGTAACTAGTCGTGATTATGAAACCACAAAGAAGATTTTCGAATAACTAAACATTGCTCCACTCTTTTTTAAAAAAACTATAACTCATGAAGGAATTCATTTTTTTGATGCTCTTCCTTACTTCTTGAAGGCAATAAAAACATAAAAAAATATAAACTTCAACTAAAAATTTTATGTTATACATAAGGAAACCCTCTATTAAAACAGAGTTTTTTTCTCATTGTTCAAGAATAATAAAATAACAATTATATAAAAATCATGTTTAATATACGAAAACATTATTTCAAAATTGTGTTGTGAAATTATTTTATACATTTATGATAATTAAATTATAACATAAAAATACTAACCTGATCGCTGGCGAGCATTCTTCGATTTTAAGCCATCCATTACAAAAGAAAATTGTTTACTAAGTGGATAAACTGCACCGATTTGCTTGAAAAGAGCTCGCACACTATTCCGCACTGTGTCTTTGGGATCTCCAACCTTAAGAAGTAATAACTATGAACTTAATTGTGCAAAATTGAATGTGACATTCATATATGTGATGTTGAACAAATTCCGAAAGAGGTTCTATTGGCCATATGATTTTAGATGAGGGCTCTCTCGAAAGCTAGGCTATGTGACCTACACTTTCTAACGGCAACATTGTATTGATTCAGTCCTCCACCAGAGACGCACTACGCATTAAAATTTCGAATGGAAATACGGGTCAAGTTGTACTTAACTTGAAAGAAAGGTCATTCAAAAAGAACATCTTTTGTCTGAAATATATTTTTGAAATCTCGAATTGTTTAAAAACGGCGGCCTCATGCAATGGGATAAGCCTCTCTTCAAAATCTCCATCTCTCATAAATTGATACATAAAGTATGTATCCTCCTTGCTTCTAAAACGTCAAACTTCCCATCAACGAATACCTATTATCCTGCACGGGGCTGAAAGCTGGACTGGAGAAACATGCAAATGAAATTACGGCTCCAGAGAATTCTCAGAAAAACAAGGAGGGATCGCCTATGGAACAAAAATGTTAATTCAGGAGTGAAGACTAAAATAAACAAAAAAACCGCCAACTAACTTAGTATGCAGGCTTAGGTGACAGCGAAAGGAAAATCAGACAGAGGCAAAACCGAAAAAAAAAAATGGACAAGAGGAAGACTCCGCTAAGATATGAAGGAGTCTTTAACGACTACCGGACATCACAAAGGATAGGAACCACCATTTAATCTCCCCTACGAAGGTTTTTTGTCCCCAAGATAAAAAACCTAAGTTAAAAAAACAGTAGGCAAGTACGCTACCTCTGTGCTATCAGTTAATCTAAGTAACACTTAGAAACACGAAATTAATCATTAGAAGTTCATTAATGTTTCGTCGCTTAATTGAACGTTTCCAGTAACAGGGTTCCGTTAAGTTAAGATCCAGGATACACTTTCGTCAGCACAGAGGAAATCAGAGCTCTCTAGCCAGAAACATCAACAGTTCTCATAGTGTTGTATTAAAACAACAAACATAACAAATAATAATATTTAAAAAAATACAAATATATTAAAATGTTCAATCCTTTCGTGACTTATGGGCCTCTCGTCATCACCCTTATGAACAATCCTATGGCCAATAGAACCCAAGATCTTCAAGTGTTTCCAATTTTATTGAATATCCGATATAGTTCATAACAATAGTGTTATTCCATGACAGTAGATGTGAAGTTTAACACAAAGGAAAAAAACAAAAAAAAAAAACATAGTGGTATACAGTTTAAAAAAAAAATCATATTAGGTAAATACCTTGAGAATGAGATAGGGAATGAATGCAGCAGATTCACTGTCCAACATGCTGTAATCGTCTTCTATGAGAATATTAAACACAGAATTCAAATATTCTAACCCTTTTAGCAAAACTGAAGGATTTGTATCAAAAAATCTTAACGTCATCCAACGGAGAATCAAATCAAGATTGCACATCAATGCTTCCCGATTTAAGGTCAGATCCTGAAAAATATTCATTTCAATGCCATTCATGTTTTTAAATACTCTCTACAAACACTGTCTGTCCTGGATTGAAAGGCGCGCGGTAAGTCTGAATGCCTTATGAGTTTAATATTTTCAATATGAGTCGGACCGACCGACCACTCATGATGAAACCCATCATTTTAACAATTGTATATAAGTCATCATTTTTTCTAAAAATAAATTGTAATATATATATATATATATATGGGGACGGCTATACGCGGCCATATCAACCACGAATATGAAATTTTTGATGTGAGATATTTAATTAAAAAAATAAAGAAAACCAATAATATGTATTCGTGGTTGCCATGGCCGCGTATAGCCGTCCCCACCCTGCTTACCACAACGAGATAAGTAGGGTGGGGGACGCTTGGTGCGCCTATCAATAGCAGACAGACATTATAAGCAAACATATTTGGACGGTTATAAGTTTGGTGAGTACAATACCTCCGCTAAAGCCTCAATGGCACGTAAGTGATACCTAAAGTCATCGTGGAACATGTTTCCAATCAGTGTTTTATTCATATTTGCATTAATCATCTGTTCACGTAAGAGTTCGACAAATTCTGCTCTTGGTGTAACGAAATTCCATTTTAAAGTCTGTAAAAGATTAACATTGTTCAAGAAAATTACCAATGATTTCAATAAAATCTACCCTATAGTACAAAATAATCTGATATGAAGATGGTTGACTATAAATAATTCAACCTGGCAAAGTAAATTGCCAGTGATTCATCGACGACATTTTTGAGTCATTTTTGTAATCAGGGGGGTCGGAAAACATGAAATTCAGTTGAAAACTAAACATAATAGTGTTGACCAATTACTTTACTTCCTGGAGAAAATAAAACTCATAATCACCTCTGACCCCCTCTCCCCCTTCCTGAAATAATATATAGATATTTCCGATTATGTGCTACATATTGTGGTGATAAAAAGAAAATTAGGAACCCCCAATTTGAAATTGTTCGATGCCATACAGCTTGTATTCTAAGTTGGGTCACCCTTGAAATACCCTGCAAGTTTCATAAATTTATGTTCAGCCATTTTCACACAGTGATCGAGGCAATATTTGACCTCATGTCACGTGAAAAATGATAGTCGAAACAAAAATTGCAACCTTAACAGAAATCTCCTTCACTTATTTCATTTGAGCCAACTAATAATTAAGGAGTTCTTTCCTCATATTTCATGTTAGATAATTTAGCAACACACCTTCAATTTCTGCTCGTCAATGACACGTTGATGCTTCAGATTGTTAACTTGAAGTAGTGCAGTTGTATCAACCTCTTCTTCCTTCTTTCTTAAGCTTGCGCTAGATTTCGAAGAAGGAATATTTCCCTGCAAGCAAATATTATTAATAAAATTATTATGACAATTAACTAGTCCTAACCGGATAAAGAAAAAAGAAAAATATACAATTCGGAAAAATGGGGTAAAGTTTACAACCAAACTAGGGTAACATTTATGTGAGGGGTCGTGTTGTAAATATAAATACCTCCTAATTATAAATAAAATAATTGTAAGGCTCATTCTATCTCAATTCACATACTCATCACCCATCACTCTTACTCAGTTCAATGTAAAACTCGTCGATTTGGGCTCCATAACCCTAATAGGGACCTACTGTGGGTACAAAGAAGAACAAAAGGAGCATTTTAGAATTAGGGAGAGATGAAATGCAAATATTTCAATATATCAGTGTAACATATTGTTATGAACTGAAGTGTGATTTGGTTGATTGGTTACTGATATAAAATACTATGAAACATACGTCCATGATCTCGTGGTTACGGTCCAAGCTGATAGTCATGCCACTCTGACTCTTCGCGCGCAAGACGCCCTACACGATATAAGAAACTGCTGCTGCGCCAATAAGCTGGTCCTTTCACCTAGTAAACCCTCGACTTTACTGATGAGAGGGAGACCCGATCCCGACACCCTCTGGCTTTAAAAATTCATGGGCGGCACATTGAGAGCCCAGCTGCGATCACATATTTAGGGGTGCGAATTGCGCCGGGCCTGAAAGTAACACCGCAAGTTAAGGAAAGGACAATAGCCCCTTTCAACGCCCTGAGCTGCCTAGACTGCGCGTCGTGGGGCGTCGGCAACTCTTCGTGTAAGACAATCTACACCGGAGTATTCATGGCTGTAGCAAGGTACGCTGCTGCCCCAGGAAGAGGCAGCGCATGATTCTGTTGCAAGCCTAGAGAGCAGCCCTTTTAAGGGTTAAAAGGGCTGCTCCCCCCCCCCCCCCCCCCCCCCCCCCCGCAAAGACCTGGTCTTGGAAGGTGCAGTTGCCTCGTACTTCTATAGACGCAATATGCCTTTACGGGCATATATTGATGAGCTCTTACGCATAGCCTTGGAAGAGATGCGCGTACTTTCGGGACACCGTGTACACCTCGACTCGACGTGGATACAGCCTGACCACTGGCTACTTGTCAGTTTACAGAAACTTCAAGCCAGCTATTAATAAAATAATAATTAAGTGAGTTGCTAGCCTTGGATCTTGACTTGGTGATGGTGGCTGAGGAGGATGCGGGTGGCTTGGCGGTGGCTGGTCGACTCGATTTATCCACGCCAGGCGGCTTGCTCTTCTGGATCGGCTGGACCGGAAGACTCCCTCTTGTCTTCTCCAAGATCTGTTTCACCTGGGCTCCACCTGAGCCCTGGAACAGTTTTAAAAGTTCTATAGTGAATCACCAGCAATGTACTTCCCCTACTAAAATTATTTCAAACAATCGTGATAAAGATTTTGTAAAGCCTCAAAACGAGGCTTGATAAAGAGAAGTTTCGGGGAAAACTCAACAACGAATTTTTGACCGATTACGCAACTTCTCCTATACAAACTATAGGTGGGGAAGTAAAAAGCTCGAATTATTTTTAATAAAGTAAGTTTTCCCTCTCTCCCGTCCTCCTCTTCGGCCGATATGGCATCAATAGATGGCCGGGATTAATAGATGTCTTTATCAGTCAATATATTCTGTCCGTCAATAGTTCCTTTGGAGAATTTCTCTATTAAAACAAGGAAAGCAATCTTATATTATTTTGGGTGAGCCACCAAGGGGAATTAATTGAATGAAAAAGAAACAAATGGGGTTTTTACAGCCGATTAGCTGCGCTGTCTGCCTTATAATACAAACAATTACTGGAAGTGTTCCTTCACTGGACGGTTGATCCTAGATGATAAAAAAAAAAAACACGAGCAGTTCCAAGAAGAATCGTAACATAAGCCTATTTGTTTTCCTTTAAATTTTGGAAAGTAACCCAAACATTCGTAATTTGTTTTCTCATAATTTTAGCTAAATAACATAATACTTACTTTGATATTGTCGCATGCTTGTACCATATTATTGAATCCCAAATGAATCATAAATCCCAGCACAGATTCACAAGCGTTTTTTCTAACGTCCGCATTGCGATCTTCAAGATTTGAAAACAATGTTGGCAAGCAAGCAATGAGTTCATCTTTAGGGATTGTTTTGGAAGGAACTAAAATAACAAATAACAGTTATTACAATATAAACTATAATTTGAGATAAACTCCAAAAAAACAATCAAATATTACTAAAACTACAAAAAAAAAAACAAAAAAAAACATACTGTTAGGTAATTTGTCTGCAAGCCAGTTCCATAGTTCTGACCTCAGAGTTGGAGATCCAGTTTTAAGAGCATCAGCAATAATTTCTCCTTCAAAAAATTCTTTATACCCACAAATTTCACCCCATGTGTTTAAACAAGGGATAGCTGCAGAACGTATCCATGCCTAAATTCATATAAAGTTAGATTAGCAAGCTGCAACAACTGAAGGGCTGGGAAAAAAAGAGACCAAGTGACTAAAGATTGAAAAGGAGGAAATCCCCGTCAAAGTTTATGAGCTCCCATAAATTGAAGAATACCTATGCGTTTTTATATTATTGTTGTTTCTTATTGAAAAACACACTCAAGTTTTTCAATTGAAAAACTTGAGTGTGTTTTTCAATAACAACAAAAACTTTTTTTGAAGAAAGCACTCACAAAATCACATTATTAATAATGCATATTGAAAGAGTGACGGTCATGGCGACGTGAAACTTAAATTATGACTTTTCAGGGTCGGTTCTTTTCGGCTATATTGTACTGTCCGAGTAAACACTTGAAGACAAAACCAGATGTACTTATCTTTCTATCTCTCCAATTGCTCATTTAATTTCAAGTTAAAACAATCACTCTTTTAATACTATTATGTTTTTTAAATGGATGAAAAATGAAAAACGAACAAGAAATCAATGTTAAAACCTATAAAAACGATAAGTAAAGAAGTGACCATATCATCAGTGTTATCTATCTGGCGACGATTTTAAATTTCCTCTAATAAAACCAAACATTTCAAGTTTCCCCCAGAGTTCCTTCTGAAAAATGTCTACATTTTTCTAGACAAAAAAAAAAAAAAAAGAGTATATTTAAATGTTCACATCACAAAGCTCCACCGAAACCTCAAGCTGCTAAAGGTGCTTATTACATGGCCCAGCCAAAAATATGTAACGTCTAAATCTCCAACAACCTGCGGAGTGAGGTGGAGCAAAGGTTTTCAGGTTAGGTAATGGCTATTATAGGCGCGGCATATCACGGAGAAGTAAATAGGGTGGGGGCGGCTTGATGCGCCTTCCAATCGCGGACAGATAGTACCATACCTAAATAATTAAAACAATTATGATTTTTGATTTGTAGTAGATAAGACGTACCTTGGAATCCCCAACTGCTTTAATCAAAGCCGGAAGAAAAGTTCGAACAAACGCTTTTGAAGATGGTCCCATGGCAGTGGCTATAGATTCAAGAAGTGCTATAGCACTAGCAGATATCTTAGTGTTACTATCAGAGATCCTTGCCGCGATCACTGGAGCCACTTCACCCAAGTTAGCTGTTATATTCTTGGCGTTATTCACCATCAATTGCAACTTCCCTACAGCTTCTGCTCGAACCTGGAAAATATTTGTTTTTCGTTTTAATAAAAATTAGTCTAATGAAAGGATAAATTTGCGAAGATATCTGTCAAATGATATCTTAATGATATTCAAATTTCAATAGGGAGTTATACTGGGGGTCAACCGTCCAACGAATGCTTATTTAAGAGAAAATTATTACGTTGGTACTGTTACAATTCCTTGGGGATATATGAATGCTGACTGAATCAGCTGCTGTTAGAATTTTCATGAAATACGTGTTCTGTGCGGAGAATATACAACTGTTATTATTTATACTAATATGATACATCTATGCTTTAGTTGTTTAAATAAAAGTCTGTTAACAGCAACTTAAGAACATATCACCGGCGTCAATGCCACATTACCTGAGTGCGGCATCAGATCCGACTGCGGCACAGACGCATCAGCACTTCCATTAGCATAATACGTAAAGTACTGCACATGCTGCATTACCACCTCGGTTGGAAAGTCAATAAAGTACAATCAAATTGGATCCTTGATGAACTACGGGACAAATACCAATGTATGAATACCTCGTAGTTAATGCCCGGGCATGAGTCGCAATAACGTAACTTCACAAGTATCCTTTCATGATGCACAAATTGTACGCTACTAAACGTTAAAAAGAACAGTGGACTATTCATATTTCGCAACTCATTTAACCAGGAGTAACTGGAAACAGGACGTAGGCACAGATACGTTGCGATACAAAATAGGAAAGATCAGTTGTTTCATATAAAAATCAAATTATACGGTACATTAAAAATGAAAAGAGAAGAAACAAAGTTCATCTTAATTAAAATCATTTACAAATGTTCCATTTAAGCAGGTACACCTCTTCTACCCCATTTCATTTACTGGTTAGTAGCACTTCATTCGCTGATATGAACAACACCCGTTCATTCAATGGTTCTAAGCATTTCAGGCAATTAGGTTAGATTCAAAATGAATAGATTAAATTCTTATTAATTAAAACATTTACATACCTTCCAGTTTTTATCACTTAATTCGGCCATCAACTGATCCGTTAACTGAACACCCAAATCAACTTTAGACAAATTATCACAACTTTTATATTTTTCTGGAGCATCATCAAGAATCACATCCTTCGAAAAATCTTTCTCCTTACTGACCTGTTGTTTCGGTTTACTTATCTTCTATTGTTCAAATTACAAAAAAAAAAAAAAGTTAAAAATTGTGAACATTTCTCTGGAACATATTTTATTTTTTAATGTAAGAACAATAATTTAAGAGCTGGTGAGCTATAAACATAATTTAAAATTCTATACATTAACGGATATGTGAAACTAGTAGGTACCTTTGAACTTCCTGAACCACCTGCAAGTTTCTCACCAACAGACTTGATAGTTCCAACATTGGCTAAGTGGAGAGTACCTATCAAAGCCAGCCCGGAGTTTCGAACAGTAATATCCGTATGTAAAGAAGCGTTCCTTCCACAGTCTACAATAAAATCTGGGTCTCCTCTGCAACAAAATTAATAAAATCATAATAATAAATAAAAGAAAATTAACAGCAAAGCCTCATCCGGGTAAAAGGCGGAATTAGCCTACGCATAGATTTGAATGAACTTTTTATTTTTAACATCACTTTTTATGTAACCTTAAACCTAGCCGAACAATAGCTTCAGAAGTTAATGATTTTCCGAGGATAAAATAAAAAAAAAAAAAAAAATGTTCTCGATAATCCGTAACACCAATTTTATCCCGCTTGTAGTATACCACATGATGGTACTTAAGCTTTATCAGAAGTATATAATATTATTATGATCCTCTGTACATAGCAAACTGGAAATTTTTTTTTTTTAAATACTACGGGAGGCACCCACAACTGTTTCATCAAATATACCCCCCGTAGGTACAACGTATAACATTTGTAAGTTATTCGAAGGGTGTAACATATAACTATTCCAAGAAGTTCGCGTATATTGACGGTCTAATAACTAATGCAAAACAACTTTTGTTTGCCTGTACCTCGATTGTTCTGTCACGGCATACACACAATAAGGAGTGCAAGTGTGACGATTATTTTCACTTGTTTTTATGAAATCAGTACGACGTTGTACGTTAATCGTAAATGTTACATTTGTGGGGATTTAAATAAATTAAAATAAATTGCAAACAATGGGAGAGTGTACTTTTCATTTTCGTATCAACAGGCACAGACAATGTTATCTGCTGTAATTGTCGAAAAAGACTACCGTGAAATAAAAAAAAGAAAGAAGTAAAAAGTAAAAATGTAAGTGGCTGTAAACAAAATTCATCGTCAAGAAGTTCCAAGCTCGGAACCAACACAGCAAACAGCGTTTAGAGGCAATACAAAAAAAAAGAGGTTTGGAATTTATTCAATGTAGAATTTGAAGAAATGTACAGCTTATTAAAATGTTTAAGTCATTAAGAATGAGGCGTCATTAGACAAAGGAAAGTCGCTTCTAGATATGGTATAAAACTCAAAGCTCTGCACAAGTCGTTGACTCATGAGCCCTCAAGATAATATGAATGAACGTTTCCTGACCTCCTAGATGCAAGAACTAGCTCAAAAATAATAAAAAACAACGATAACAAAGTAAGGCGCGCGGGAAGTACGGTTGCAAAGATATAAGCGATATTAGTGTTATGTTTTCGTTACATGCAGTTTTAGCAAGCGACTCTCTATTGACCGAAATTAAAGACGTTTCACATCAAAATATGTTCCACTTATTCTAATGAAATTCATATAAACAGCCATCATTATTAGTTTTTATTTATTAATACTATAGCCATGTAGAAAAGATAAAACTTACACGACGGTAGATTTCATTATACAACTTGACAGCCAATTTAATTTTTCCGCCCATAAGGAAGAGTCGGTTTCAGGATGGCTTTCATTGAAAAGAACTCGAGCGACACAATCCAGAGAGATGTTACTGGCCAAACTGTTTAATGTTTCTGAAGCTAGATTCGATAAGGCTGGAAGATGGAGGTTGCTTGCAACATCCACGATGACATACTCTATTCCATTCCTGAAAATATGAACAATTTTTTTTGAAGGACAATATAACAATGAATAAAGAAATTATGTTACAAATGAGTACAGTAAGTGTTGGTTCATCAGTAACAAATTACTAATTTTTATAAAAAAATTAGTTATGGACTACTGTGGTACAAACGTTTCTTGTCGACCTTCTGCGAATGAATAATCTTCTGCTGAAAACAAACTTACTTATGAAATCAACATACCCACCACATCACTCCCCGTACTAGAGACCTTTCATCTCTCCCCGTCGTTTAGCCTCCCCCTCTTTCCATCACTGACGTAACCGCAGTCCTCTACTTCATGACGAAGATGGACTCGATATTTACCCAATTTTTCAACTTATTGACCCCAAATCATAACCCTTCTTACTAACAGGTCCCAAATAGTGCCTCCTACCCAACATTTCTTCTTCATCCATCCTCATCTGAAACGCCGATATGGCTTACACAATCAGAAACGAACTCTTTATTCTACTACAGAAGAAAAATATAGCTATAGCTCTTATTACGAAAACTAGACTGGCTACTAGAAAACATTGCAACATCCCGGATCAGTGGATAAAACAAGTGTGCATTGACAATCATAATCCGGTGTAATCTCATTTGGTTAAAAAAATTAATTCAAGTCGTTCGGTTGTTGGAGCATCGAAACATGAAATGAGTGCTAGCTCTCTAACGGTTAACTTGTTTCGAGATTAATGTATAGAACCAAGGATGTGGTAAATCATATTTCCTGGTTATTTGATCGTACGCATTTTAGCGTATCCCCTTTTAATGATGGGGGGCTGTGATCAATTTTAAATTGGCAATGTTTATGATCCGGTAACTCAATAATTTTCAACAAAATATCGGCACACAACGCCGTCACTTGACCCCACCTTTGCTCGGCACATACTAGTAGTTTGGTAGGTCATTGTTGGTCGGCAAATACTAGCTTTGGTTAAAGGGTGAAATAAAGCCTCCTCCGTTGCTCGACACATACTAGCTGGTGCATCCGCTGTTGTGTAAATGAATGTTAGTAAAACCATCGCAATTACAAGAGAGGTACAGCATTTACCGAAAGCTGGGAAAGACAGATAGTAAAAAAATAACAAAATTAGAAAAAAATAATTACCGTGGTAAAGGAAAAATGTCGGCAACCATTTTCAGAACTTCCAATCTGGCTGATATTAGTTCCTCAGAGATTTCACTCTCGGAAGCATAAAGAAGGGCGAGAGTAGCTTGGCCAGTCTGTTCGTTCACTTCAACCGACGGAAGTAGCTAAATGAGAAACACAGTTCAGAAGCTTTTCCTCAAAATTGTATACATTTTTTTTTATTTTTTATTATGTATAATTTATTTCTGATGTTTGAAAGCAGACCATACCCGATTGAAAACAATATGATAATTAAATACCCTAAACGAAGCGAATAAAAGTTTTCTAGTTGTCTGGCAATTAGTTCCGCATTCAATGTATTTTGGATGCTTCTAAATTGAAGATTACATGTAAAAAAATAATACTAACCTCTCGAATTTTATTAACTGCCTGTATTTGTTCTTCTAAATCACCATTTGATGCATTCAGTACATTATTTGGAAAAATAACCTTTGCTCTGTTGAAGGCCTCTTGCCGTGTCAATCCCTTGACGCAACCTTGATTTTCGACACTAGCCATTGGTGCTTCTAGAAATAATTAGTATTTAAGTTAGGAAACGTGGAATAGCTATTATTTATTAATGAGTGAAATTATGTAAAAAAAGCTTTTTTCAAGTCTCGTATTCTCAGCCCTCTAATTAACCATAAAAATACAATGCAGGGGATTAAGAACAATTACCTGAAACTGCTTTATTGGTTCTTTTTGCTTTGCCCTTTACAGCAGTCCTTTCATTTTTGTCTTGTCTGATATCCTTTCTATGCGCTATTGGCTCTGATTTAACTTTAACTGCTACTGGTTTGGCAACTATTACCGCTTTATCACAACATTCTTTTATCTATAATTACAAAACAAAAAATGAAAGAAATAGACAAGTTAAATGAAATTACATAAATAAAACTAATTTCTTTTAAATGTATATAAAAAAACTAACTTTTATATTAGTTTTTAAATTAAACTTGTTGATTCAGTATTGCTAAATTAAAAAAAATAGTTTACAGATTTTTCTCTTTAAATAAAATATATAAACCTTTACTTTGTCTACTTTAAATTTTGCAATGATATTTTTCCAAATCCCTTTTCACAATCATACTTCTCATTTATTCTAACAATTATCAACTTTCTCACCTTAAATCCTAGTTTTCCTAAATATGAAAATTTTCTATAAATGTTAAGGTCTCATGATGAAACTATAACCCCAAAACTCCCTTCCTCTTTATCAGTACAGTCTCCTCGCCTGTCGTTATCAACTAGTCTAACTAAAATCTAAAAACTCGTAATGCATATATTTATACAAAACCAAAAAAATAAATTAATTAACAAATATTTGTTGTTAGGCTGTCCTCTTTTTTATTTTTTTCAAATCCAGTGGAACATGTACGTGTATACTGTATGGACGTTCTACTGACCTTCTCTTTCTTTTTCTTAGATCCGGATGAACATATCGCAGGACACAATTGGGGAAAAACAGCCAGACGGGGACAAACATGAACAGATCACTATGACAAACGGGGACCGCTGGAGGCAGAGCAAGAAAGGGGGGGGGGGATTTCGTTGGTTCAAGATTTTGATGTTATACCCTATACACAAGATTTGGAAGGATGAAGGACAAGGGGGCTATAATATCTTGGCTGGTTTGATGAAGTGCATGAATTAATAATCAAGACTGAAATATTATTATAATAGTAACAGGTTGCGTAAGTCATTAAAGTATGTGAGCAAGAGGACCTTCGAGCATCACTAGGACGTCTTTCCAAATTTAACGTGCATATTTCTTTGTCCTTAACGAAACTGACTTATGAGCCTCTGCGCTAGGAGGAGGGGGGGGGGGGGGTAATTATGCTTTTAGCCCCCCCTCCCCCTTAGCTACTACTATACAAAAAATTCACAACTAGCGGCTGGGCTGACATATACTATTTAAAATAAAAATATTAGGAACCTTTTTTAGCATTTGAGCATCAATTTCCACAAAAAAAGGGCCAATATTTTTTTCACCGACTACTTTCATAGCAGTACCCAAAGCAAGGGCAGAATTATCTCTGACAGATGGATCTGAAAAAAAAGTAAGTGTGACAAGAGTTCTTAGGTTATGAAGGAATATGTAGATACACTTTTTATTGCACTAAAGAAAACAAGCTTTATGGCAATGTATGCTTTTTTTTACAAAATAAATATACTCATAGCTATAGAAAGGAAAAGGAGAAAAAAAAAGATAATAAGTAATAAGAGTACATAAAAAGATACAATTAATATCAAAATAAATAAATATAGACGTGCTCTTTAATAGAAACAAAAAGAACTTGTGCAAGCAATTAGAAAACAAAAACAATTCAAAATTATATAAAACAGAATAAGGTTTTTAAAAAGGTAAAAATTTCAAAACAATAGTAGCCATAACACAAGAATAAAAATAAAAAGGGGTGGAAAAAAAAAATTGAAATAATAATTACATAATAAAATATAATGAACTTGTCTTGGGAGCTTAATTTCTCATCAATTCATTATACGTGCTTCAATAATTGTCAGAAATTATAGCTTATAAGTAATAAATTAAATAACTGTTGTTTTTATTTCTGAACTTTAGTGAAAAAAATAAATAAATTGTTCATTTTTTCAACATCTACACTATCAAAAAACTCTACAATTGATTCTGAGTTGTTTCGTTGATTTGTAAGATATTTGAGGACAAATGTTTGCCTGGGGATATAGTGGGTAATAAAATTATATACAAACATATATAGAAAAAGTGTTTTCTAAAAAGTCTGTAAATAATGATAATTTAACAAATGTTCACAAGTACAAACTTTAATAGAAAAACAATAGGTATCTAATAAATTTTATTTGAAACATTTTTGTCTCCTAATTCGATTTAGGATTTAATTTGATTTGGAAATATTGAGCCTTTTACGAAATTTTCTGAGCCACCTGTGCGATGCCTTAAAATCTTCCAAGCCAATTTTTTCAGTTTCTAATGCTTTTCCTTTTATTGGATGGATCCAGACAGCAGAATTTAACGGCTCTACAAAACTATGTGTAAGTTACACTGCCAACAGTTAGCCAGTGATATTTGGTGTCACCTAGGTATTTACGACATCCATGTCCCCGGGAGGGAGTTCTATCTACGAAATAAAAGTCACTCCCGGACGGGATTCGAACCCGCAAACCATGATGAGACCATGCGACCAAAGCACTACGCTCTAGCCCGCACGGCCACCATGGCTCCCGATTTAAGTTCATTCTTGTTCTTTAAAATTGTAGAAACTTGCATTTTGCCGATATAAAATTTTTTTGCCATACGACAAACTCAACTTCTTTTTTTCATTAAGATTTAATATTTCCTCTTTTTCTTTAAGAGAAGGACGTTTCCTTTTGAGGGACATGGTGTAATCGTGAATCACTATGAGTACACAAAACACTACTTTAGTTATTGGAGAAGAGAGAGGTATAATTTAAATGTTACACTATTCAAGGTCTCTCATGCAATATCTAATTTTCGTTAAAAGTATTGAATATTAAGTTTTAATGTTCTGTAGGATGAAAGGGGTTTACATAGACACCCATAATCCGGTGTTATGTACCTCATTTTTCAAAACATGGATTTGAAGTTGATTTTATAAGCCATAAAAACAATTCACGTCAGACAATCCCCTCCTTGACAAAATCCTTATGTCATTACAACATGAAAATGAATAATACCTTGATCACGTAGGGCTGCAGTTAAAGCTTTGCATAATGGTTTAAGAAGTTTCTTCGTCAAAATTGCAGGAGTGCACTTAGTAAAGGAACGAGATAAAAATGCAGCAATTTCAGATTTGATATTCGGGTTTTTGTTCTCAAGGTTCGATACAATGTCTTCTTGAAGAGACTCCAGTGAGGTCTAAGGACAAAAAAAAATAATAAAAATTAATACGCATATATGTTGATAAAAAATTGAAGACAATATAATATTATATTGGGTATTAGTATGACGACACAATTATTTAAAACAGAGAAGGTATATAAATTTATGTTTTAAACGATCCTATAAGTTATAGTATACTTATCATTAAAAAGAGATATCTGAGTAATACTGTTAATTAACTCAATAATATTCTTGTTTTGAAAATGCTTGAATTGGGCGAAACGTTAACTGAAACAAATAAATGTATTTGGGAAACCTAACGGCCAAACAAGTGTTTATATTTACTCACCTTCATCAAGTATATTTGAAATTGGTCTCAAATAAGGACATATTTCCTCGACCTTAGACATGGATATACGGAGAATATACAGGAATATGTGGGCTGTAACGAGCAACACCCGAAAAGTATTGTATATTTTGTACAGAATGTACAAAAAAATTAAGAAAGAAAGACCCGTTAGAAGCATTTCCTAATAAAATTCTGAACCTGGTTCATAACTCGGACAAGGCGAGTTGAAAAAGTTTTTAAATTATTGCTCTGTTGAATTATATTTCTTGAGTTGATCATAATTGTTTGGAGATTCAAGGCCGAGGGAAGTCTACCAAGTCTGAATTCGTATTCAAGCAATGAACCTCAGCTAGTTAATTCATCCCATATTATTTTGTTTATTATTCGAAAGTTTTCTTAATTTATCAAAATTAAAACATATGGGGTTCTGATTTCTTTAAAATTCGATTATTTAATATTTATTTATGGAATATACAATTTTTCAAAATTTCACCAGAACAATAAAATCAATACCACAATTCATATGTACAATATGGAACTTACATTCCTGTAATCTGCTATTTTCGTAGATTAATAAAATAACAAGCCTACAGCCAGGCAGCTCTATAGAAAAGTTCCGAGTAGGGTTACACATACTACCCTGAACAGCCAAATAGTGGCATCTGATGAGGATTTGACATATTTCGTAACGCTCTTTCTTCGTAGAATTTATAGTAACCCCATTATAAAAACGTTTTGAACCTCAACAATCAGAGAAATTAATGAGTTTCAAATGTATTAGGTAGCAAATAATAAGTAGTGGTACGTACAGTCATATATACAGCGTCTACAGCTTCTCTGAGGGCAGCCACTACACTTTGTTTCTTTTCTTTAAACTTTTCAAAAAGAACAGACATCAGAGATACGCTATATTGACTAAATTTCTTTTTTAGTCCACTGGCGATTCCAGACAAACATTTGATAGCAAATGTGACAACAACCACATTTGAGTCTTTGCTTATCACCTATTAAAACAAAATAAAAAATAAATTATAAAATCTATCAGTATAAAATATTTATCTATATTTGAACTGGAGCTTTAAAATGTTTTAATCAAATGATAACGAAAATTTGTTGAATACTATTATTGTCCAGTTCCACTAAATACATACATGTGTACCAGAATTTAACACAAGGCTAAACCCCACTCTCTCCACAGAAATATTTATTACTATGAAAATATGTGAGATAGTTTCATCGGAGTTTCTAACAAATATTTCAGTTAAGATAATAGCGCTTTCCAAGTAGCGATTACTCACAACCTGCCAGCAAATACAGTCACCGTCGGTCATAAGCTCAGGAATGGTGAAAACGACCCGAAATACAAATTAAATTTAGGATCAATTAGGAAGTGCTAAAATGAACTAATTCCACTAATGCAGTATAGCATCTATGTACTTACTTTTTTAAGAGTACGTAACATATCGCCATAATCAGCATTTTCAAGTTTTGGAGCAGCAGACAGCAAACGATCCAACTCCTCCAAAGCCTCCTTCCTCTCTGACCACTTTTTAGATTCAATTTTGGAGTAGAAGTCTTTACTTAGCTGGCTGAGTACATCCACAGGTTCAAGCAAGTCGTATGGATCTGCTTCTTCGATACCTGTACACTCACCATTAGCATCTTCCGTACCACCTGAAAAAAAACAGTAAATAAACTTAAAACATACTTCCCCAGCTCGAATTAGTTGTAATAAACTATGTTTCCACTCTCCTTCTACGCCCTTATCCTCTCCCGATTCGGCTGAAATCTAGTAGATGTCTCAATAGAGCTGACACTGAACATTTCAAATAATTTTTAAGCATTGTTCAGGCCAGTAGCTTGAATTCGCCGCCGATTCTGGGCCATCTCAGTTCCAAGTGTGGTCCAGAGATGGCATTGTTTATTTTTTCATGAGGCTTAGTATAATGCATCTTTACTATTTATTATGTTGGTAGACCTGATCTAGGTACCCCTTCCCACCTGTTGACCAGGTGAGTATTAGTCGTAATCCTGTTGCCTCCCCCTGAGGTCCCCGTAGTTTGTCTCCCGTTGCCTATACGACCTCAGTTTTGTGTATCTCCACTGAGGCCCCTTGTTTGCCTGATCCAGTCTGAATCCGTCCAGCTGTCTCAAGGTATTTAATGAATAACAAACCCTGGTCAGCAACTAGTATTTTTAATGATACTTAACATTTTTCGCAGAGATATTGTGAAACACTTAATAAAATATATAAATAAAAACTATTTTTTTAAAAAATATTGTCTATTTCACAAGATATATAAATTATATGGAAGTACTTTCGGTATTGCTATCATCTTCAGCCAGAAATAGACAATATTAAAAGAAGAAAAAAAAAATTGTTTTATTCATATTTTTTAATTTGTATTTTGTTAGATGCCCCTGGGCGAAGACGGCTCAGCCTGGAAAAAGAAAAAAAAAAACGTCCTGTTTCCAAACCTATACAGTCCTCTTGTTCACACCCTCCTTACTACGCTCCACCTGATTTGAGTAAAATCGGCCGTGGCGTGTACAAATGGTTCAATAGAACCGGATCTAAATTTGGTATTTTTTGCAAATTTATTTTCGGTTTTGTTTAAGTTATGTTTTTCACTTGTTTTCATGTTCAACAGTTAATCCCTTTAAGCCTAGGATTGTTTATGTCTTTATCCCAGCATTAGTTAGTACCCTGTTTAAATTACGATTTTGCTAATTTATTCAGTGCGTAGCCATTCTTTATTTTTGTTTGTAGCGTATCCAGCCAGCATACCCCCCCCCCCCCCCCTTTCGTTTTTGTTCAATTCTTATTTTATTTTTACGTGTAACGTAGCCAGTTAAGCACTCCCTCTTTAGTTTCTTCTCTTGTTTTGACACAGCTTTATTCATCATGTCAAAGAAGGAAGAAGAATCCAAACTTTCAGAGAGCGGTGTGAGAAAAGCAGTCGTCCTTGCTTGTAGGGAATTAGTGTTTTCGCAGGTCAGTGCGACCCTTAAAAGGTTCCAAGTGTTTAACCGCTGACACTTTGGAGGATTTCACTCCGGCTTATCAGCGCATAAGTGATCTAGTCTCACAGTTTAGTGCAATTCAACAACAAGAGCTTATCCTCATAAAAGTCTGTAGAGGTAACGCAGGTACAGCTTGCGTTTGACCAGCTTGTTGACACAACTCGAGCCTACTTGAGGTGTAAAAGACAAACACCTGTAGACAATATTATCACACCTACGGCACATCTATCGCAACCTTGTGTACTACCTCGCAGAAACATTCCCGTTTATAATGGCAAAATTTCTAAATGGCGAGAGTTTATATCTCTAAACGACTCTTTGGTTCATAGTAATAGTTCTCTCAATCATCAGTGGTTGGTGAACCTACATTTCATGTTCAAACTGCCTGCCCTCTTTGAAGATTGGCTCTTCTTAACCACTCTTCGCTGGTGCTCAGAGCGATAGACTGAGGAGAGACGGATCGACAAGCATTTTCCACTCTTTGTTGCAGTTCTGATGTTGCACGGTTATGATTGGCATAAATGTTGTTTTTCAAATGTCCGCACAAGAAAAAGTCTAACGGAGTTAGATCGGGTGACCGAGGAGGCCAACAGATGGGGCCGTGAGGTCCTATCCACCTAGCTGCAGTATCATTCTTTGCCGTTGGTGTGGAGGAACCTCTTCTAGTAAAGTTGGTAATTCCTCTCAAGAAATTTAGAAACTGAGCTCCATTTAAATTATTTCGGTAGAAATAAGGACCAATTAATTTATTTCCGAGAAGTCCACGAAGAATACGATACTCTGGGATTTTTCTGTGCCCACTTTCGAAAATTCAGTACACCATTTCTGGTGAACTTTGATTCATCCGTCCATACGATGTATGGGAGAATGTTTTCTTCAGCTTCCCAAATCGACATATGTGCAAGCAACATTAGACGCCTGTCATAATCAGTGTCCCAAAGCCCCTGGACAAGATGAGAGCGATAGGGCTTAAAATTATAAGTCCGGAGTAATTCTCTAATTTTGTTCTTTGAAAAATCTAAAACCCATCCAGTATTTCGGAGAGAAGAATTTGGATTTTCCATAACATACAATAAAATATCCAGCTCCTCGTCGAAATTGCGTTGCCGGTTTCTTGATGGACCCTCAAATGATCCGAATCTCATACTGTGAGCAACACGAATAAACGTTTTTTGGTTCACTTGGGGACGAGGGGGAAATTTCTGGGGGTTTAACTTTGTACCATAACTTTGTAATTTTTTGACCAATTTAAAATCGGGTTGCACCATTGATTTCAGCGTACAAAATCCTTTAAAATAATGTATCGGAAGATATAGGGTCCTATTTGAAATTTTTAAGTTGTACTGGTCCTGGGGTACCCCATATATATTTTTTTTCAAAAACAGGTCGAAATTTTAAACTAGACTGAAAAATATTAAATACGTATTTTTTATTTTTTTTACTAGTTGTTCAAGAGAAAATCAGCCGGACCATCAAAAAAGGACACCCTGTATTACACCCCGACAACATGGATGGTTCACCCAAACGCTCCCTAGCCAGTGGCGTAGGCACTCAACCAGTACCCCCCAAACCAGCTCAAGAGTCGCAAGTGATGTCATGTCACTACGAAGCCACACCCTCTGCCCCTTCTAATGTCCTCCATGAAACAGCGCAGGTACTGGTAAGAGGCAGTGACCAATTGTTTTACCCTTTCAGAGCAGTTTGTGACCCTGGATCACAAGTATCTATATTGACTTTTTCGGCCACCCAGACCCTCGCCAGCAAGCCCGTAGGCCTAGTGTCTAGTTGTTTGAAATCTAGGCTCTATGACAAGTCCTTTAATGTCAATGCTCTGGTGATCCCTAAGATATCCGGTAACATGCCATCTATTTCGTTGCCTGAGGACTTTGTGAGACGCTTTCAAAATTTCAAAAATGGTTAGCATTGAGATACTTTTCAACACATTTACTGTAAAAAACGAAATAAAAATAGAAATATTTGTTTCAAGATTGTCACAAAAAATGTCATGAGTTTTTGCGTTATCCTTAACCTCTTGTTAAAATGGAAAAAACAGCTTAAAAATAGTTACAGTTGGCCCGAAAATTGTAAAAAAAAAATCTTTTAATGGTCATAACTTCGCGAGTATTTGTGCTAGGAATAAAAAACGAAGTGCAAATTGTTCGTCTCAAAAAACTCTACAAAACATATTATTTGAGTTCTTTGCTATCTTCAACCCTTTTCTTGTAAAATTAAAAAAAAAACTTTAAAAATGGATTATTAAGCATGGCGCACCCAACCAAGTCATTTAAAGTATATTCTAAAAGGTAGTATTCAATAGTTAGAACAAAATCACGAGAAAAATTTCGTGTTACACCTGCGTTTTTTCGGCCGAAAATTCAATTGCTAACATTTTAGAATTTTTTAAAGGGGTTAATGACCTTGAAAAAACATTCGATGAATAGGTATTATAGTCAACTACCTTCATGATATTTTTTTCAGAATTTTCGCGTAAACACAACCTGAGAAAAAAAAAATAAATAAAAATAACACCTTTTTTTAAACCTGTGGGGGTGGGGAGGGGGGTTGGGGTCATATGGGCTGTGACCAGAGCTGAGAATTTATTTAAATAAAGTATTTATTTAGACGTTTAAATAAATACTTATAATTAAATACATGTATTTAAACACTTAACTTCCTAAATACATTTATTTAATTAATAGTATGTATTTAAATACTCATAATTATATTTTGTATTCAGTATTTAACAAATCCTTGTATTTAGAAGATAATACTACGTTAAAATTGAATATGCCAATTTTATTTGATATCAATTATACTTATTTTCTTAAAAAGTATGAATCTTATTAAAATATGACTTAGTGTTTCATTTTCAATGTATTCATTAAAAAAAGATCAGACCATTTAGGTTCAAATGACATTAAGTTGTTGTTGTTTTGAAATGTAACTTTTCCCTATTCTTTGTTGTGCTATATATCAAAGCATTAATTGTAAACAAATATCGAAGTAGTTATGTTTATACTGATTGCATTTGGAACAAGATTCTGTTTGCATTCTAGGTTTATCTATTGAGTGGTGAAGAGCCCAAGTGATTTTAGGAAAATATTTAATCAAGAGTGCAAAATGGACTGTGAGTTATCTACCTCTACCCATCATTGACAAAGGTAATGAAAATTCTACTTTATCAATATTAAATGGAGTGTTCTATAAAATTCATTCTCGTAATGGGACAAACATTTTAGCCGTTTGCCAACCAATTTAAAATATAGTTAATGACTCTGAACTGGCAACAAGTAATTTTTTTAAACACTTAAAACGTATCCACGAGGATCAAGCTAAGAGAAAGTCAACTAATCACTCCAATTCTCAATAATATTCATATTATTGATATAATATGGGTTGATATTGATATAATCCGAATAGATTTCGGAAAAAATTTAACAAAGCGAGTTTTTAGGAAGGGTTATAATAACTTCTAAGTTGAGGAACGCGGACATATTGTGGAAAGGGTTTTGAATTTACACATGAGATATCGTGTCAATACATTCGTGACAACGACAGCGAATAGAGTTTTTGTGTTGAGCTCCCCCTACTCCCACCTTCCCCTTTGGCTGAAAATCAATAGGTGTCGTCCATAGAGGGTTTTGAATTTACACATGAGATTTCATTTCAATACATTCATGACAACGACAGCGAATAGAGTTTTTGTGTTGAGCTACGATACAGATTTCGTGTCGATACATTCATATCGGGAGTTATCGTGTTCACAGACACAGATTTTTTTTTTTCATTTTTGGAATCAGGAGTTTGGAAAACATTAAATTTCGTTGAAAACTTCACATCGAATTTCTGACCGATTACACCTATACTTCATATAGCTGGGAAATAAAATGTAAATGTAAAATTGATAAAGAAATCTCACCATCAGTACTATCAGGGCCGCTAACCGAAGCTTTCTTTGCTTGTTGGGAGCGAAGGAGTCTTCTAGGACGGGGTGGAGTTCCTTTCACCTTCTCATATTCTGCTTCAACTTCCGTTAACTGAAACAGATGACCAAATAGTAGTGTACACGTACGTAGAGCAGAAAAAAAAAAAAAACTCTCATCTAAACTAGAGATACTTTAATAATAAAAACAGATCAACGGTTTTTCCTTTAAAAAAAAAAGTATTGTTTATTTATTCATATATAATAGCAGTTTACTTTGCCTGAAGCTGGTGACGTACGACACCCCTACAAATAATAAAAAGCTTCACCTTTCTCTTTTTTTCTCAATTTAAAATGTTGGAATCTCCCTAGTCTATATATATAAGTTAACTAAGATTGACGTCCCGAGTGGTTTTTAAAAATTGTTTATTTAACGTTACAACACATTTATTTAATTATGTACATAAAGTGAGAGAGGTGTCCACTCGGAGTTTGAACAAAACTAACTAGTCGAAGCAAGATGGAGGCAAGGCTTGCTCTCTGAGATAGAAAACAATTCTTGGAACATTCTGGGAGTCAACAAGATATGCCTGCAAGTGACCGTATGGAAAAAGTATTTTTTGACACTCACAGAAAGTGTCTCGATCTCCGCTCCAAGAAATATTTGTTCAAGAGACTTCTGGGAAAACAACTTACATGATTAGGTTTCAAAAGAGAAGACAACTGAGGACGAACGGCAGCTCCAAGCCAATGATAAATTTCGCAAAGGAGCGACCTCGTTTCGGAGCGAACACTCACATCTCGATCCTCCAGAAAGGACGGGGTACGTTTTATTATTTTGTTCACATTGATAACTTTAGGTCCAAATTCCCTAAAAAAATAATAAAAAATTGAAAGGATCAACGTAATATCAATTGCTTTGCTTCCCCCCACAAACACAAAAAATATACATATATATATATATATATTTTTTTTTTCGAACTTGTCTTGGCGATTTTTTTCAAATATGCCACATATTGCTTGTGTAAAACAAATATGGAGCTTCCCCACCCAACAGCAAAATAAATATGACCGAGGATCATGGGACACAGTATCATGAAGAATGTGCGTTTTTATCAAGTGACCCGTTAAATTGCAGACCCAGCCTGTGCGATGTCAGGTTCTCTGTAAGACCCCAAGCTATATTATATCTGGGTAGCTTAGGACTTCCACAGTAGAGGCGGGCTGGGCTCATGTCTACTAGATCGACGAAAGAACGCTCCGGTAGTAGGCGATGGGTCATTCCACATCAGTTCAACCAGGGTCCGACACCCATGATCTCAGATTTTGATGAAACTTGGCATGTGTGTCCCTTTTATGGATTTAAGTAAGGATATAAAATGTTTTTGCTCTATCTCAAGCGGTTTAGGTTTTACAGCCTGTTAAACTTTTTTGGATTTCGCTGTTTTTATTGTTCGGGCGGAGGAAACGCAATTGTTTTTTTTTATAGAAAATAAATGATATCTCCCTTGTTTACCAACCAATGCTGATGAAATTTTTTATGAGTATACATCAATATGTAAGGAGTTCAGAAAAAAAATAATTAAACCTGCAAGTATCTATACATAGACAGAAACAAATCCAAAAGTTTTATTTATAGATTTTTTTAAACGAAATACTGAGTTCTACGCTAAGTGGAATATCTACAAAAGGGAAAAGGATAATCAAAAACATTTTTTTAAATTCTTGTTCTACAACCACACGAAAAAACAAAATGAATGGTTTTTTCACTCCTTCATTATTTTTTCTCACTTCGAAGATAGAAATGACTTCACTCAATCATTTTCTTGAAATCGTTAAATTAAAATTACTATTTTAGTAAAATTTGAACTAAAAATGTCACATATCAACCACTTTCAAATAAAATTAGACAATGCCCATTTAATGAATTGAAACAAAAAAAAAATTTAAATAAAACAAAAAATTCAGTTATTCAAAAATGTTTTCGAAAATTTCAAAATTTAAAAGAATCAGTGATTTTTGGCATAAGATTAAAATAATAGAGTGGAATTAATATTGTAAATCATGCCTGTCCAACAAAAACAAAATGTTATAAAATACGTTATCCATAATTATATCTGAATTGAGATTATTTCAAAATTTTCAACAATTAGGCCTAATTAAATAAAATAAAATTACAATACAATTTAATTTCAAAAACAAGTTCTAAACAAGTCAACTCACTAACAGTAACTTATTTCAAGAAATCTTACAAGCAATCAAAACACTCGAGCAGTGACAAAACTATTAAATGGTGCTCTATCTACTGAGCAGGCATACTTGTTTAAATTAGTAAATTTAAATTTAACGATTTCAAGAAAATGAGTGAGTGAAGTGTTTGTTATCTTTGAAGTGAGAAAAAATAATAAGGTGAGAAAAAATAATAAAGGAGTGAAAAAACCATTAATTTTATTTTTTCATGTGGTAGAGTATATCTTGTAGAACAAGAAACAAAAAACATTTTTTGATTATCCTTTTCGCCCGATCGATAAAAACCCCGAAAATCCAAAAACGTTAACAGGCTGTAAAACCTAAACTGCTTGATATCTCTTGAGCTAAAACAATTTTTTCTTACTTAAATCTATAAAAGGAACAAATATGCGAAGTGTCATTAAAATCTGAGATCATGGGTGTCGGACCCTGGTTGAACTGATGTGGAATGACCGATATGATCGCTAAGCCCGGCATGAGTCACAAGCAAAGATATAAGTAAAATAAAGGATGAAAACCTCAAAGCCTGGGCAAAGATGTGTATTGAAGCAGCTGACACCTTGGGATTTTTAGATTCTGTTCCTTTTATCAGTTCTTCGCAAGCTACTTCAAATTTTTCAATTTCAATGTACATCAAAATGATCTGAGCCGCTAGATCCTTGATCTTGGCCTTGGGGGATCCGAGGCACTTCTGGATAATACCTGAGACTACATCTCCAGTCGTCCTACAAAGATACATTAAAAGATAAATAATAGTATGTATATTAAAAACTATTAGCTTAGAGAAAGCGGTCCCCTGAACCCCTCGGCGCACGCTAAGAGTTTCATAAAACGTATGTTGAAGGGAAACATTTGTATTAAACTGAGACGATATCGGCGGCTTACAGGTCAGAAAGCACAATAGTCCCACCTTGAATCTAGGAAAAACACGGGTGAACCACCGACAATGTACTTCAGCTCGAATTATCTATAATCAACTTAACTCTACCACTAAGCCCTTCTCCTCTCCCGGCGCCAGTAACTCGTGATCCCGACCACAGTAAACAATTCAATAATAAAAAAACACTCACCTTCCAGCATTGCCACAATTTTCAACAAAAATAAGAACTGCCTCAAGCCCCTTTTCTTGGCACAGAGCATGACTATCCACCACAAATTTTTTGACAAGTCCTGTAAATTTATTCCATTCGTTTGATTTTTCATCTTCTATTTGCTGAAAATGTTTAGCAGCAGCCTCGTACCCACTCAGCCTTGCTTTCCAAACCTTAAAAAATAAATTATGTATTTTTTGATTACACTATAAGAATATTTGATGGTGTTGAAATTAAAGCAAGCCTAAACACAGACAAAATTGCAGGTTTATTTATTCACATTATTGATACTATAATACAGTATATCCCACCCACCTTGTGAGTGCAGGCCTCCTCTATTGGTAACTTCGTAAAATCTTCGTCATCCATTTCGAAACCTGTATTAAAATAAATAGTATTTAAATTAACAATGCGTAAAACTGTAAAGCACTGTGTCTTCTTGATATGTGTATTTGTGTTTTGTACACCTAAAAGAGCAGAAAACTTTGTTTTTCATTAAACGGATCACCAATAACTGCGTGAAAAAAAAAAAAAATAATAATTTTCTAGAAAAATTAGGTACATGACAAAATTGGTGAAAATTTGAGATAGGATGCGGTAGACATACAGGTTAATAAATGGAGAAAAATTACCTGAACTTGAATAATAGTTGATACTCTGATAAGAAGAATCAAACAATGAAAAATCTAACAACTATCAAGAACGAAGAATACAATGATAAGGAAGGTTAATTTGTTAATATAATTTGATATAATGCACAGTGCAATTGAGAGCAGGATTGGGTATTGAAACGAAAGGACTTATCCAGATGAATTCTCGCACATTAGCTATAGAAATAGTGTATTTCGATATCAAACTCATTTTAGCTAAAAAGTGACCTAATGCATTTCGGAACTGAACTCAATTGTTTTGCATTATCAATGCATAAAATAAATTGCCGAAGAAAAACGTTAAATGTCAACAGTCAAATCCGTAATTTAAATAAAAAATAATTAGAACTGGAGAAAAAGACAATTGTGAACCGAATCACAGAATAATTGGGACGCCAGCATTGATAAATTTATCCAACGTTAACTCACATGGGCAAGAACTATAATCCTATGTGGATGCAGTAACAAAAAAATAACTTATCAACATAAAATAAATTTAATTCAGTGACCACCGTATTTGCACTTACCACTCGAGCAGAAAACACCTTAAAAAGAAAGAGCGGAGAAATATTAATACTCCATAATAAGGCAACTACAAAATAATTTTCCAATACTTTTTGAATGACCTGTCTCTACAAAAACTAACAAGAAAAAACACCCGCTCAACTCGAACTTTTATTGGCAACAAAACACAACCACAATAATTGAATTTTCTAATTAACATCGGTTCAAACTGATAACACCTTCACATTTAGGTTTAATGAATAAATATATTTATATATGAAAAACATATTTGTAACTGTTAATATAACAAGGGTAATAAATCAGTATGAGTGAACTCGATGCAACCAAATAATTCTAGGTTTTTATACTCTTGAAAACAAAATGTTCGGAGTACCTTTTTAAAATTTGTATAAATGACCACAGTTTGAAAAACCCAGTCTGATAGAATCTATGAAAATGATGCGAAGATTATAAGCCAAAAGATTGGGGGGGGGGGGGGGGGGGGGGGGGGTTATGTGATTCTTTTTTAGAGCGACTTAACCATCGTCCTTGCTAGCTTTCAGTAATAACGACTAATTGTAGTAAAATACAGGTAAATTATAATTTTGTTATGCGTGGGATTTCGTTTTTTTCGCTTTACAAATAACTAATATTTTGGACCCGGTATTTCACGCATTCTCTATCAGCTTAAAAGCAAGTGGCAGAGAAGCCTATTACAAAATTACTATTATTTTAGAACAGGTATTTCACATAATAAAAATGTATATATATCAGTTATAAAATATATAATAATTTTCAATTCAAAGGATTTATTTTTCAATAAAAACATATTAAAACGTTACTGCTCCTTTTGTTAATAATGCCTGGAGCCATAAGCTATATGATAAAAAATAATACTTTTAGAAGCTAATATGTATTACCAGAAATAAGGAACATATTGCTACTTTGTTTCAAAATAACAGTTAGAGAAATAATAGGATATCAGTAGTGCTTAGAACACAACCTTGTTTGCTTCAGCTTCTTCAAGAATTATTTGTTATTGTTAATTGATTAGAATTAGTGCAAAGTACTATATTAAGTCAGGATGTCAGATGAAAGCGACTCTTATTTTGATTCTTATGGAGATTTGCAAGTAAGGTCATTTTGTGCTATCTACGAGTAATTAAAAATAAAGAAAACGTATGTTTTTTAAAAAATATTGTCTATTCACAAATAATATACAATATGGGAGTACTTTCGGTATTGCTACCATCTTCAGCCACGACTTAACAAATACTAAATTGAAGTTCAACTAGGTTTCTTTATTTTTATCAAGTGTTTCACAATATCTCTGCAAAAATGTTAAGTATTATTACGAGTAATTAGCCGATTTTTTGGACAATGTTAAGCCTAGTTCACACTTAACATACATTTGCCCGCAAAAAGATACACACATTTATAAAAACTGTTTGTAAACATGTTATTAGTATGAAAACATTTGAAATATTTTTCTGTATTCCATCTTGCGGATGGAAAACATGCATTTGCACTCACAAACAAGCAAGTATGGACGTGTTAGCGATCAAATTTCTCTCATTAGTTTTCTCTACAGCGAGAATGCAAGTGAGAAGCAGCAGCACAGTTTGAATCAAAATCCCTTGGCACCATTCTGAGTAAATATCTAAGTCCAGCGGTAACTTTTAGATTTAAAATTTACGTACCCACCAGAGTATTTAGTAGATTTTTTTTTTCTCAGTCAAGATTATAAAAACAGCCCTGATACCCGAACCTCTTTCAACCAGTGATTGTTTGTGGATTGTTGGTATTTATTGCAACTGAACGTTTGTAGATGCGGACACACTGGGTTCCAAACAGATCATTGCGGAGCATGAGAACATTTCATTTTAAACATTCAATGCATTTGTTTTCAGGCATTTTTGTTGGGGCAAATGTTCACGAAAACTTGTATTATTTGTTTGCGGGCAGATGTATTTAGGTTTGGACATGCCCTTTAAGGATTTTCCGGGATATGCGCGATGACGCTTTGTCCTGGATTTTGCGATAGAAGGAGAGAAGAAAAATTCATGTTATCACGTGAATGGTATATTTTGATAATACGATTAGATAAGGATTCTGATTAGATTTATCGTTTTTTACATTTATAATTTAAAATGATAAAAAAAAGTCTTGAAATTATTTGTTAATAATAAAGGTTTGTAATGACTAAATACATGTTCATTTTATACCCCCCCTCCTCTTATGCTCCCTTTCAGGTGTCCCGGGTTGCGGTACTTAAAATCTGGTCACCTTCAATGTTGATCTTACCGACAATAAGTTTTCCAAAAAACGTTTTTTGAAATATTGGATCCGTTCATCATAATGGATCTCTCCTGATATTTAAAAATAAAGTTAAAATTGCAAATGAATATTCTTTATTTTTCGGGTGCACCTTGCATTTAGTTCAACTTGTTCCGCCGTCTTTGTTTGTAGTGGGAGCTCGGGATCTGGTTAGTGCTCAAGTGAGGTTATAGGGGCCGGGGGCGACCAACGTGTGGCGATCGGTGGTCGCCCCAGCCCATCACACCGCTTATTTCTACTCCCGCCAGGAGCCGGCAAACTGGCTGAACACTGGTTAGCCGGTCTCCGTCACCAGCTGCTGCAGATCTAGTCCCGCATATCAACTCTATCTTGGCCTCGTCATAGAGCAGGCAATCGATGACTCCGTGTCAATGCAGTCTCGATGCCCCCACATGAACAGTTTGGGTTGTTCTTCTTCTTAAAGAAGAAGAGTTTGGAATTAAAGTCTCCGTGACCTTATAATATCTGGGACATCCAGTGGTCTATACCCACGTCGAGTCGAGGCGTACCCGGGCATCCGGAAAGTGTGCATAAGTCGTTTGGCCATCCGAACTTCGTGACCAATGTCCTTGCCATTTTTCCACAATCCCTTCCTAGGTAAAGTCCTTAACGCTCTAATCTGGACTGTACGCTCACCTCCTGCTCCAGGGCTAGGCGTAAGGGCTCATCAATATCTGTTCCTAAAGGCATATTGCGTCTACAGTATGAATATCCAAAAACAGATATATTTGAAATGTATTGTTGGTTACTAGGATTCAATTAACGTATTTACGCACAGTGTACAATATTTTTGTATTACATAGGTGAGGGTGTCAGTATCAAACCAGGACTATCTCCAGAAAGATTAATTTTTCAGGAGAGCAAAAAAAAACTGTTATGGGATGAAGGAGTCTTGTTTCAGGGGTTGATTATTTTTACTGAATGCAGTACAAAAGGAGGCAAATTTATATCTGAAGTGAGTTCGTGCAAGGCATGTTTACTGCTGAGTTGATTCAATTTGAAAAATGGAGATAGTTGGGTTCGATCTGTATATGTGGCCACCATTTTTCAAATATTTCTATATTGGTTATTCATTTGTAACTTAAACTTTATTTCTAGATTGAGAGGTACATTATGGTAAGACCCATGCATCCGCTTTGGTTTAGCACACAATACACATTAACCTCAGAAAGTCAACCGTTAAAGAGCTATCACTCGTTTTATGTCTTGTCGAGAAATACATAGTATTATCAATGTGTTTAGGTACCTTGCTTCTTTTGTGTTCCTCTTACATAACATATTTGTAGGTGAGAGGATCTCAAGGTAAGTTTAGTATTGATGGGAGTTGATGTCTCCCTTTGAGGACTGCATGTTACTTTTCCATTTTCATACATTTTTTATTCTTTGAGACAAATAAAAAATACCTTAATATTAAACATTTTACTCCAGATTAAAGGGATTTTGTTTTCAATATATTTTTTATAACATTTTTGTTTTTGTCAAATGATCAATCTAAACTAAACATAAATTGTTATCCTCTTTTCCCATTTTTTAACTCGTGGATTCGGGGAGCCCCCCAGACCCGGGGCCTTTCGCGATTGCGACTTGCGCGACCTCATAAATCCGCCGCCTGCCTAAAACGAACGTCCGAAACAGCCTACCTTCCCAGAATTCAACTTTCATTTCAGAAAAGTAGGACTAAGTTGATTGCAAGGACCCGCGATTTATCACATACAAAACGGATGACAACCTTTCACACTAGAATAGTTTTCTTGAATATATCAACTATGAATTCATAAACGTTTGCTGTTCAAAACTAAGATCAATGGTTAGTTTTCCTTATGTGTTCGTTCACTCGCCGTCTGGCCCCATGGAGAATGTATTAATAGAGACAATATATGAATATACGAACAATGTTAAATTCTCTGTTATTGACGCTTTCCAAAATGATATTTCTCATGAATGTAATGTATTATACATATATATATATTTTTTTAATGAAGGGTGATGATATCGTTTTAAAATAGTTTTTGTCTAATTAGATACATGAAATTATGCTTAACGACGAACAACGAATGAAAATCTATAATGAGGTCATAATGGGAAATGAAAGTTTTTTTAGAGGAAAAACAGTTTTAGATGTAGGAGCTGGAACAGGTATTTATATATATATATATATAATATATTATTTTAATTATATATATATATATATATATATATATATATATATAATATATTATTTTAATAATATATATTATATATTATTTTTTCATTTTAGTCAGTTGTAGTTGCTTATTAAAAATAAATAAATAAACTGAATAGGAAAATAATAATAATTCATTTCTGTTTCAATTTAAAGACTGCGTTAAATTATGTCTTAACATGACAACTCCTTTTTTAATAAATTCGCGTCGCACGACGCGCCGCTCATATTTTATGAGGAGTAACTTATGGATACTCGAAAACACACTTCCTCAATAGGAAATTTTAGGCTCTACAATTTTTTTTATGACTTTTTTTATAGTATCTGTAGTGGGTTATGTGCAAATCGTCAAGGTCCACGAAATAGCCCTTTCAATGGCCATCACGTCTAGTATCATTTATTGTGTGGCGAATTCTTCTAAACTATAGTCAGTTTCGAAGAAAAAGTCAGAGCGCAATTTTGTTTGAGTTTTTTTTTTCTTCTCCAATATCAAGAGGGGGGAATCAGTAGTTGCGATACCATAAGCAATGCGGTTAAACATTTTCCTGGCAATTATTTTTTCGCATTGAAGTCTTTACCGTTGTCCTCACCTAAATAATTCTTTGCTGATATTTCTTTATCTTAAGCTAAAATATTCTTTTACATATTGTTAATAAAATAGCTCTGAAGAAAAGTAAAAACTAATGTTGACTTATGTTTTATCCAGGAATATTGTCACTTTTCTGTGCAAAGGCAGGGGCAAGGAAAGTTTATTCCGTAGAAGCTAATTCCAAATTGATTCCTATCATTGAAAAACTCGTAGAAGACAATAACTTTTCCGATGTAATAGTGGTTCGTATTTTATTTTTTTTATTATTATTTATTTTTTTGTATCAGTCAATATTTCGCGAACTCGTGTCTCCTTCTGCGCCCAGACATCTCGCTCCCGATAAACATTCATTGCAATGCCAGGTAAGTGTGTTTATCCAATTTTCTATAATCATTGGCCATTGTTTATCTTTAATTGCAGGGGTAGTAGTGGGGGTGACTGGTCGTGCCTCCTACTCCGGGGAAAACTAATGGTGGTAACAACACGATTCCCGAGATGAAAGACCAATTCGTTGAAATTCAGAATATAATTAATCAATATAATGTAGATTCAAAGGATACAACAGATACGATCAAATGTCAGATTTCTTTGGATGATGTAGTTATTGCTATGAAGTCGCTCCATGTTGACCTCATTCAACACCTTTAAGGCTATGAATATCGATGAACCTTATTTTATTTTCATTAACGTTAAAGAATTTAGATCCCTATACTAGAAGTTCTATTTAGAAGGTAAATGGCCCGGCTAGTCGTCCGATGCCCCGCTTCCAAGTGGTATCTGTTGATTTCAGCTCCCAAATATATTTCGTGAACTCTTCTCCTATTGCGCCCAGACGTCTCACTCCCGGTATACATATATTGCAAGTACAATATATTTATCCAATTTTCGATTGGCCAATGTTTATCTTTAGTTGGATAACAACCCGTTTTGCAAAGGAGAATGGCTAGGAAGTCCCCTTCTCGGTAAGTTGTCTCTTTTACATTTCCTCAGATTTATATACACACTCTCGTCACACGTGTTGGGGAGTACTGGCTTTTAGATAACCACAGGCGACAAATGGAAAACGACGTTACGTCCTCGGTAGTGGAGCTGATCGTTGACTCGTAATAAACTACGACCCGACCCATCAGGAGCGATGCTGGACTGCCATATTCTTGCTGTAGATCAATAATTTATCATGTAATAACTCGTTTCATTTGTGATTTTCAGGTTGTTTGTGGAAAAATAGAAAACACAACGCTTCCAGAAAAAGTAGACATTATTATTTCGGAGTGGATGG
The DNA here is from genome assembly GCA_963662175.1 of Aradus depressus. Lineage (NCBI taxonomy): Eukaryota > Metazoa > Arthropoda > Insecta > Hemiptera > Aradidae > Aradus > Aradus depressus. Next base: position 26,070,161 of record OY759218.1, on the reverse strand, counting down.
GTTTTTTTTTGTTACATGAAGGAATGTTGAGAAGCGTATTATATGCCAAACGATTTTTAAAAGATGGAGGAGTATTTCTACCGGACGAATGTACCCTACATGTAGCTCTTTGTGAGTTGCCTCAATACTTTGACGACTGGGAAAATAAACATGGTGTCAGGTTAACAAGTTTTGGGAAAGCATATAGAGAAAGTTTTTTAAACAAACCAGCAATTGGCACCATTTCTCCTGATGCATTACTTTCCGAGCCGAAAAGTGTATATTCTTTTAAATTATCCGATAGGGATGAAGAGGATTTCCTTTTTCTAAGCAAAAAATGTCTTTTACCAGCCAAGAGATGTGGCAAGTTGCAGGGATTGTGTCTATGGTTTAGTGTCTACTTTCAGAATGGGCTCTCGAAGAAGTTGACCCTCTGCACTTCCCCAAACCACCCTCAAACCCACTGGAAGCAGACTCTAATAGTTTTGCCGGCAGAAATTCCTGTAGATGAGAACGAACCTATCGCCTTTGAATTGTCTTTCGCACAGAAGAGTGAAAGGTGTTACGGTGTAACATTAGAAATGTTGCAGAGCAATCAAGTTGTGCATAGCGTACCTTGTAGTTGTTACGATGCGAAATGTCAAATTGTAAAAGCCTTTTTGGAAGGAAATCTTTCCAACTAATGTTTTATTTTAAAGCGAAAAATACAAAAATTGAGTTTTAGTTCTCCAGTACAAAATTAAAATCTTAACTTCTGTGTAATATATAAGGTCTCAAATATATGTTTCAATGCAGTAATTACTATGTATTATTATTACCTTATGAAGAGAGGTTTGATTTCATTTTCCCTTTAATTTGGGAAAAGAGGTATACGTGTTTTTGTATTTTCGGAAACATTAAGGGAAAATAGTAAATTAATACCCAAAATAATATTTTTTCGAACTCAAAACTTTAAAACGCTAGCTTCACAGAGACCAATATATGCAGAAATTGCCAATTCAGAAATAAAAAGTTGCCTTTTACAGACAATTCGAAACCCGAGACTTCATCAAATGACATTTTTAAATGGAATTGTCACTAGAAATTCAGGGTTTTAAAATTCTAGGGCATTTTATGATCCGGATCCCATTTTGATGAATAAATTATTTAGGGTTGAAGAGGATTTCCATTTTTTATCAAAAGGGGTTCTTTTGGCGGCAAAGAGATGTGGCAAGTTACAGGGAGTGTGATTCATTCAGTGTTGGTTACCTGAATGAGCTCTCCACAAGTGTGGAGGACTTTCGGATATAATAAGAACGAAGTGTCATTGGTCCAGTGAAGGTTCTTTTAGGCTATTTCTACTGCAGTAGGGAGAATTAAACTTCAACGTGAGTACTAGTAACGTACTCACTTATCCATAAATCTATTACATATATAGGTACCTCATATCATACGTCATACTTGGACTACTTATTTAACACCATTTTAAAATACATAACATTTTAATTAATTATTAGACAGTAGGCTAATTACACTGTTCCGTTTTTTATTTTTTTATTTAGGAGTAACAAAAGGTAAAATTTGTAATTTAGCTTTAAATATGGGATCATTTTAAAAAAAATACGAAAAAATGTTCTTAATAAAATATATAGAAACGTATATTTTCATAAAACAGCTGACAATCTTTTGTAACATACTTTTGTGCGAATAATATATTTCACAATCTAATTGTGTACATGATGTTACGGCACTACATATTTCATATACATACTATATACATAAACTAGTCGGATTCAGCCAACATATAGGGGGTTCCAACCAAAGGGGCCACCATAGGCGGAAATTATAACAGCTATCAAGACCTCCCCTATTTTTATAATTATTTTTTCGGGATTTATTATTTATTAAAAATTCTAATATTCTAAATTTCTTATTTTAGGCTGGCATCAACTTTTGATTTTCCAGTAGGAAACCCTACTTTCTCTGACAGAAAATGATTCTGTACATTTTTTAAAAAAGTTATAGGAAATATTTTTCGAGTTATTTTTTATCTTCTAATTGAATTGTACACTAAACTTACAAGTGGGTCATGGTCGAAATTTTAGTACTACTATCTACTAATTCCCGTTAGATTTTCAACTGATTCTTCCAGAAATTATTCGGAAAGATTTTAAGGTATTTTGAATTATTTTCGATTTTTGACCACAATTGTAATACTGGAAAAAAAAATAGAGGTATCTGTTTATAGTTTCCCAGACGCTTATGATGGCTATTTAAGTTGGGGCACCCTGTACAGCCTATGCTAATCTAGGAATGTTTGACTCCTATTTATTTTTTACTTTTGGACTAAACATTTTTCTAATCAGCAAAAGTGTTTTCCAATCTCCTAAAGGCAGTATTCTGCACATCTGCTCTATGATGCAGATAAGATGACGTTGAATTAAGGAGCCCAATTCTTTGTTTCTGTTTTCGTTGTTCCGTCATCTACAAGAAAAAAACAATTTAAAAAAAATGAAATGTAACAAAAACACAATCTGGAAAAATATAATTTTTAACGTTAGGTAGATTACAGAATGGGTATCGTACGAGAAAGCCTTAACAAAAGTTCACGAAACTTTTAGGAAATGTAACTAGTTGTGGTAACTGGCGTTGCAGGGGAAATTCACAGTTTTCCATGATATTTTCTAAATTGCGTCCTCTACCAATGAACATTTACCAATAAAATTATTTGTGGTATGATAGTAAATGATTGCTGGTAATGGAATGGCAAAATAGGTAGGGAATTTCCCGGGCGACAAGCTATTCAGGGTGATTCCCTCGTAACTTGTGATAATGTGATAAAAGCTTGTTTGCTACCACATTTCCTGTAGAAATTTGATCTCTTTTCTTTATTTAAATTTTGATTTCTACAGTAGTTTTTCGAAAATGGCCCTAAAAAAAATATTATCAATAATTTAAGACGTGCAATTTTTAAGAAAGTACACGTATACAACAAAAAAATTCCATTTATCAAACTTTACACTTGGATTTACAAAGAGATACCAATTTTTTAATAATTTTAAATTATATAAATTTCTAATCCAAAGGTTTTCAAATGAGATTACTGGGCCAACAGGGAAGATGAATAGAATAGAATTTTAAGAGGACAAATATTAGGGTTATTTGCTTTATTTACACATTTTGATTAAAAAACTAAACATTAAACAAAACAAAAAATTTACAAAGGAACAAAATCATTAAACTAAATACCTAAAACTATTTCTTTTTTTATTTGGGCATGTTGAAAAATATATATTATTAATTGTACCTTCTCGACGCCTCTACCACACAAACCAGACCCCGACAACTCTTCACACTTCAATTCCACCCCAGTCAACTTTCATCTAATTGTTCAACTTCACTATATTTAAAACATATCAATTCACAGTGCACCGTTCCAGAGCTAGCTCACGACTCGAGGGCGCCGGTAGCTCAGTGGTATGCGTGCTTGCCTTATGAGCTCAAGAACGTGGGTTCGTAACCCGACCGAGGCCCTTAGTTTATTTTATCTGGGAGGTAAAATAAACTTAAGCACGCCGTCCTTCGGATGGGACGTTAAGCGATGGTCCCGAGCCTGTACGATGTCAGGTACTCGTTAAAGACCCCTGCTCTAGATGAATAAAAATTTAGGGTAGGCAAAATTTAGGACTCCCACAGTAGAGTCGGGCTCATGTCCACCAGAGTGACGAAAGAGCGCTCTGGTAGTAGGCGATATGACGTAGTTAAAGCCCGGGCATGAGTCATAAAACCTAACCTAACCTAACCCTCGTAACTTTAAAAAAAAAATTGGATGAAACTAGACCGAAAATGGAGTAGAATGCCGCCAACCGCACCTTTCTATTTTAATCCGTTGCCGAGATATGATTTTTTAAAGGTTTTTTTCGAGAAAACCACGATTTTTGCCATCAAGTCCCACATTGCTCCCCTTTAAATCATCTTTTCTCAACTTTTGACCACATTTTCGGAATTAGCGTTAAATTTCCTATCAGACTAGTGTACTTTTAACTTTGAAAATTACCAACTTAGAACCGAAATAACAGCTAAAACGTTAACATTTTAGAAAAATTAAAATTTCGGGAAATACTTCCACGTCAACTACTTTCCCGCTCAAGGACCGCTTCAAACGTCCAAGGGGCTAAAAAACTTGCAAATTTAATCAGATTTCTATTGGTATGGTCAACTTTGCGATTCCGTATCGATGTCATGGAGAAATTTAAGGTTGAATGCGAAAAAACGTGATGTAAATCGAATCTAAAAAGGTCACAAATGCAAATTTTTTTTTTATTAATTTTTTTTTTAAATCTAGAGATCATAAATGTCCACTCTTGTTATTGTGAGACCTGAACTGGCCACACTTATGATCTCTAGATTAAAAAAAAAAAAAAATTGCATTTGTCACCTTTTTAAAGGAGCGGTTGGCGGCATTATACTCCATTTTCGGTCTAGTTTGGCTCAAAACTTAGTGGCAACAACTGAAATTTTCTTTTTCATATCAATTACATACGGAAATAAAGGGAGTTGAATTTTTGAACAAAACCAAGAAGTGACATCATTCTTTTCAATATTATCTATTATCTTGATGAATACTTTTTGAAATTTGAGATATCGTTTCTAAGAGTAAATCTAATACTCTTTCAGGTAATTGCGATAATTTTGGCCTAATTTTCAAAATGAATTGATTTTCGGAGGTCTTAAATGTAAAAATTGATACTCACAAAATAAGTCATTCTCGATTTTTTCCAAAATGGCTCAGATTTGAACTTATTTTGTCTCCCCCCATTCAATCCCCTAACTAGGAGGGATTGAAGATTGAATAGATAAAATGAGGATCTCTTAAATAAAAAATCGCACCTATTTACAGACAAGAACTCCAAGAATCAACTTATTTTGATGACATTAAATTTAAATGAGACGAAAATTCAGGCTCAGTCGTAGTTCCATCGAAAGGAGGCAGGTCTCAAATAAAAATGTCAGTCCGAGCATAAAGTTAGCCTTGATGATTCTAAGCTCGTTGCCTCAAAAGTACAAATTAGCTGATCTACATATATAACAAACCTGGTCTTTTAATTGAGATAACTGCTGTGATAATATTTTCACCACTTGCTGTGTTGTTTCAAGTTGTAACTGGAGACTTCTCAACTCGATCTGCTCCCCCTCCCCCTCATCAGCAGCAAGCGACATAGCACGTAAACGAGGGAACCAATCCAAATTTCGATCCTTCATGTAACACAACAACTTATATTAATAATCTATACCGAAAAAGTTCAATTCAATATGTTTGGTAACTCCTGAAATCTAAAAAGTAATGAATGAAAGTGGTGATGGTGTAATTTTAGTCAAACTCCAAGATAATTACTCTTGAAATTAATATCTTCCTTTTTTTCTAGTTCAAAATTAGAACATTTTGTTATTATTATATACACTGATTCACTTTTGTAAATAAAATACTATTCTGTTTATAATCTTCTGTCTTTTTTCTTTACAAGATCCGTACAATACCACACATCGCACTTCTAGATGCAGACCGTTACATCTCTGAAATTTTTGTTTTTGAGTTAAGACCGTCAGTAGGTGCAGAATAGAGTGTATTTTCACCAGTGGCGTAGCTAGCCCTGAGTGGACCCTGTATCAAAATTGTTTAGAGGGCCCTTTTTCGGAAAATAAACAAAAACACACACATAAACAAAATATATTTGGAAATAACACACAAAAAACAATAAATATTTAAAAAAGTAACTCTAAAAAAAATATTATAGTGGTTAAATAGGTACTTCTTCCCTTTTTTTCGGTGAACGTATTTATTATATCATCCATAGCTGAAGAAGATTTTAGTTTCTTAAGTTCTTCTTTTTCTATGGACAATATTGATAAGTCCGATAGACGCTCTTGTCCTATAGAAGTTCTAAGATAAATTTTAATAAGTTTTAATTCGGAAATTTAGACGGCTTTTATCAATATGACTATGGATAACATTTTACGAGTTTGTATACATGTTGGGGCCCACTCTAGCTCGGTGGCCCTGTATCATTGCTACAATGGTAGCTACGCCCCTGATTTTCACCCTGCAATAGGGATGTAAAACTATCAATAGGTTCGATACTATCCGATGTGTGGAGTTATTTCGATAAGGATATGGGTCCGAAAAAACTTGCTAAATGTCGGGGCAACTAAAAAAATTGAAGAAAGTAATTAACAACAAACAAAAAACCGACTACGGAGGAAAAAAATGAAATATTATCCAAAATACAAGTTAAAAAAATAATTAATTAAAAGTAAATCCGAAGAAGGACTGTCGGAACAATTAACTGCAACGCAAGTTTAACCGTTCAAAAATTATTAAAAAAATTTGCAAACTCCGTGGTCGGGCGACCGTCTTTTATTCTGTCTATAATATAGTGAGGTCGTCCGATCACGGAGTTTACAAATGTTCTTGATATGTTGAACAAATCCAAGGTTAAGTTTGTGTAGCAGTAAATTATTGGTCCTTTTCTCGGATTCGGTGTTGTTTTTCTTGTAATAAACATCATATGCTATTATAGACTTTTTAACCCTAATATTTGATTCCTTTCTGTAGTCGAGCCTTCGTTTATTTTTTTATTAATTAATTGTCTTTTTACCTTAATCATGGAGTAAACGTAGCTTTCAGGACCTGTGAACTCTGTTGGATCTTTAACTTTTACCAGTACTATGAAATATAAATAATGCCACATATTGTGTTCACATTTGATGTGTTCTTCAAAGCTGACTGTCTTATTGTCAAATGCCGAACGATTCAATCCTGGAAAAGAACAATTATTATTACAATATAAATCAGACATAGACAACCCTAATTTTGAAGAGTGAACCCTGTTTGTTTATGAGATTAATAATAAATTCTATGCTTGCTGTCTGCCTTCACTGTTCAGACAATTCATTAGCCAAAGTAAGCCCTAATTGGTCATTTTCTTTAGCGGCAATTTAGTAGACATTTTCAAAGTTAAAATTTAGGTTAGCTTCCCCTCAATTAATCATTAATGAACGATTGATCCTCTCCTGATCTATAAATATGCCCCATATTAGAACGCCCCGTTCAAGTTGGTAGAAATGTTTAGGTAGCTCTGGAGAAAATACATAATTACCACAAACGAAGCACGTATTTTTCAAAATAAGCTCCTTTTGTTGCTTTTCGCTCCTCAAGTCAGCAAATGTATCAATTATAACACCAAATATCAGATTCAGCACTATAATTATAACAATGAAGAAAAATAGCAAATCGTAAACAACTCTTGCGGCGAATAACGGTTCCTGGAAAATAATAAAAAATGGAATACAATAACGCACAAACTCATATTTTATAATGATGAAAACTAGTGTTTATTTATTTTACAATATAAATTGAATAAACACTGTATGAACATTTTGATTTTCCCTTCAACTTTTATTTGATTTTTTTTTTTCGATAGAAGAAGAAGATCGAAAGATTTTTCCTTATAAAAATACCTTTGAGTAAAATAAAATAATTATATAGAAACATTTATCGGAGACTTTAACGAAAATGTAATGTAGTAAGTAGTACATTATTTTAAAAGAGTTTGATAGGGAAAAAGGTAAATAAATATTATTGATAATATTAATTACTAATTATCGAAACAATCTATATTGTGTGTATCTACAGTTGAGAGAAGAAAGTAGTGTTTTTGAGATGGAAAATAAAACTCATTTTCGTAATCAGGGCGCTGTAGCGAGTTTACAGGCTAAGCTTATAATTTCACGACGGTGACTATACATTAAACATTAACAATTAGTAAATGAATAAATACATGACTACTTGGAGCTCTTAGAATATCTCCAATCCCTCCTCCGTTGCGTAAACCTTGATTGAGGGTGGTTACGATGCACATTATGAGAGAATCGCAAGCTCGCTCCTTGGTCTCTCCGTCAACAGACACCTCGTCCTGCTCCCTCTCCAGAGCTAAACATCAAGAGCAGCACCACATCAGATTTAAAAGGTAGTTGTTATCCATATAAATAAAGCTGAGGAGAGTCAGTTTGTTGAGGGATCACGCGAACAAGGCTGAACGTATATAACCACGAATGTAAGATATTTCAAGAATGTCCCAACTTAGAATTTACACTTTATAATACCAACAACAATGACTGGTATATAATTTCAAGAGTGTTTTTTATTCGATGACCACCCCTATAACTTTCTTAATTTTTGGTATTTTTTGACATAACGTTTTGAAAAATGTATCAATTTTCTTCTAGTTTATGTTTACTCAGTTAGGTACAGGTACAAGTAAGTTACAAATTTAAAAAAAATGTTATTAACTAATTAATTAATATACCTAAAAAAAATTAATATAACTTCGAAACGGGAGAAAAATGTTGAGTCTCCCTTTTCTTAGAAAAGAGTAGAAGAATCGAATAGCGAGGATCAAGTAGAAACGGTTTAATATTTCAATAAATCATCAGAATATCGTCGGAATAACACAACTTAAGAAATGTAAATACTGAAAGTGGTACCCGACTTTGCCGAAGGAAGTCGCAATTTTACTTGCGATTTAGGCGACTATAGCAGTAAACATTTATAGTAGTATCATGATTGTAAATGAGTGTTGGTAAAAGATTCAAAACGGCAAGAGATGTAGTGAATTTCCTGGTAAACGCAACTAGTTGATAATAATACCGAATACAAAATATTAATACTCACCTTCGGGATGATATATTGGCATTATTGAGCTTCTATGAAAGCAGGAGCTGTCGGCAGAACAAGATCCACTGTCATCCACGTAACCTTCTCCCACTAGAGAAACAGGTGAAGAAAAAAAAAGAAATGGTTTTATCGTTTAAAATTTCGATTATTTCAAAATAAGTAACAGGCGAATCTCCACAATTTGTAGAAATATTTTTTTATATGTGTTCACAAACATTAAGTTTCGCACAAGTCAACATTCAGAAGTCATAAACAAAATCTATTTCAAGATTAGACACACTAAATAATACAGGGACCAAAAAATGGGTGGGATTACCATTTGTTGGGAAAATTTCAGAACAGATAAGCAATATCTATTATTCTTAAAAAAAAAAAGGATTTTCGAATAGATTTCAGTACAAATAATACACTATATAAACATCTCAACAACACTAAAGACCAAACTAAAACAAGAAAATCAGGGAAAGGATGAGTGTTTAGGAGGAAAGCGGTTACTTCGTTTAGATACATCGGTGACATTTTTTCCTATCCCTTCACATTGGGATTACAGAGGCCCGACTGAATTTAATACGTATAATAAAATGCTGAATATTTGACAATAATTACCATCGTTTTCTTTATCGACTCGAACCAGGAAATCATCTTTAAAAAACATAAATCCTATAATAGAAAACATGTAGACCAAAATTAAAGCTAGTACTGCTGTTAAGATTATGGATCTTCCATTCCGGGTGACTGATTTAATCACGTTCAACAAAGTTTCTTCCCTATAAACAACATCTAATAACTGAAACAAAAAAGGATTCGGTCATTGGAACAAATTGTTTTTAATATAGGAGGGGGGGGGGGGGGGGGATCGGAATAATTGATGGAGAATATTTTAATTGCTTAGTTTTTGGAGCCTAATTACCATATTATGTTCTCCCCTTCATGAGAGGTTTACTTCGGAGCTATTACTGTAATGAAATAAAGGCGGCCGAAATTGTTTTTTTGACTTTTTTCTCGAATGTGGCCACTTGATAACAAAGTTATTAAGTGCCAAAAGAATGAGAAGGTAATTCTCTACAAAAATGGTCCTTTTCTTATTTTCTTATACCTTTATTATAAGGAAGAATTGTAACTCAGCTAAAATTCGAGATTGAGGTTTCGACAGAATTCCACGTTTTATGGTCCCCTGAACAAGATTTGACAATTTTCGCAATGATGTGAATGTGACTGATACTTTGTGAGCGTTCTAAATCAGAAACGATTATAGCAATGAAGTTGGAATTTGAAAGATGGTACTACATATACTATTTTAATGCGACAAAAAGTTTCTGACAATTACTGATCGCGAAGTATGAACGACCAGCCGTGCGACACGAATTTTGAAAAAATATCAAAAAAACTGATTTTTTTTAGAGAATTTTTTCGTTTCGAATAAATTATGTTAACAGAACAGCCATTTCCAAGTAAAAAGTCAGGAATTTGGACACTTTTCCAAGATGACGCCGAAAACAGACCTTACACGAGGGGGAAAATAGTATGGACACCCAAAAAGACGCGATTAAAATATTTTCAGGCGCTTAGCCTGATAAGTGTGATAATAAATGTTATTCTTACCAATACGCTGTAAAAAAATGGATGCATACACAAGCCCAGAATACAAAACATAACATAGGATAAGTGATAAAGTATTTCAGCATCCTCAATTATCTGCTTTATTCTCTTAGAAAACGTTCCTTGATTCCCCATGATGCTAATTAGATGAATGCCTTTCAACAAAACCTAGAACAATATTACAATTAAAAAAAAACGTGAGTATCATTTAATATTCATTATGTCATCTCACACACTTCGAACTATGGTATATTTTTCTAAGATAACCTCCGAAGTGAATGAAACAGGTTCATTGGGTATAATGTTGGTCATTCGTCTCTACATTAATAAAAAATGAGAATTACCGTAAGGGTGCCAAGAAGCCACAAAGTAGGTTCAGGTCCAGCTGAAAATATCATCCGAAGGATAGTCGATGCGACGAGGGTCCTGATCCCCGACTCTCTGGGAAGTGTGATCACTATAGCAGCTGATACCAACATTACTGCCCAGATCAGGCCAGAAAAGTGATTCCCTAATTCTAATCCAAACATAATGAAAATATATCAATGGCTATTAACATTAGAGATGGTGTTATAACTTTGCATTCAACTAATTTTATGCAAAGACGAACGAAATTGTAATGCAAAGTTACTGCCGAGTAACGCCAGGTAAACCGGCTATTTTATAATTATAGATTAACTTACTTGGTACATGGTCAGAAAAAGGATAGAAGAAAGCCACAATGAGATTGATGAGGACTGCACAGTTGAATAGGACATTACTCCACAGAGACATGTAGCTGCTCACCCAGAAGAGAGCTGGTTGGCCTTAAAAAAAAAAAAAAAAAAGGTAAAATCGACCAAAAAAATATTTAAAAGAAATAGTCTTCCCACTGCATAATAAAATATTATTAGCATAATCCGCAGGATTTTCAACCTGAGTTAACTCCATGTCAAATGTGTAGTTTATGGCTCCATAACATGTGTGTTTAAAAGAAACAACTGTTTGTTAGATTAGTAACAAATTAATTATAGCTCTGCTTAATATTAATATCTGACAGAAATTTTCCCACCTAAAAGTGATCTAAGAGTCTTAGCTTTCTTGTCTTGACTGTAATGTTTGTGGTGGAGTTGTCGTTATATATTATAATTTTTTTTAAATTAGGTACATAAGATCACACTTTTCTGGGGGGCACCGGGCATGCTGGGGGGGGGGGGGGGGGGGGGGGGGTGCCCACCCCTGTCAACGGATGAGTGGTTAACTGTTTGTCTTATCTAATAACAGTTCCAGCTTCAATATAATTTGAGAAAAGAGTAAATTTTTGAATGACGCCAGTCTAGCAAAAGACAAATGAGAGAGAAAGCCTGGGGCTGTGGAAATAACCTGTCCATTTGCCTAAGCCAATGCGTATTTTTACACACTTTACCCACCCTTCATCGCACCTTAGTTCATCTCTAATTGGCCATAGTTGTGCAAAAATTATCTAACCCGACACTACTAGCTTTTGAGAAAAACTTGGAGCCTTCAGTTGCTACATTACCTCGGAGCTTTTTCTGCCATTTCATTTCACTGAACATATCGTCAGTTCTTTCGAAAAAGTCAGATACTTTGGAGCCCTGGTCGTCTCTCTCAGCCGTGTGAAGAACTTTAACTTTGGTCTCATGGGTAATATACTCACAAATCTCTGGAATGGGGAATACTATTTGTTCTAATGTCCTATCATGACGTACTATCTGCAAACAGGTTAAAAAAATTAGAATTATGCCTCGTTATTAGTTTTAAAAGAAATCCAGAGAAATTAATCACGTTCAAAAGCTGTTACGTCTCTCTCTTGAGCACGCTTAATACTCCAGTGAAATTAGGTTGTTTTTTTTTTGTCACACTAAATCCCATTGAGCTATATAGGACACCCTCGATGAACACCCATAAAAACATTTCCATCCAGGACTTGAGTTTCGCCCGCCATCTTGGGAAAACTTCGCAGACAACTGAACGTTTGATAGTTTCCTTTCATTTTCTCAAAACCCAATAGCCTGACGGCTGAAATGTACTGGACCAACAATGAAGCCCATGAAATTTAACACAAAGGCCTTCTTCCTGTTTTTTATGCAACTAATGGTTTAGGAAACATTTGCTGTGACAATTTTGGGTTCTGAAGAGAACGCTACTGCCCGACCCTGATTGGCTTTTTCATATTTTTTTGTTATTAGGTGAAGCGAATAAAAAGTACTTATTATAAAGTAAGAATAAATACTAGAAAAAAAATAATCACTTAAATTTTCTTCTACTACGTACTAATTACTACCTAAAGAAAATTGTCCTGGAAAAACCCATCTAATTATTAGAAAAACAAGTAGTAATAGTTACTATTTAGGTAGAAGTAACGAAATCAATCCTATCCCATGCCCCCCCCCCCCCCCCCCCCCCCCCTTCGGTCCACCTAATTAGGATTAGAAGATATTATAAGATATACGATATAGATGACGACCCCTTAGTACTTATTTCCCATTTTTCTCTCAAAATTGTGCGCCCGCAAACTCGGGTCTAATGGGCCAACTTGGGAAATGCACCACAGTCTACTTTACTCATATCAAATCTTAGCAACGATTAAGAATGGCCACCCTAGCCATTGTCTAATATGAACCTTAAAAATAACCTATTACGTACTTCTAATAGAAAATAGCTATTTCCCTTTACTCACACAATTTCAAGTGAGAACTTCAAAGTCCTGGAAAATTAGTATTTACTTCAGTATTCAGGAAGAAGTATTTACTTACATTATTATTCACCAAAACAGTTGTATTTACTTCAATATATTCATACTAACAATTACTACTTTTTATTCACTTCACCCATTAGCTTTTAAAACACAGCAGATAGAAAACAAATTCATAGGACCAGAATTGTCGTGCATTAAATTTCCTTTCGAATGAATAAAGTTGCAAATGTTTGAGTTACGTAGGACGAATTACGAGTAACGTGCAATCCGAAGCACGTTTTAAGAAAACGCGGAACTACTCTCATACCTCGCGATAAATGTGTCGCAAAGATTTGGAAATGAGCTCTCCTCTCTGATGGAGGTCCTTTCAGATATTTGTGTAGATGTCCCCGCCTCCGCGAAAAATGGTAAAACTTGTTTACGTTTTTGTATTCGAATGGCACTCGCTGCACTTGAATTGGGGAAGCAAACATTGTTAAAGCATAGCATTGGATCCATATTAAGAGATATTTTCTGTTTTACTATTTAGGTTCCGTTACTTTTATCCTAAGTGTAGCTGTCTAGCAAGAAAAGACGCTCCAAATATTAAACATAATTTTTTTCTAACATCCATGCCAAAAATCAGCTAAATGGGACTTTGTGCAAGCAGTGGCCTAAAAATTGACTAATTTGACCGTAGTAAAATTTACAATGGAAACATTGTTTTCAAAACTAAAATGTAATTTTTATAAGACTTACTTCAATTTGAGCAGTATGAGATGCATAATACTCGAGAGCAACGTTAGTTTTTGGATCTATATTGTACTCTGAAGGTTTCAACAAGGCAGCTAAATCTTTGTTATGCTGGGCCAGCTGATGGCAGAGTATATATATATTATGTCCAACCTAAAATTATAAAAAATTATTAATTTGCAATTTCGCTTCCTTATTTTCTGCTAAAACGAAATCTCTAACTCAGTTCCAAGCCCATTAAAAAAAAAGAAAAAAAGTTTAAGGTTTCGTAGGTTGAAAAAAAAAAAAAGAAACGGAAACTTTTAAGGAATTGTCTATATCTGAAAAAATCGAATTAGAACTAGAAAAATTGGATTTTTTTGGAAATATTCATAAACACGGCCCATCACCAGGAAAATTATGAAGGTCATCCCCAGAATTTGTCTTCACTCAGTGGGGGGGATCGTCGAATATATTTATTTCTGAATTGTATATTCAATGAGGCGTAAGGGGGTCGCGTGGGAGCAAAAACGTCGTTCTTGTTATCGGTTAAAAATTCGGTATGGAGATTTTCACTAGAATCTCATGCTTTCCCTGAATGCAAAAAGGAAAGAATTTCATGTACGGGGGGGAAGGGGGGAGGGGGGGGGGGGGGGGGGTAATAGAGAGGCTAAACTTTAAAACTCCCGATAAAATGAACACCTCGATACGAAATGTTATACTTAGATTCCAAAATCATTTCTGATTTTCATTCAAATTAGGCAAATAAGTAAGATTTAGAAGGAAAGCGGAAACTAAATGTATTATAATTAATTCGAGCTGGGAAAATACATTGCCGGTGATGTACCGATTTTTTTTTCTGCACAACCTTTGTATAAATAATACTGGAAGTTGCCCAATTGCTCAGTTTGCCCGGGCATCTCGCTGAGCATACTATAATCACGACAATTGCAGGTTAACTCAAGTAAGAACAAATCAGAATATAGATTATGCAGCATCCGACAATTTTAAAATGGGAGTGGGGGGCGCCGATGAGGGGGAGAAATATAATATTTTTTAAACAACAGTTTATGGCATATGATTCCAAAAAGTTAGACGGGACGAGTTCGAAAATATACTTCTTTCGTCGAGTAAGGGGTAGAGAGGGGAAGGCATGTTCGTTACCTTATCAGTAATACATTCCATGAACAAAATAATAACAAAAATATAAAAAAGTACCTCTTTAGGAGATACCCCATCATCTCCTTCTGTGCCCATGTCTTCGGAATCTAACGTTTCTTCCAAACTTTCCTGATGAAATGCTTTACATGCAACTTCCACCTAAACAGAAAAACAAACGGATCCTTCCATGCCAAATCAACCAATGTAGTGAACCTACACCATTGAAATTTGATGATTATGTATGATTTTTCAAATTTTTCTGAGCAATCATTTCAGAGATATGTCACATATAGAAAATATAAAATACAAAAAAACCGAAAAAATCAAAATTGAACGTGTTTTGAATGTTTCAAATGGCCATAACTCAGGTGGGTGTGGGCTCATTCTACTTTCTTGATTAGGGCTTTTATTTGATACATTTTATACAATAACACTGTTTGAATATTTTTTCTTCCAAAGCATTTCTTCAAATTATTGTTTTATAAATAACTCAAAAACACAATTTTTAATATTTTTGAAAAATAAGTCATTCTTCTCCTCACAAAACTGTCGGTTTTACAGTGAGATCAAAATTGGTCCATGTGAAAAAACTTAGTTCATCAGCTCAAACACTCTAATAACGGCCGTAATGGAAGTATCGACAAGAAATCATATATGAGAATAATATTTTTCATATGAACCATATTTTATCTCTTTTCGAATCTTAGCCAGTTTTGAGACGAGGAATGAATATGGCACATATTTCTTAAAAAATAATTTTAAATGAGGTTTTTATTAAAAAAAAAAAAAAAAAAAAAAAAAAATTGGACGTTTTAGAAAAAAACATTATTTAAGGTTTAATTTTTTCCCCGTCTTTTGATTGTACAAAAATTCTGAAAATCTTTACTTTTTGAATTTTCACTAAGTACAACTTATACTCAGTAAATAATCAAATTCTGAAAGGTCAGGGTTCAAACATTGGTAGAATATAATTTTAGGCTTTCTTGATGTATATATTTATACGATGTATCATCCTATTACCATGTTATGGTTTAACGGAAGTAAATATTATTATTGTGACCTACCAGCTGTTTTGGATTCATATTGTATAAAATTCTTTCGGCATTTTCACTATCGCCGCGACTTTCCATAATAGCAAGCAGTAATTTAGAAGCATTATTCTTCAATTCTAAAACCAGATCCATTCTTGTCTTCCCCAAAGGATTAATATCATTTAGTATAAGTGCCGTAATGATATCCAGCCCGTTGGACTCGTGTGTAGCGATGCAGTTCTGATTGTCGTGACAGGGACCTTGGCAATATTCAGTCAGTGTCTCCAGTGTTTGGTTTATCAAGGCCACGTTGTATTCATTGATATATAGTCCCAACAGACCCAGGCCCCCAGTCGTTGAACCACAAATACAATCCAAAAACATTAATGTTTCAGAAACTAAGTTATAATTTGTTTTATTGTTTTGATTCCGTAATGTGTTCTAAAAAAAAAAAAGTTAGAACATATAAATATACTATAACAAACATATATATAGGCTCGAATAAATATGTAATGAAAAAAGTGATATAGGTAGTTATAAAATATGCTTAAAAAGTGAAAATGCTGTCTCTTTGGCCCTCTAGAGCGGCCCAAGAAGGCATGTAAAAATTGTTAATTAAAAAATAATAGATTCATGGGCAAGACAAATATAATATCACCTGGCGGCGGAAGCTGCAGTGTTTCTAAATACATATAAGACCGGACTCTATTATAAGCAAAATATATCACCTGTAAATGTCTGTTATGATTTTCACATAGCAATTGCAGAAAACGTAAAATAGGTTGCATCACAAGAACTTTTTCAGATAAATGATGATCATCTTTTTCTCTCGTTCTTTCCAGTTTTTCTGCCAACATGTCTTCTAAAGCATAACCTCCGCCGATCACCACCGAACTTGCTTCTTCACCTTAACATAAATTAATCTTGAACTCGAGGATACGCCGGACGCCAGGATCAAAAACAAAATAGGAAATAATACCCAGAAAGTTGGAAAATCTTTTAATCGGTTCATTGTTTGTATCTAATCATAGGGATACATAAGGAAAAATATAGAACTTCCATTAAAGTTAACCAAGTTGCCTGAAAGGTGTACTAACTCTATGAAAGATAAACTCTCCACTTTCTGTGATTCCTCAGTCGAAGGAATCGACGTTTCCTATATTTTTCCAAATTGTAACATAAAAAACAAAAAACTCTCACTTTACGATCAACAATTTTGTTTCTAGACTTTTTATCGTATCTTTAGTGGTTTAGAGGCAAATCGGCAAAATTCACGACATGCCTATTCCATGCAGGGTCCACGGAAATGGTTCTCACTTCGATCAATAATTTTGTGTGGCCATTTCTTACAAACTTTTGTTCACATGACTAATTGTGTCACCATAGCACTGCTGAATGTTCAAGTAAAAAGTAAAAAAAACAATTTTGGCCCCCATTTCTCCAAAAGGGGCGCCGGGAGTAGACCTTACGAGGGGGAAGATTAAGTAAGATATGAATACCCAAAACGAAGAGATTAAAACATTTAAAGCTTCCTGGCAATTAAATCCAAATTGAACTCACTTGGCACCCGCCCTATTATGCATTACGATTAGATTTAAAATCGCCGTTGAAGACAAACTCACCAGGGAGCATCGCTCGAACACCACAGTAGGCTTGGGAGGTTGCCAGCGCTGCTTGATTCAATTCTTCTCTTATTTCTTCAGTAATTACCATTCCGTTAGCTTTACCTAAGAATACATTAATATTAGTTTCTTAAATTAAAATATTAAATGTGTTGTTGCAACAAGAACGAAGTACACTTTAATGCAACATGCCCTCAAAAATTATATAAAGGGTGGCGCTGTCCATAGTAGGTAACTTAACACCTTATAAGAAATTTAATTTTGTGTTAAAACGTTCCTACAAATAAAGTCTAGGATTCTGCTGAGGTTCCCTCCATTACCT
This sequence comes from Aradus depressus, assembly GCA_963662175.1. Taxonomy (NCBI): domain Eukaryota; kingdom Metazoa; phylum Arthropoda; class Insecta; order Hemiptera; family Aradidae; genus Aradus; species Aradus depressus. Next base: position 26,052,325 of record OY759218.1, on the reverse strand, counting down.
GCTTCGGTTCTGTTATGGCAGACCCGAAGCAGTAAAACCACTTGCTTTCTAGAGTTTTACACTGGCTTAGAATATGAACCAGAGTCTCATATTTTTCGCATTTCATCATTTCCTACACAGAGGGCTTCTAGCGATATCCTTATTGTGTAGGTGTTTGTTCATATGACAGTGTCCTGTGATCAGCCTTGTCATAGATTGAAGATCCATTCTGCTCGTGTTCAGGAGCTCTCGCCTCCTTTTCTCTGAGGGTTCCACGACAAAGAGTCTTTGCTCTCCAGAACTGGGTGTGTTTCCTGGTAAGCCAAAGTTTTAGTGCAGCCCTTGCGGTGCTCTTAGAGATCCCGCAGAAGGGTTCCGGTTCTGGAGGTCCTCTGTCAGCTCCTGACCTGACTAGTTGTTCAGACCTTTCGTTGCCCCCATACCTCTGGTGACCTGGGTTTCAACCCCCATTTCGGAGGTTGTAGCCGACAAAGCCTGGTGTCGGCTGACCCTGCCCCGGTTTTAGACTATCTATCTTTCCTAGGATGTGGTTCACAATTTGTCCCACTTGTTCCTCGTAGCTAGCTATATTCGGGTAGTCATCCTGGTGCCACACGTCTGATCTGGCTTAAATTTTGATACAATGCATTGTCCCAGGAATGAGGCATATGTATCAAGTTTCAGCCTTCTATCACTATTCGAATTGATTGAAAATTTTCAAAAAATTGAAAGTCGACTGACTTTTTTTGAAAATGTAACTCAGGAAAAAACTATTTCCAAGTGTTCATTCCTTCAGAAATTTAATGCTCTATAGCTCTGGCCTGAGTGTATTTTTGGATTGGATAAGTTATTAGCACAATGCACAGGAATACTCATTTAAACTTTTTTTTGGCTGAACTTTTTAAGGAAGCATTTGCGAACAACAGGATCACCCTGTATTTTAGGTTATTTTAACGAGAGATTTAGTTATGTTCTGGCGTGTGAACAGAAATTATACAGTCCATCATATAATAGTATTACGTAATGTTATTACCAATAACATAACGTGAGCTAAACATTATTAATAAATTACCTTTCCTCTTATTTAATTTTTCAATCTCCTTGTTCTGTTCTTTGTCTTCGTGAGTTTTAGTGGCCAAATCAGACGTATTTACTGAGACGGTTGATTTGATTTCTTGTTGAGAATCTCTCATTTTATCATAAAAAACCTAAAAAAGCATTTCACATGAATAACATATGTTATAGTAAGGGTCAATTTATGTCAATTGTCCAAATTATAGTTTAGTTGCCCGGATATTGATGAAGGGTTTAAGCCTTTGACTTTAACAGCACGCTCAAAACTCAGCTCAACGTACATTTTATTAATCAAAATAAAAACCATTAGAATATTAATATTTTTGACAAACAAATGAATTTATCCAGGTAGCATAGAATTCTGGAGTCCCGCAACCGATAAATTCTTCAATTATTTTCTGCAGCTACCTGGTTCTCGAAGATTTCTTCTCGCAAAACATTATCTAAATGCATGAAAAAGTGCTGGCGACAGATGCGATGAGAGAGTTGGGTAAGGCACAATTTCGTTGCCCAATTCGTTCCATTTCTACAGCGTCATTCTGCTGCGTTGTCGTGGAGAAGAATTGGTTCTTTTCGATTGACTGAATGGTTCATTGTGCAACAAATTACCAAAAACATAAACCTGTAACTGTTTCATCAGTCCAGTTTTTTATAATTCATAAATAACTCATTATTGTTATGCTTTAAATTATTATTCATGCTTGGTTTTTCTAATTTTTTGTTCATTATTTTTCACTAGTTTATTTTAATTTCTTAATCACTGCCTGTCATTAACATTTAATATTTATTCCTAGTGGCCTATTCTCTTTTATTTTTATTCTGTCTCAATTGGTTGATAATTGTATTCTTTTGTTTATTTCTTATGTTATTATTATTAGGGGACGTACGTCCCCGAATAAAAATTATTTTTTATTTCAAAGTTTAGTCCTAAATATTTCTGGTGGGCAATCTGAGAAAATCCGAGATTTTTCAAAATGAAGTCCTATATCCTAATAAACTCGCAGTACACTTGAAAACATTGTTTTCCTAAAAATACAAGAGGGGATCAAATTAAAGCTAAAGAAGTTCTAAGCAAGAATCTGGATTCAATTGATTGGCATTTTCAAAATGGCGGTCAGTGTGAATACAAGTTATCCATAAGTCCTAGGGCCTCCACCTTTGTTTATAAACTGATCAAGTTTATTATTGCTATTTTAATTTGTAAAAAAAAAATGTAATACTTACTTTGAAAAAAGCCTGACTTAAATCTCCTCCG